>OX451735.1:150188698-150674496 GCA_948472305.1 Vicia faba
CTGAACCGGACAAGGTCTTGAAATCTTCAACTGGATAAGAAACAGGGAGATCTTAGGGTCGATCTGACTGAACCAGAGAAGGCCTTTGACTGGATAAGAAACAGGAAAATCTTAGGGTCGATTTAACTGAACCGGACAAGGTCTTGAAATCTTCAACTGGATAAGAAACAGGGAGATCTTAGGGTCGATCTGACTGAACCAGAGAAGGCCTTTGACTGGATAAGAAACAGAAAAATCTTAGGGTCGATTTAACTGAACCGGTCTAGGTCTTGAAATCTTCAACTGGATAAGAAACAGGGAGATCTTAGGGTCGATCTGACTGAACCAGAGAAGGCCTTTGACTGGATAAGAAACAGAAAAATCTTAGGGTCGATTTAACTGAACCGGTCTAGGTCTTGAAATATAGCTGAGAATTTAACTGGATCTTTTCTGAAAGGTAAAGGTCAGTCATATGCAATGCATGAGATGGATCAAGCAATGATGTTCTCAACATAAATGAGATTTGTAAGATATGATGCGTATATGCATGCTATAATGTATGAAAATGTGATGTTTATGAATGTATCTTTTCGTCTTAGAAAAATAAATCCTTGACGGATGCCGGGAAGTCACTCCTGGGCTGATGTTGGAAGATAGATTTTGCCTCCGCTGGGGATGATAGTTGCAAGAATACCGGTAGGAGAAGATAACTCCATTGGGGAATAAACTTGATAAATGTATTACTCTGCAGGGAGGAAAGTACTCTAACGATCTTGCTGGGGAACAATACTCTGTGGGGAGAGAGGTACTTTGCTGAAACGTTGATGGTAATTTCGCTGGGGATACCATTGTTGTTGGAAGTGTTAATAGACTTCGCTGGGAATAAGAAGAATTTGCCGAGAACGACCTTTCCGTGGCTTTTGGCTGAGGATAACCCAGTTATATCCTGGTAGGGAAATAACTCTTTGAATAAAGCCGGGAGGCGCGTTCGTGCTCTGCGAGGGATAAGCTTCTAGAATCTACTGGGGATAAGCTTACTGCTTGGGGAGATGGATTCCAACTTTCCTGGGGAGGCTGGATTGGACTCTCCTGGGGAAGTTTTAAGATGTATTGGAAGTAACTCCACTGAATGTTTGATGTACCGCCGGGGAACAATCTTTAGACCAAGACTGCCGGGGATGCTTGTTAGGAATGTCTGTATATCGAGCTGGGGAATGTTGAGATCTGCGGGGGATACCCAACTTCCTTAAGGCTGATAACTTTACTTGGCGAGAGTGTATTGACTTGCTGACTCACTCTCTGGGGAATTGAGATATCTGGTTGTGTTCTTCAGCTGAACTCACCTTGGTACCTTGGAGGACCGAACAATTAGATTACTTAGACAACTCTTTATTGCCCCTGTTTCTACTGTTACCTGTAATTAATCCTTTGTTTCGTATGCAAATATTCATGAGTGAGCAAATTATTGTCAATGCATATATCACAAATTGAACCTTGGACGTTCTTCGCAAAACAAAACAGAAAAGGAAAAAACAAAAGGCAATTTGTCTGAAAAGTGATTTTTTGTATTGATTTTTTGAATTTGCCTGTAAAATAGGCGTTTATGTACAAGAGGCTGGCGTCCTAGTAAGAGGACGTCGCCGAACAAAAGAGTTTAATAAAAATTTGTACAAAGGAATATAAAACAGCTGTGTGAATAGAATAGTCCCACTAGGTTCCAACTCTGCTATCGCCTTTATGTCTTTGAACGTCTCATCACTTGATGACCTAAGTTGAAGATGAAGCTGATTGATCGATGCCGTCTGAACTTGATGCTGATACCAGATTCTGGATGCGAAGTGATCTAATGAGACATAGCATTACGCTTTATCCCTAACTTTTGCCTGGACCGCCCTTTCGGGTTTTCAGTCCACCGGGATACCCATTTTTGCCCAAGCCGCCTTTTCAGGTTTTCGACTTGCCGGGTGTACAGATTTTTTTCATTTCATCCCTTCATTTTTCCCGAACCCTTTTGGTTCACCGGGAAGCCCTAATTTTTGCCTAGGTATGTCAACCTAGCGGGTCTTTTTTTCATGCGTAGTATCTTTTTACTATGTCTGCATTGGCGGGGTGAGGGAGGTCGTCACCATCCATGTTGGTTAGAATCATGGCTCCTCCTGAGAACACATGTTTAACCACAAATGGCCCTTCGTATGTAGGGGTCCATTTATCCCTTGGATCACTCTGAGGAAGGATGATTCGCTTGATTACTGTAGGTGTTTAGGTATTGGCTTGCATTTTTGGTAAATCCCAAGTGTATGTGTGAATGTCATGACTGATGTCATAACATTCTAGTTCAGGTTGTACTAACTCAATAGGTACATGTGCAGAAAAATATTGTAATTCAAATACTGATGTTTAGAAGTGTGTATCTGAGCATGTTTGCAAAATGATCACATTTTGCTAATCAGTAGACAGGTTTTCTCAGATGTCATAACAGATGTTATGACATCCTGTTCTGAACTAACAGGATTGCAGGATTGGATAAGTCTGAGTTTTTTCAGGAAATAACTCAGTCCCCTCTAAACAGAATCATGCGTTTTCTGAGGAGTAACCTAGCTCAATCCTAACCTGATCAACAAAGTACTGTGACCTGGTCTTTAGGTCAAACGGATCAACCCTAGGTTTTTGGAAACCCTAACTGAAGTTGCAGCTGCTATATATTCAACAGAGCTGCGGTTTTTGAAGTGATCCCTGCTGATTGATTAGAAGATCTATTTTGTAATCTGTATAGATTTGTTTATTGTACTCCAAGCAATTATCATTGTGATAAGTGCCTTGGAATAGGTTTCAGTTGTAAGGGTTGTGTAGCACTCAAAGCTTTGAAGCAAGAGTGTTTGAATGTTACTTGACTAAAGCTGTGAAGCAGAGTCAAGTTAGTTGTGTACAACACTCAAAGCTGTGAAGCACGAGTGATTGTGTTACTTGATTAAAAAGCTGTGAAGCTTAATCAAGTGTATTTTGAAGAGTGTCTTCATCAATTCTTAATTCAAATTGGTTTATGTATCACTGCTGTGATTGAGGGGGAGTGAGTAGGAACTCAGGTTTAAGTTGTACTTAGATTAGAATTGCATTGGGTAGGTCTTAAGTGAAGGAGATAAACTGGTTGGTTTATTCCTGAATTAACATCTCTTATAGTGGATTCTCTCCCTGGCTTGGTAGCCCCCAGAGTAGGTGTTGTTGCACACTGAACTGGGTAAACAATTGACTGTGTTATTTACTGCTTTTGTATTTACTGTCATATAGTAAGTCAGATACGGTGTCATAACATTGGACGTGACATTGAGTATCTGTAGCCAGAATTTCAATTGGCATCAGAGCAGGCACCCTGCCTGTATTACTGGGTGAGATCTAGGGATATCACTTTCTGGCACTATGGACAAAGAAGGAGTTTTTGGAAATAGACCACCCATTCTGGATGGAACTAATTATGACTACTGGAAACCTCGTATGATTGCCTTCCTAAAATCTCTGGACAAAAAGGCTTGGAGAGCTGCTGACAAAGGATGGATTCATCCCACCATAACTGAGGAAGATGGGACAATCAGTCTGAAGCCTGAGGAAGATTGGAGTAAAGAAGAAGATGAGCTAGCCCTGGGAAATTCCAAAGCTCTAAATGCCTTGTTCAATGGAATTGATAGAAATATTTTCAGATTAGTTCATCAATATGAACTGGCCAAGGAAGTTTGGGACACTCTCAAAACTACTCATGAGGGAACTTCCAAAGTAAAAATGTCAAGGCTTCAGATGTTGACCACTAAGTTTGAGAATCTAAAAATGATGGAAGATGAAACCATTCATGAGTTTCACATGAACATCTTGGAGATTGCCAACACCTCAGGAGCACTGGGAGAAAAAATGTCAGAAGAAAAACTGGTGAGGAAGATTCTCAGATCCTTGCCTAAAAGATTTGCAATGAAGGTGACTGCCATAGAGGAAGCCCAGGACATTAGCAAGTTGAAAGTGGATGAACTTATTGGGTCTCTTCAGACTTTTGAGATGGGAATCACTAATGATGATGTCAAAAAGAACAAGAGCATAGCACTTATGTCCAACACTGATGCTGAAGAAAACATTTCAGAAGCTATAGCCATGCTAGGAAGACAGTTCAACAAACTCATCAAAAGAATAGATCCAAAGTCAAGGTCTAATGTTCATAACATTTCCTCTGACATTGACAGTTCCAGCAGAAGACCAAGGTCAGATGAGAAGGGAGTTCAAGGCAGAGGAATTCAATGCCATGGTTGTGAAGGATATGGGCATATTCGAGCTGAATGTCCTACCTTTCTTAAGAAACAAAAAGGAATGACAGTTACTTGGTCTGACTGTGATTCAGAAAGTAATTCTGAAGAAGAGACTACCAAACGAGTTACTGCTTTAACTGGTGTTTGTACCTCTGAAAGTGACATCAGTGATGAAGAGGTGACTTTTGAAGAACTGGCTGAAACGTACAAGGAATTGTGTATCAGAAGTACTGAAGTCTGTGTGCAGAATGAGAAACAATCAAAACTCATCATAAAGATGGAGGCTGAAAAACGGGCAAACCTTGAAACTATAAGTCTTCTAGAAGGAGAAGTTCAATTGCTGAACTCACAACTGAATCAAATGACCAAATCTGTCAAGATGTTGACAAATGGAACTGACAAATTGGAAGAAATCCTACCGATTGGACAAAATGTGGGAAATAAATCTGGTCTAGGATTTATGAAAGCAACGAAATCTGGTTCTGGTAGGCAAATGTCAAAACAGATGTCTCAACACAACTCTCGACATCAGGAACAGAAACATATGAGGAAAAGGTACCAAAGATGGAAATGTCATCATTGTGGTAGATATGGCCACATAAAGCGTTTCTGCTTCAGATTACATGGATACCCTCATCAGAATTCAGGTGTCAAACCTAAGTCTAAAAGGGTACCACATGCTCCTCAATGGAAGAAAAAGGCTACTGCACTGATAGCTCACACTTCCCTGAGGGTCTCTGCAAAGGAAGACTGGTACTTTGACAGTGGATGTTCCAGACATATGATTGGAATCAAGAACCTCCTCAATAATGTTAAGCCTCACACCACCAGTTTTGTGACCTTTGGAGATGGGGCTAAAGGTGAAATCAAAGGAGTTGGTGATTTGAACTGCCCTGGAGTTCCAAGTCTAAATGAAGTACTGCTGGTGAAAGGACTGACCGCTAATCTCATTAGTATCAGTCAACTGTGTGATCTAGGATTCAAGGTCAATTTCTCAAAATCTGAATGCCTTGTAATCAATGACAAACAAGAGATAGTAATGAAAGGAGTCAGATCCAAAGACAACTGTTACTTATGGGAGGCTGAGAACACTAATTTCTCATCTGTGTGTTGCATTGCAAAAGAAGAAAAAGAGGTGAAACTGTGGCACCAAAAACTTGGCCATCTTCACCTAAGGGGTATGAAGAGGATTATCTCCTTGGAGGCAGTCAGAGGGATTCCAAAACTGCTAATTGATGAAGAAAGAGTTTGTGGTGAATGTCAGGTGGGTAAGCAGACGAGGATGTCACATCCAAAGTCAAGACATCTGACCACCACTAAGGTTCTAGAACTCCTCCATATGGATCTGATGGGACCAATGCAAGTAGAGAGCCTTGGTGGTAAAAGATATGCCTATGTGGTTGTGGATGATTTTTCCAGATTCACCTGGATTAATTTCATTAGAGAAAAATCAGATGCATTTGAAGTCTTTAGAGAACTGTGCAAAAGAATTCAAAGAGAGAAGGAAGGATGTATTGTCAGAATCAGAAGTGATCATGGCAAGGAATTTGAAAACAGCAAGTTTGATGACTTCTGTGCTTCAGAAGGAATCAGTCATGAGTTTTCTTCTCCCATAACACCTCAGCAAAATGGAGTTGTGGAAAGAAAAAACAGGACCATACAAGAATCTGCCAGAGCAATGTTACATGCCAAAAGACTTCCTATGTATTTTTGGGCTGAAGCTATGAATACAACTTGCTATGTTCATAACAGGGTCACCTTGAGAAAGGGAACCTCATCCACCATATATGAACTCTGGAAAGGAAGAAAACCAACTGTGAAGTACTTCCATGTGTTTGGCAGCAAATGCTATATCCTGTCTGATCGTGAACAGAGAAGAAAACTGGACTCCAAAAGTGATGAAGGCATATTTCTAGGATACTCCTCAAACAGCAGAGCTTATAGAGTATTCAACTCCAGAACCAAAACCATGATGGAATCAATAAATGTCATAATTGATGACTATCATGAAGAAACAGATGTTCCTTGTACTGTTGAGACATTCTTTGAGACTTCAACCCAACAAGATGATCTACCCAACTCCACCACAACAGAATCAGAATCAAAGGAAGCTAGCAAGACTCCTTCCATCAGAATTCAAAAGGATCATCCAAAAGATCTCATCATAGGAGATCCTAATAGTGGAGTCATCACAAGATCTAGAGAAATCATCTCAAATTCTTGTTTTGTGTCCAAAATAGAACCAAGAAATGTCAAGGAAGCCTTAACTGATGAATATTGGATTGGTGCAATGCAAGATGAACTGAACCAATTCAAGCAACATGAAGTTTGGGAACTGGTTCCTAGACCTGAAGGAACTAACATCATTGGGACAAAATGGATATTCAAGAACAAGTCAGATGCTGAAGGAGCTGTCACCAGAAATAAGGCGAGACTTGTTGCTCAAGGATACACCCAGGTTGAAGGGGTTGACTTTGATGAAACCTTTGCACCTGTAGCCAGGTTGGAATCAATCAGACTCTTGTTGTCAATTGCTTGTCTTCTGAAGTTCAAGTTATTTCAGATGGATGTGAAAAGTGCCTTTCTAAATGGGTACTTAAATGAGGAAGCTTATGTGGAACAACCTAAAGGTTTTGTGGATCCAACCCATCCTGATCATGTCTACAAATTGAGAAAAGCTCTATATGGGCTGAAACAAGCTCCTAGAGCATGGTATGACAGGTTAACAAAGTTTCTCTCAGACAAAGGCTACAGAAAAGGAGGCTTGGACAAAACTCTATTTGTCAAAACTGAAGGAGGGAAGTTGATGGTTGCCCAAATATATGTTGATGACATAGTGTTTGGCGGAATGTCAGAACATATGGTTAAACACTTTGCTGACCAGATGCAGGCTGAATTTGAAATGAGTCTCATGGGAGAACTAACTTATTTTCTTGGACTACAAGTCTCACAGATGGAGGACTCAATCTTCTTATCTCAAAGCAAGTATGCTAAGAATATTGTAAAGAAGTTTGGTATGGAGAATGCAAGTCACAAAAGGACTCCTGCTCCTACTCATCTAAAGCTCTCCAAAGATTCAAGTGGGGTTAAGGTGGATCAAAGTCTGTACAGAAGCATGATAGGAAGCTTGTTGTACTTAACTGCCAGCAGACCTGATATTGCCTTTGCAGTTGGAGTTTGTGCTAGATACCAAGCTGATCCCAAAGTCAGTCATATCAATCAAGTGAAGAGAATTTTGAAATATGTAAGTGGTACTTACAACTATGGATTGTTGTATACTCATGGCTGTGAACCGACTCTGACTGGTTACTGTGATGCTGATTGGGCTGGTAGTGCTGATGATAGAAAAAGCACCTCTGGAGGATGTTTCTTTTTGGGAAGTAATCTGGTTTCCTGGTTCAGCAAGAGACAGAATTGTGTGTCTCTTTCCACCGCTGAAGCTGAATATATTGCAGCTGGTAGTAGCTGCTCTCAAATGTTATGGATGAAACAGATGCTCACTGAGTATAATATCACACAAGATGTTATGACATTGTACTGTGACAATCTGAGTACAATCAACATATCCAAGAATCCCATTCAGCATAGCAGGACCAAACATATTGACATACGACATCACTTTATTAGAGACCTTGTAGAAGAGAAGACCATCAAATTGGAACATGTTGCCACTGAGCTACTGCTGGCTGACATTTTTACCAAGGCTTTGGATGCAAACCAATTTGAAAACTTAAGGGGTAAGCTGGGTATTTGCCAACATGAGGAATTGTAGCAATTAATTTTGCTTAAAACAAAGACCAAAGAACTTATGCCTGTTCTGATTGGTTTAAAATTGTATTTTCTCATTTCCTACAACTCTTTTAAGAAGTTGAATAGGCACTCCTTTGCTTTGTTCCTCTCTCGTCTTCTCATCAATCAGGAATTTCTTCTCATTTGCTGTTGGTCCTTCAAAACTGACAAAATGTCTCAAACGCCATCATCATCCAACACGACCATCTCAACCTCTTCCTCTGATCAAGATTCTGGGACAATCTCTTCCTGTCTGGACTCTGATGTTCTGGAGATCTGTTCTCATAGAACTAACCACACCAAGGCCAAAGAATTGAGAACAAGACATACAGGTAATCCATCTCATCCTTCCTCTTCAGTTCCCCCTGAAATTGCAAATAGGGAAGGGACAGCCTATGTTAATCAAGCAATAGCAAAAATTGTTTCCCGAATTCTGAACGAGAACCACTCAGTTCCTGGCATCTCTGTTCCTCTGAACCAAGAAAACTCAAATGCTGAAACAAATCCAAATGTCTCTAAGAATGTTGAGACATCAAACAAAGAGAAAAATGCTGACATTGCTCACAAGAAAAGAAAGAAGCCTGAATTCTCTGAGTCTGATGACAGTGCTTGAAGGATGATTGCTGCTTGGTGGTGTTGCTGGTGGAGTTTGGAAGTATGTTCTGCTGTTGTCTGCTGCTGATCTCATTATTTTGTCTTGGATAACTGTATAACTTTATAAACATGTAATCTTTGGCCCATTTATGGCTAAAGTGGGGGAGAATATTTTGGCACTGCTTAATTAGTACTTAACACTATATTTTTCTGCTGTCACTTATTTCTGCTGCTATCTATCTATCTCTGATTGTTTAGGGACTTTAGCCAAAAATCTGCCAAAGGGGGAGTTTGTAGGTGTTTAGGTATTGGCTTGCATTTTTGGTAAATCCCAAGTGTATGTGTGAATGTCATGACTGATGTCATAACATTCTAGTTCAGGTTGTACTAACTCAATAGGTACATGTGCAGAAAAATATTGTAATTCAAATACTGATGTTTAGAAGTGTGTATCTGAGCATGTTTGCAAAATGATCACATTTTGCTAATCAGTAGACAGGTTTTCTCAGATGTCATAACAGATGTTATGACATCCTGTTCTGAACTAACAGGATTGCAGGATTGGATAAGTCTGAGTTTTTTCAGGAAATAACTCAGTCCCCTCTAAACAGAATCCTGCGTTTTCTGAGGAGTAACCTAGCTCAATCCTAACCTGATCAACAAAGTACTGTGACCTGGTCTTTAGGTCAAACGGATCAACCCTAGGTTTTTGGAAACCCTAACTGAAGTTGCAGCTGCTATATATTCAACAGAGCTGCGGTTTTTGAAGTGATCCCTGCTGATTGATTAGAAGATCTATTTTGTAATCTGTATAGATTTGTTTATTGTACTCCAAGCAATTATCATTGTGATAAGTGCCTTGGAATAGGTTTCAGTTGTAAGGGTTGTGTAGCACTCAAAGCTTTGAAGCAAGAGTGTTTGAATGTTACTTGACTAAAGCTGTGAAGCAGAGTCAAGTTAGTTGTGTACAACACTCAAAGCTGTGAAGCACGAGTGATTGTGTTACTTGATTAAAAAGCTGTGAAGCTTAATCAAGTGTGTTTTGAAGAGTGTCTTCATCAATTCTTAATTCAAATTGGTTTATGTATCACTGCTGTGATTGAGGGGGAGTGAGTAGGAACTCAGGTTTAAGTTGTACTTAGATTAGAATTGCATTGGGTAGGTCTTAAGTGAAGGAGATAAACTGGTTGGTTTATTCCTGAATTAACATCTCTTATAGTGGATTCTCTCCCTGGCTTGGTAGCCCCCAGAGTAGGTGTTGTTGCACACTGAACTGGGTAAACAATTGACTGTGTTATTTACTGCTTTTGTATTTACTGTCATATAGTAAGTCAGATACGGTGTCATAACATTGGACGTGACATTGAGTATCTGTAGCCAGAATTTCAATTACCAGATCCCCAACTTGATATTCTTGTGGTCTGACCTTTTTGTTAAATGCCCTGATCACCCGTTTCTGATACGTCTGACCATGACAGATAGCAGCAAGTCTCTTTTCATCAATAAGGTTTAGCTGATCAAGTCGTGTCTAGATCCAATCATCTTCGCTCAGATCTGCATCCTTCATTATCCAGAGAGAGGGTATCTGCACTTCGATCGGTAAGACTGCCTCCATACCGTATACCGAGGAGAAAGGAGTTGCCCCGGTTGAGGTCCTGGCTGAGGTACGGTACCCATGTAGAGCGAACGGTAACATCTCGTGCCAATCTTTATAAGTCACTGTCATCTTCTGCACGATTTTCTTAATGTTCTTATTTGCTGCTTCTACAGCCCCATTCATCTTCGGTCTGTAAGGAGAAGAGTTGTGGTGCTGTATCTTAAACTGCTCGCAGAGCTTAGTGATCATCTTGTTATTAAGATTGGTACCGTTGTCTGTAATGATTCTTTCAGGGACGCCGTATCGACAGATCAGATTATGCCGAATGAACCATGCTACAACATTCTTGGTTACCATAGCGT
Source organism: Vicia faba (assembly GCA_948472305.1). NCBI lineage: Eukaryota > Viridiplantae > Streptophyta > Magnoliopsida > Fabales > Fabaceae > Vicia > Vicia faba. The sequence goes on from OX451735.1 coordinate 150,199,303, forward strand.
AGGAAGCTGCTTCAACTCACTTCGTAAAGTAATCAATCGCTACCAGGATGAAGCGATGCCCATTGGATGCTGTAGGTTTAATCTCGCCGATCATATCTATGCCCCACATTACAAACGGCCAAGGCGCAGTCAGAACATTTAGAGGAACTGGAGGAACATGCACCTTGTCTGCATATATCTGGCATTTATGGCATGTCCGAGAGTGTTGGTAACAGTCAGCTTCCATTGTGGACCAGAAATACCCTGCCCGAAGGATTTTCTTCGCCATAGTGTGTCCACTGGAATGTGTCCCGAAGGTCCCTTCATGTAGTTCTTCCATGATCCTTTCTGCTTCTGTCTTATCCACACAACGCAGTAAGGTCGAATCATGGTTTCGCTTATACAGGATGCCGTTGCTAAGGAAGAACTTCGCTGCGAACCTTCTCAGAAACTTCTTATCGTTGACAGATGCTCCCTCAGGGTATTTCTGAGCTTCCAAGTATCTCTTCACCTCATGGTACCAAGGCTTCTCAGTCACCAATTCAGTCTCGAGATCACAACAGTATGCCGGTTCGTCCAGTTTCCAGATGATGACCTTGGGAGCCTCATTGTCCCATTTGACTTTGAACATAGAAGACATCATAGCTAACGCGTCCGCTAACTGATTCTCCTCTCTCGGAAAGTGTTCAAAGGTTATCTCTGTGAAGTGGGGGATCAAGGTCAACACACATTCTTTGTAAGGAATAAGATTCGGATGTTTCGTATCCCACTCTCCTTTGATCTGATTGATCACGAGAGCGGAATCTCCGAAGACACTCAGAAACTTGATCCTTAAGTCGATCGCAGCTTGGAGACCCATGATGCATGCCTCATACTCCGCCATGTTGTTGGTACAGTTGAAACATAGCTGGGAAGTGAGTGGAGTATGAGTGCCTTGGGGGGATATGATCACAGCGCCGATGCCGTTACCCAAAGCGTTGGAGGCTCCGTCAAAGTTCATAGACCATCGGGATTCTTCCTCAGGTCCTTCATCCGGTCCAGGTACTTCACAATCAGTCACAATCATGATGCTCTCGTCGGGAAACTCGAAGTTCATTGACTGATAGTCGTCTACTGCTTGATGTGCCAAGTGGTCTGCCAATACGCTTCCTTTGATGGCTTTCTGGGTTGTGTACTGAATGTCGTATTCTGTCAAGATCATTTGCCATCTTGCTATTCTCCCAGACAGAGCAGGCTTTTCAAATATGTACTTTATAGGATCCATCTTTGAGATCAACAAGGTAGTGTGAGTCAGCATATACTGTCTCAGCCGGCGAGCAGCCCATACCAAAGCGCATCAAGTTTTCTCGAGCAGTGAGTATCGGGTCTCACAGTCGGTAAAATTTTTGCTAAGGTAATAAATGGCATGCTCTTTTCGGCCAGACTCGTCATGCTGCCCCAGCACACACCCCATTGAGTTGTCAAGTACTGTCAGGTATAATATCAGAGGTCTCCCTTCAACCGGTGGCATAAGAATGGGTGGTTCTTGGAGATACTCCTTGATTCTGTCAAAAGCAGCCTGACATTCATCATTCCAACGTACTACCTGATCTTTCTTCAGCAGCTTGAAGATTGGCTCACAGGTAGCAGTTAGGTGCGAGATGAATCGAGCAATGTAATTCAGGCGTCCTAGAAAGCCTCTGACCTCTTTCTTTGTCTTAGGAACTGGCATCTCTTGAATAGCTTTAACCTTGGCAGGGTCCACTTGAATACCCTTGTCACTTACGACAAAGCCTAGCAACTTTCCAGATCTTACCCCGAAGGTGCACTTGTTCGGGTTCAATCTCCGCTTGTACAGTTTCAAACGGTCAAACAGTTTCTGCAGATGGTCAAGGTGTTCCTCCTCAGTTTTGGATCTTGCAATCATATCGTCAACATACACTTCTATCTCATGATGGATCATGTCATGAAATAAAGCAACCATGGCACGTTGGTAGGTTGCCCCAGCGTTCTTCAGTCCAAAAGGCATGACCTTGTAGCAGAAAGTGCCCCACTGAGTAACAAAAGTAGTTTTTTCCATGTCTTCAGGTGCCATCTTGATCTGATTGTAACCTGAAAAACCATCCATGAAAGAGAACACTTTGTGCTGAGCCGTATTGTCAACAAGGACATCAATGTGAGGTAGAGGGAAGTCATCCTTGGGGCTGACCCTGTTCAGATCCCTGTAGTCAACGCACATTCTGACCTTTCCATCTTTCTTAGGTACCGGCACCACATTAGCAACCCACTGAGGGTAAGAAGTCACTGCAAGGAACCCGACATCAAACTGTTTCATAACCTCGGCTTTGATCTTCTCAGACATCTCTGGACGCATACGGCGGACCTTTTGCTTGATCGGAGGGCAGTCTTCCTTGGTAGGCAAATGATGGACCACAATATCGGTATCCAACCCGGGCATATCTTCGTAGGACCAGGCAAAGATTTCCATGTAATCGTGTAGCATCTGAGTCAACCGTTGCTTCACACTGAGCTCTAGGTTGGCACCAATCTTAACTTCCTTTCTGTCTGTATCAGTACCCAGATTTATTGTTTCCATCGGCTCTTCATGTGGTTGAATTTCCCTCTCTTCCTGGAGTAACAATCTTGCAAGCTCGCCAGGCACTTCGCAATCATCTTCACCTTCGTCTTCGGCTAAGTTGATCGGATTTTCGAAGTCATAACTGGCAGTAGCAGAGTCGTTACCAGTGAGATCCAGAGTGGATTGAAACCTGTATGAGTGAGTGTGTGTAAATACAGCTGTTTTGCAATATGTAAAGAAAGGAAAGAAAGAAAAGGAGCATAAGATTTGAAATGCGAGAAAACGTCCAAGATCTTTATTCATGATATATGAGATGACAATTAATATACCCTCACAAATGAAGCCAACGGTGCCTCGGGTAAGACACCGGGCCATAGAGTTTTAATTGTTTATTACAAATAACAAAACAAAGGAGTTTATTACTGCGTAACAAAAGTAACAGGAGTATGATCCTTAACAGTCCAATTGGTCAATCCACCATCAGTCGTCGGGTAGATCCAGCTTTCAAACTCTGACTCTTCCACTTCAGCTTCGTCCCCAACAACATTCACTCCTGGATTGGTAATGAGCACAGGAGGTCTTCTGGTCTTTGCCTTGCGCACAACCTTCTGACCCTCTGCAGTAAAACCCAGTCCAAACTTATCAGTTTTAGGTGTAAAATCAGGGAGCCTGCCCCAGTTGGCACATTCACCTTTCTTGATCACAGCCCAGGCATCCTTCAAGGAAGCCATCTTCAATGGAAAGTCCTCTTCAACCACTGTTTTTGCTGCTGCCAAAGTTGGAGGTACCTCTTCGAAATGCTGAAAGGGGGTTTCAATAAACTCCCCGTCCATCTCAATATACCTGAAGGAATTCAAATGGCTCACCATATACTCCTCCTCTCCCTGCACAGTGACAATCTTTCCTCTGACGGGATACTTGAGTTTCTGGTGCAAGGTAGAGGTCACTGCCCCAGCTTTGTGGATCCAAGGTCGACCCAGTAGACAAGAATAAGATGGACGGATATCCATCACGTAGAAAGTAGAGTCGAATACTTGAGAACCCACACGAATATGAATGTCTACCTCTCCATGAACCATCCTCTTAGAACCGTCAAAGGCTCTGACGATGATATTGCTAGGTTTCAGCTCCAGGCCTTCACAATCCAAACGGTCTAAGGCCTTCTTGGGTAGCACATTTAGGGAAGAACCAGTGTCCACCAACACGTGCGCAAGAGTAGTGCCCCTGCATTCAATAGAGACATGCAGGGCGTCATTGTGGTCCTTTCCCTTAGCAGTAAGGTCAGTATCCGAGAAACCCAAACCATTGTCCGCTGTCAGATTGGCTACGCAATTAGTAAATTGGACTGCAGATGTCTCCTGTGGCACATGGGCCGTCTTGAGAAATGAAATCAAGGCCTTAGCATGGGCCTCTGAGCACAGTAGTAAGGAGGGCATTGAGATCTTGGAGGGGGTATGCCCCAGCTGCTCAACAACATTAAAGTCACTCTTCTTGATTATTTTCAGAATTTCCTCCATCTCTTGTTGGGAGGCCTCAGCATTCACAGATTTTGGTGCCTCCATCCGGGCAGGCTCATCTTCAATCCCTTTGCCCCGAGCATTGGATGACTCGGCAGCAGGGGAAACAACTTGATCAGAAATGGGAATAGGTACCCTTGCAGGTGTTATAGTGAGGGGTCTTTGAATGGCTGGTGGCGCAATGTCGGGCGAGAAGAGCCTGCCACTGCGGGTAACTTTTGCTGGACCAGTGATATTGCTGATGCTGGTGCCAATATTGAACTCTTGCTTGATTCCATGTACATACACGTCTGCCCCATAGTGCCAGGGGACAACCTTATCAGATTCATAGGGGAGAGGCCCCGGAACAGTAATAACAACGGGTGCGACAGTCATGATTTTAACCGGCTTCCTTGGGAGAGCCTTGATCGAATTATTAAAGATTGTAACAACAGAAACTTCTTCCACCGGAACAAACTGAACAGCAGTCTTCTTGAACATAATCTCTTTGCTGTCCACCAGGCTTTGGACGCCCAACTTCAGCAAAGGACAACCAGAAAGGGAAACAGCACAGAAGAGGCAACCTTCACTGCAACCCGGAAATAAACTGGCCAACAGTAGGTTCCTCTTAACAGTCATCAAGGGAGTAGCTACATCATTCATAGAAACGGCATATACCTCCTCATCAACGGCATTTACTCCATGCTGGGGCATAGGAGCAGTCACTACATTTGGCCTCTCAGGCGCTTCAAACTGTATCTCTTTTGCGTCAATAAGGTCTTGCACCTTATTCCTTAATGCCCAACAGTCGTCAGTGGAATGCCCCGGGCTATCGGAGTGATAAGCACAGCGGGCATTTAGATTGTACTTGGGAGAGGCCGTATTCACAACCTTCGGGGCCTCTCTGACAGTCACTAGGTTGGTGGATAGTAACTGCGGCAAGATCTGCGACAAAGTCATACTTAGCCGGGTAAACTCTCTTCGGGGTCTTTCAGCCCTGGGCGGATTGGTTTGCCGAGGAGCGGCAGCAGGCTTAGCAATCATCACCGCATTGACAGATTGGCGGCGCTCAGGTTTCTCTTGTCTTCTAGACCCATATACAACACTGGCCTCCTTCTTAAAGGGCTTCTTCTCAGAACTTGCAGATGCACCCTTCTGAATTTTTCCAGACTTCATTCCAGCCTCTATTCTCTCCCCAGTCAGAATAAGATCAGTAAACCCTGCAGACGAGTTCCCGATAAGATGGTTGAAAAATTGCCCAGATAGGGTCCCCAAGAACATGTCTACCAACTCCCGGTCAGTTAACGGAGGCTGCACCCTGCCAGCCAGATCCCTCCACTTCTGTGCATACTCTTTGAAACCTTTGCTTGACCCTAGCGACATACCCTAGAGTTGGGTACGTGTAGGGGCAAGGTCGGCATTATATTGATACTGCTTGTAAAAAGCAGTAGCCAACTCCTCCCAGTTACGAACTTTGGTCCCATCCAGCTGATAGAACCATTCGAGATGAGTCCCTGAAAGACTCTCCTGGAAGAAGTGGATCCACAAGTTCTTGTCCACTGAGTACGGTTGAATCTTCCGCACATAAGATCTGAGGTGTAGCTTGGGACAAAACGCCCCGTCATACTTGGTGAAGGATGGTGCCTTAAACTTGTGAGGAATAATCACACCAGTAGATAAGCCCAAATCTCCGAAATCCAGCCCAGGCACTTGTTGGATCTCCATAGCATTCAGTCTGTCTTCCAACTGCTTATACCGGTCTTCCGCAGGAGGATACTGTTCCTCATTGAAGTCAGTCTCGTTGTCAGAGACTACCGGACTAGGACCTTTTCCCCCTTGGGGACTACTCTTGCCTATAGAAGAACCAGCCTCTTCATTCTTCAGAGTGTTGCCAAACCTTCGGCCCGAGTTGAAAAGAACAGTTCTCTTCTTCTTCTTCTTCTCCTTCTTCAGGAGTAAAGCCTTCAGCTCTTCTTGGCCTTGAGCCAAACCCATGATCAGTTCCTGAAATTGCGCGTTCTGCGCCTGAAGAGCCTTGATAGACATCTCGGTTGATGATGAGTCAGGATTCATGATGCTGAAATAAACAACGAAGAACAGTAAGCAACCTGAAAAGAAGAGAACCTGCTATGCACATGATGAATGATATGTGTTTATGCAATGCATTCAAGGGTTCGAAAGTTCAAATTTGTTGTAGACAAAAAGGAACACACGTTATCATTAAGGAAATAATTGTTCAGTACATCAAAGCCTCATGGGCACATATTACAAAGCAAATCAATCCCAAAAGACACTACGCATCCTCTTTGGAGCTATGTAGGTGTTGAGATTCCTCTCCTCGTGCAATAGGCGGGTGAGCTCCAAGACCTTCTTTTCACTAGCATGTAGACTGGTCTCGAGAGAATTCCGTTCTTCCTTAAGCTGGATCCAGCTCTTCTGCATCTCTTCCCAGGACGTGGGCATGTCAGGATGTTGAATGGTGTAGGACACCTCTCCTTCCAAGATTGGCTCTTTAATCACAGGGAGCACATGAGGATAAGGCATTATTAACTTCTGGGAGCGGGCTCGTACCCACTTGAGATAAGGTTCCAATGGGATGGAATTCCTGTGCCCCAGTGTCTTGCTGTCTATCCTATTGGGCATCCTCCAAGCTCTGATAAATCTCTGGCGAAGTCCTTGTGCATCATTGTCGAAGTCAAAAACTATATCAGGAATTAACATGTCATGAGGGCCATCCCTCAGAGCATAACCAAACTGTCTCCAATCTAGGCATGGGTTGTAAGTAATACCTCCTCTGATTCCAAGTAAAGGAACATTGGGTTACTCCCCGCAACGATCAATGATAGTGATATCCTCTCTGGACCGAGGGCACCAATGTATATCTGCATGTGTAAGAGTCATCAACCGTTGTGACCATCTCAAACCCCGCTCGTTCTTCAAAACTGATTGTGGAAGGTGCGAAATAAACCACCTTCCCAGGAGAGGAGTGCAACACATAAGGACACCTCTTTTTCTCATGGTTCGAGTGTAACATGAGTGAAGGATGTCCCCCAGCAACGTAGGTATAGGATTCCTGGACATGAAGATCTGGACAACACTGATATTTATAAGCTGATCTGGGTTAGGGAACAACACCAAACCATAGACAAGGAGGGCCACAACTTCTTCAAAAGCTTGTAAGTCAAGGGAATTCCAACATTCATGGGCCTTTTCAAACAGAAACCTGGCTAAGAACCCTTTGATACCACTTCTAACTTCCCAATATCCCTTGAGGTCAGATGATTGTAGATGTAAGGCTTTAGCAATCTCTTCAAGTTTGGGTTCCTTTTCCGTACCGTTGTAGGGTAGTTGATCAAGGATAGGGATCTTCAAAAGCCGGGAGAACTCCTCCAATGTAGGTACCAGCTGATAATCCAGGAAAGTGAAACAGTGATGCAGAGGGTCAAAGAACTGGAACAGGACCTTTATCATATCTTCCTTAATGTTGGAATTGACCAAGCTGATGAGTCTTCCATGTCTTTCACTGAATGAAGAGCTCTCGGGAATCCTGGATATAAGCTCCTTAAGCTGAGGAGGGATCCTTACAAGGCTGATTTGAATTGTCTTTCTGCGAACAGTTTCCATGTCCTACAAAACAAGAACAAAGATGAAGATTCGAACCCCTGAAATGGTTAGTCAATGCATATGATGCTGGATGATGTCATGATGCTATGATTAAACACACCACATATATTTATAAAGGCAAACATGTAAGGCACACAAGTCACACAAGACAAGGCCTTAGAGTTTAGGCTAGCATGGGGTCTGGGTATTACCCTCTTGAAGTTGGTGGGCTCAACCTGTCCTATTAGAAGTAACCGGGTTCTAAGGGTCCCAATATCACCAGATTGCTTTCATTGTTCATCGTTTCGATTTAGCCACTGAACTGGCGACCGAAATATTCCAGGAAAGCAACCCTCAATTGAGTGTAGTATCGAGTATCAACCAACCTCGGACTGCACCAAAGTCAGTTATCTCACTACCCTAAAGAGGCCAAGATAGTTCAATTAAGGTTCCTAAGGTCTGTTGATGCTTCTCGACACCACGCGGAGGCCCCGTACTCTCCTTGACTGAACTCAAGGGTTACCGGTACACACCAAAGTGCCACATCAACGTAGCAGACTGTTTCAACCATGTCGGTATACCCCGCACAGTTCCCTCACAGCCTTGTTGCTACTTTCTAAGAAGGTATCCCCCAGATCCGGGTTAGGATCTATAGAACTCCCAAGACAGTCCCACAATTTAAAGCAAGCAAGTCGATACAATTGAAAACACAAGTGATCTTAGTCCTAAGGTACACCTCACTTTATAAATGTCCCCAGCAGAGTCGCCAGTTCTGTGATCGGTGGATCTGGAACTGACTGTTTAACGCTGGTTCGCGAAATGTCGCGGAAGCAAGAGTCGCCACCGTCTTTTATTTTCTCCAAATGGAAAGGACAAAAGCACAGAAAAATTCCTTATAGAGATTGCTCTCGGTTCGGGAGGTAGATTATAGAAAGGGAAGGTGTTAGCACCCTTTCTATCCATGGTTATCCATGGGCTCTTAGATACTTGCTCATTTGTGTTTTCAAAATGGTTTGTTTGCTTTTCAACTGTGGGTTTAAAAAAAGTTTCTTTGAAAATTTCAGTTCGACTCTTGTATCAGTCCTCAAGAGTGTTTGAAAAGTTGCTTTCGAAAGCTTTTTGAAAAGTGTCGGTGTGAAAAGAGTTTTTTGATTTTGTTTTGAAATTAGAGCAAGTATCTACGAGTTGTCTACCTACCCTAAGGAATTTGTCTGTGTAAATGTCCTTAAAGTAGTGCCATCCCACCATTGAGAGGTAGGTAGCACCACCGTTGGAGGTGTTCGGGTCAATCCGAGGGTTCGGGACATGGTGATCACCGGAGCAATAGGAAGACACCTTAGAAGCTACCCTCATGCCATGCTCATGGACATGAGGACTTGCTAAAACATCCTCTACTCGACGACCACCTTTCGAGGGGAAAGGCAACAGTGAGACGTACCCTAGGGGTGGTGTGTGATTTGTGTGTCGTTTTCAGATATTTTTGTCTTGTCATGCATTGGTGATCTACGCGTTGCTTTTATTGTTGACATTCATTCTTTCATGCAAATTAATTAACAGTTAAAAAGATGCGAGAATTAAAAGTCCTACGCTATTACAAAGGCGCGGGTCCACATCGCCAAATTAGTCCAAGACCCGTTTTGAAATAAAAAATAATGCGGAAATATAAATGTCCTATTAATCTATTACATAGCTTTGGGAGAATTACATAAAAAAAGGAAATAAAATGCGAAGAGAATTAAAATCAGGAATGCGAGGGCGTTGGACCCTTTTTAGGGAATTAAATTATAATTATGAAATTAATTAAATTTAATGAGAAAAGAGAAGTTATTTTTTTTGGAGTTTTTTGTATTTATGGAGTTTAAGAAAATTAATGGAATTAAAACCTAATTCTAAACTATTTTTAATTTATTAAGAAAAGTGTTTTTAGTTTGACCTAATTTTAATTAGTTATTTACATGGCAAATTTTATTTACAAAATAATTATTATTTTAATAATGATAAAAGAAAAGAAAAAGAATAAAAAGCATTTAAAACCTAATTCTACATTTTTTTAGTTTATTACAAAAAAGATATTAAAATTTAAACCTAGAATTAAGCAACTAAATTAATTAATAAGATTTATTCATAAAATAGCATTAAATAAAAATATATTTTATTTTTTGTCTTTTCTGATTTTTATTGTTTTTATATTATGAAAATATTAATTTATGACTTAGATGGAAATAATTAAATTAAAGCAAATAAAAATAAAATAGAAAAAAAAAGAAAAGAAATACAAACCCTTGGGGGTGTTGACCCCAGTTTGGAGGTGTTTGGCCAGTAATTAGGCCCATTGAATTCCTGGCCTTGTTGACTTTTAGTGATTATGTGTGTATGCATTGACTGAATCATTCCATAGGCTTTGGATCTAGACCATTGGACTGATGCTATGGGACGTGTGGCAAGCCAAGATATGAGGCTGCATGGTGAGCTTCAGGAGGCAAGCTACACGTAAACATGAAAAGAAAAATATTATGGAGAGAGGAGGGGACCTGGGAATCGAACCCAGGTCCCAGAGTTTAATAATTCAACGCCTTGCCACTTGATCCACTTACACGCTTTGTATATAATATAACAAGTAAACAACATAATGCAAAACAATGGTTAGTGGGATATTTCGCGCGAAATTCAAACGCGCCTGTAAGCCATGGACACGTCCTCCATCTTCCTCATGCTGCCTGCAAAAACAAAAAGAGATAGCGGGGGTTTTAAACCCCCACTAAGTGATAAATATGAAAATAGCGAATAGGCCCTGGTTGCTCATAAATTGAGCGCGACCTATGCAATGGATTCGTATGGAGCTCCTGATTCTAATGGCCCTGGTCTCGTGTCTCAATTTTTCCAGAACAAGGAAGCCCTAATTCGTGACCTCTGAAAACCTAGCAAGCTTCAATGGCAATTTTGCATATAGGCTATGAAAACTCAATTAAAGTATACCATTAGTTTCAGGAAAGGCATATGAGTACGAAACGACCATTAAAATGTATGAACATGGCGTATAAATCAAAGCATGAATATGGAAAAATTTAAGAACAGGGCGGCATCGTGTTACCAATTCCTGGTGTTAGAAGCAGTGGTTTTGATCCAGAAACGTTCCTTGATGCCTTGGGAGTGCAATGGAATAGTTATCTTGCTTCGAAACGTACTCTAAGGCAGTTTTCAGTTTTCAATTTTTTCCACAAAAATGCCAAAGTTGTTCTTGATGTGAGGCGCAGCTTGAAGGTCCTTGGCATTAGGTTTTGCATCTGACTTATGTATGGGATGGATTAGGGTTGAATCTTGAGCAAAAAGATCAATGCATTGATGTGTGAGATATTTGATTTTTCATGCATATTTTTTCAAATCTTTTCCATGAATACCATGCCAATTTGCACCAAATCTTCCCTTTTTTGATGTGCACGAATCTTCAATGACCAATGAGAGCAAATGCTGCATAAAAAGATTCACATACATTTGTTTTAGTATTTTTTCATATTTTATTTTATTAAATGAATTAATAGTAATTAAAAATTCAAATAAAATAATAAAAATGATGAAATAAATCCCCTTTGGGACAAATGGTCTTGCATAGCCTTTGGATGATGAATCTTGGAAGAAAATGTGGCCCATTAGCAATTTGGAGGCATTTGAAGCAAAGTTGACTTTTCAAAATTCCCAAAAATTTCCCAACTTCCACAAGGCATATCTTGCTCAATTTTTAAACTTTGATCATATTCTTGGACATTTTGGAAAGTTCTTGAAGTCCTCTAACCAATGCCTTTGGTCCCATGTCATTTTGATTTACCAATATCAAGTTATGGTCTTTGACTTAAAGTGCCTTTTTGTTGACTTTTGAAAATGACCTATAATGTTGAAATTGATAACTTTTTGTGAGAGCATTTCTTGGACTTGAAGTGTGAATAGGAGTTGTAGGAAATGTCTTTCTCTTCAAAATGAGCTTTGGATGGAATTTTTCTGATAAACCATGTGGAAGTTATGCCTTGGTCAAGTTACAGTTGACTTTTTCAACTGTCCAAATATGGAAACTCTTACATCTTGAGACTTTTTGAGTCAAGCTTTGAGAATCATGATCAAGAATTGATCAAATGATGTTTGTGGCTTCAAAATAAGATGTTGACCAAAAATTTGAACTTTTGACTGTCAAATGACCATTTTGCCCCTGTAGTTGACTGTTGAGCAATTAGGGTTTTTGACTGTGCAATTTTGTGCTGTAAGTCTTGAAACTTGGCATGAGGATGCTTGACCATGTTTGTAGGCATGTGGGACTTGATTGGACCCTTGAAAACTTCAATTTCTTTGCCAGACCCAAAACCCTAGTTTTTGACTGTTAGAAGGCCTTTGAACTGTGCAACCCTTGGGGAGATTTTGAAGCATGCTCTTTGCAAATCTTGAAGAATATGGGAGGGCAAATTTTGGGGTACAACACCCATCGAAAGGCATAAGCCTACATCACCATTATTACCAGTAAATAGAGGTAATTCAACAAAAACTTAATAATAACAACAACTCAACAACAACTAATCAACGAATCAACATTGGCCATAGGCCTACAACTTTATATTGCCAATTAATAGAGGCAACATAACAACAATTAACACAATACTGGCATAAGCCTACAACTTAGTCTGTCACAACAACAATATCATCTCAACAATAGTAATGTGACAATAACATCAACAAGAAAATAACATTGGCCATAAGCCTAACAATTCGATACCACCTGAAATTCATACTTTCAGCAAGGTATTCAACACACCGTGTCGACTAAAATATACAACAATTGTCTCGTATAATTATTCAGACAAATCGACTAAATCCTGCTAACTAGTTAATTATCCACTATTATTTTATTACTAATAACCTTCTGTTACTAATTCACATCTTAGTCTCTACCTTACAGCAAATTATACAATCCACCGTCTCAACCGTAATATTTTACAAACATTCCGCGTAATTATTTGGACAAATCAACTATATTCGGCTAAATAATCCTCTGCTAAAATTACTAGCATTTCTACTCGATATTATTATTACCAAACCCACACTGCTACTGCTAGTTCATATTATTCCTATTATTTCATTACTTTGCTAATTTAATAAACCTGCTATTAATTTCATAACTTTTACTGCTATCAACAATCTTCATTACACTATCTGCTAATTATTATCTTTCTTCTAAATTTATGAACTCTGTTACTCATTAATATATTAGTACTTACTAACTACCTAATAATGTTATCAAACGGGTATATATATATATATATATATATATATATATATATATATATATATATATATATATATATATATATATATATATATATATATATATATATATATATATATATATATATATATATATATATATATATATATATATATATATGTGTGTGTGAATCTGCTACAGTAGCGCCTAATAACTAAATAAATCAATTGAAGCACTAAAATGCAGCGTGCCCCTCATCACCAAGGTGTGCCACTCGGCACACCCCCTCTCTTAAGCATGTTCCGGTCGATACTCTCCATTCACAATACATGTCGTGCGGCATGTTGTATGTGCCCCTAGGAACTCTCCATTTTTGTGTCGTCCGTCACCATTTGTGTGCCCTTCGGCACACCTCATTCGCGTGTATCTCTTTAGTACCTTTCTGTTACTTGCCCATACTGCCTTCGATTAACAGTCTCACATCAGAATAATATATATCATTACAACAACATCAATTTCCACAGAAACATAATTTTCCAGAACCAACAACATGGAACCACGTCAACATGATAACTAAATCAACACAACTTAATTCTCAGCAATATATATTCATAGAAATCTGATAAATTTCATAAACAACTAACCACAACAAATATACACATACAACAACGATTTTATGCAACCCAATTCCCATATATTATTCATCATAATTCCCATTATAGAGTCAGAACCCCACCCTTACCTTGGATTGGAGACCATCCTATAATTCTTCGATCGAACCTAACCTTGCCAAAGTTTCCAACTTTTACCTCTTTTCCTCTTTTCCTCTTTTCTGCAATTCTGGAACTTTGCACGTTCACCACAAAATACTCCAAGACTTGTTCAATAACCTAATTTCTTATAATTAGCTTAACTTTATAATTATTAATATTATTATTGGGCCTAACTTTCATACTCCACTTTCATTACACACGACCATATAATTAAGCCCAACAATAAATCTTATAACCATTTTAATGTTATTATTAATATTATTGCTAATATTAATCAACCAAATAACAACTTAGCAACTTAAATAAGCATTTCTTGACATTTCGCAACTTCAACAATTTCAACAACATTCTCAACCATTAACCCATAATTAATTTAATTAAATAATTAATTAAATTAACGGACGTTACAACTCTCCCCCACTTAGAATATTTTCGTCCTCGAAAATCTATTCGATACTACCACTCTTAGTACGAATTTCGCATCCGAGTCATTGATTTCCAAGTTGCGTTTGGCAACATTTCGACCACTACTTTCCTGATAACTCAATAACTCAACACAATTCAAATTGATTACACACATGTCAATCATACAACACTTTGCGACATGATCGGTACTAGCATCTCAACTACTCAACGATAATTTGACATATCCACAATTAAAATAGCAACAACTATGACACACTTATACTTGAATATACATCATCGCAATGTCATCTTAACACCCTTTTCAACACCAAAACACATACACAATTTCATTCTCGTATGTCAATTATCAACAAAATATCAACAAATATGTTCACATCGTCGTATCGCTCTTATACTGACATCAACATAGCCAACATAATCAACTTCATCACATTATGGAGTATCATTCCTTACTCACAGAAATAAACAATAACATCTCAATAACGATAACAAAATCATTACAACATCAACTTAACTGTATAACTAAACAATTATACACACAACTCACCATCAACCAACAACCACATTAATATCCTTATAAAATCCATAAATATTTACTAGCAAACATAGTTCCCTGGCACAACATCTCTATATCAACAATCCATCAAATAAATCATGTATATTAATACACACCATTCCCATAGGCTTCTAATGTTTTAATCCTTCACTTCTAACGAGTCGTACATGCATATCAATTACGCCACATCACGCTTCAACTACGGAACTCTGATAATCCACCTTAAGTCATTGTCCTCGTTAAAATTTCCATCAAATATATGGTTTACAAGTTTCAATCTAGTTTCATACTTTCTTTAACATCCACCATAAAATCGTTGTTCACTTGATATTCTCAATCTTTCACATTTACGACGTTAGCTCGCATATAACTCACTACTCCGACTTGTTCAATACGTATAAATTATTTCTTAGCAATTCCTCTACTACTTCACACAAACTGGTGAGCGACTATCATCACGATATAACATCAACCACTCTGCTCATCATTAAGATAGCAAGACAAGTCTATACCATCCAACACGATCTCGTCTACTATCAATAAGAGATTAAGGGTGATCAGTTCCTCAATTTGTCAATAGATAGCTGACAACCATAATGGAGTATAAATCATTGTTACCAAACTATAATAGTGTTCCTTTAGAACTTGTACTCAAGTCACCTAAAGCACCATAATCCAATAATTTCTAATGAGGTTTAAAATACTCCCATAATTTCCCCTCATTCAATCTTGTCGATGAGCCACCAACGCTCAACATAATACACGGTCCACATTACACTCACTTAGCCTCACACGAAGGTTAAGTATCCTCCAACTCAAGAATTACTTTCTTCATCTCTGCATCATCAAGAATACAAATTTGATTACGGAATCTCAACACACCCTGCGCATATAACTTGAAATGATCATTCTCAGACTGATCGAGTCCAACCATCGAATCTACCAATTTCACATCTAACTTCTGGGTTTCTTTGATACTGTCCAGAAAATCACTGATAATTTCCAACATTCCTAACACAAAACTCTTCGGTTACACCTTACAAACTAAACTCATTTCTCTAAACTGTTCAATTAATCCTAATCCTTTAACCATCATTACCGACAAGTGAAAAGTCCTTTGGCTTAACGCATCCGCCACAACATTAGCTTTACCTGGATGATAATTCAAACCTAAATTATAATCTTTGAACAACTCCAACCATCTTTGTTGTCTCATATTTAATTGAAATCTCATCAACGTCGTTCCACACCGTTTTGGGGATAAAACCTCTCCAATTCTTCTTTTACACATGCCACTACCTTGGTATCATAAACACGACTCTAATTCCTCTTAAAAGCATATTCCTCTAAAATGACATCTTCTCTTCATAAGTTGTATCTCTATGAGCTCCTCAAATACTTTCACATCCTTTTTCATGCAAAACATCTCATTCTCAACTTACTCGTCAATAACATATTATGCTTGACCTTGTCTCAAACAACTGCGATAATAATCATTTACGCCCAAAAAGCCTCTAGTTCCGTAAATGACTTCAGAGTTCCTCCATATGGGAATGCATCAACCATATTTTTAAACACTCTCATGGGATAAAATATATTTCTATCTCCTCACAGGTTCAAACGGAACACCAATCCGATACTCGGAACACAAGATATGAATTTCCAAGGCTATTCGAAAATACGAACACCGGCATCATGTAGCGACATACTATTACACACCTTACGATAATGTCATAACAAAATTTCCTTGTACCAGTACCAACACTTACCATTCTTGAAATCATACTCATCTCCTCGCATTTCCGACTCCAACATTACAACAACTTCAATAACCTTTTCAATCACTCACAAGGATCCCACGATAAGGTCTACATTAATATGTCACTCTATCACCGTTCAACGTCGATATCTTACACAGGGGCTACTCAAACTGACAACTTCACGGTCCACCAGCAGCGCTGAAACATCGCAACTTTCTAATTTCCATATTCTAAAAATTATCCTTGTTACTTAAAAATCACCTTTAGAAATATCAGGGATTTACACTCTACTCGTATATCAACAACCGTTACATTGCTCATCATCCTTCGAGAAGTAAACCTCAACAATGTCTGATCATCTTCCCTCAAGACGCTCCAACTTGATTAACAAACAAAATCTTGAATCCATGTCATCTTCGGATTCGGGAAACAACAATACTTCAACAATACCCGCACTGTCGCCATCAACAACATACTGAACTAACATCTTACAACCAAAATATATCCGAGAAGCAAAGCTTCTCCCCCACTCATCTTTAACCCAACTCCTGCATACAACTTGATTAGAAAAATAACAAGCACCGATAATATTTCACACACTTGTTGCGTACTAAGGAATAAATAACATTAGACAACTTAGTTGGACCGACCAACCTGCTCTGATGCCACTAATGTAACACCCCAATTCTACCCGACGGATAATAATAAAATCAAAGTTCAACATAATTAGGATGCTACATTTTCAACTTAGAAATAAAACTTCATTTAATCTCATATAAAATAGATACATAACCCTTAATTCGGATGAACCGATAACAACTTGTCTTATTCTTAAAAATCAAACAACTTTTAATGATAAGCAGCGAAATCTACATACTCAACTTCAATTCACTTAACATCTTTTATTCAACTAAAACAACCTCAAGACAAGAATTATTTCATGCAATCAAATTAAAAATTCAGCAACTGAAATAATAATCAACAACTAAACATCAAGCACTCACCCCCCGAGTGTTACGTATCAGAGCGATAACACCGACTCGAACTAACGAGGTAACAACTATCCTTCTTGATTACCTGCACGTTACCAACATAGGGAAACATTCAAACAAAAGGGGTGAGATATCAGACAATATAATAAGTCTTATGATAAAATATATTAAATCAGATCATATAAAATCACCACTTAACAACTTACAAACAACTTTAATCACAACAAAACATCACATCACATAACTACTAAATTCACAGCTTTTAGATAATACTTGTCACAACAAGTCAACAACATAAAGCAACAACAAATCTATCTTCACTACAACTCAAGATGCAACATAAAATGCGACTCAATTACAATGCACATGCATGTGGTACCATTGGAGCAGAACTCCCATCTTAAAAATCTGCCAATAAATAGAGGCATCAACAAAGCATAAGCCTTCTTCGCAGTTTGCCAATCCAGACCATCACAGAGTATGCAAATGTATATGACTCAATGAATGCACTATCACATACTCACAATAATCATCATCCATCGTAACGCATAAGCCCACGTCACCATTATTACCAGTAAATAGAGGTAATTCAACAACAACATAATAATAACAATATCTCAGCAACAACTAATCAGCGAATCAACATTGGCCATAGGCCTACAACTTTATATTGCCAATAAATAGAGGCAACATTTAACACAATGTTGGCATAAGCCTACAACTTAGTACGTCACAACAACAATATCATCTCAACAATAGTAATGTGACAACAACATCAGGAAGAAAACAACATTGGCCATAAGTCTAAAAATTCGATACCACCTGAAATTCATATTTTCAGCAAGGTATTTAACACACCGTGTCGACTAAAATATACAACAATTGTCCCGTATAATTATTCAGACAAATCGACTAAATCCCGCTAACTAATTAATTATTCACTTTTATTTTATTACTAATAACCTTCTGTTACTAATTCACATCTTAGTCTCTACCTTACAGCAACTTATACAATCCACTGTCTCAACCGTAATATTTTACAAACATTTTGTGTAATTATTCGGACAAATCAACTATATCCGGCTAAATAATCCTCTGCTAAAATTACTAGCATTTCTACTCGGTATTATTATTACCAAACTCACACTGCTACTGCTAGTTCATACTATTCCTATTATTTCATTACTCTGCTAATTTAATAAACCTGCTACTAATTTCATAACTTTTACTGCTATCAACAATCTTCGTTACACTGTCTGCTAATTACTATCTTTCTGCTAAATTTACGTACTTTGTTACTCATTAATATATTAGTACTTACTAACTACCTACTAATGTTATCAAATGGGTATATATGTGTGAATCTGCTATAGTAGCGCCTAATAACTAAATAAATCAATTGAAGCACTAAAATGCAGCGTGCCCCTCATCACCAAGGTGTGCCACTCGGCACACCCCCTCTCTTAAGTATGTTCTGGTCGGTACTCTCCATTCACAACACATGCCGTGCGGCATGTTGTATATGCCACTCGGAACTCTTAATTTTTGTGCCGTCCGTCACCATTCGTGTGCCCTTCGGCACACCTCCTTCGCGTGTATTTCTTCAATACCTTTCTGTTACTTACCCAAACTGCCTTCGATTAACAGTCTCACATCAGAATAATATATATCATTACAACATCAATTTCCACAGAAACACAATTTTCCAGAACCAATAACATGGAACCACGTCAACATGACAACTAAATCAACACAACTTAATTCTCAACAATATATATTCATAGAAATCTGATAAATTTTAGAAACAAGTAACCATAACAATATGCACATACAACAACAATTTTACGCAACCCAATTCCCACATATTATTCATCATAATTCTCTATATAGAGTCAGAACCCCACCCTTACCTTGAATTGGAGACCGTCCTATAATTCTTCGATCGAACCTAGCCTTGCCAAAGTTTCCAACTTTTGCCTCTTTTCCTCTTTTACTCTTTTCTGCAATTCTGCAACTTTTCACGTTCACCACAAAATACTCCAAGACTTGTTCAATAACCTAATTCCTTATAATTAGCTTAACTTTATAATTATTAATATTATTATTGGGCCTAACTTTCATACTCCACTTTTACTACATACGATCATATAATTAAGCTCAACAATAAATCTTATAACCATTCTAATGTTATTATTAATATTATTGCTAATATTAATCAACCAAATAAAAACTTAGCAACTTAAATAAACATTTCTCGACATTTCGCAACTTTAACAATTTCAACAACATTCTCAACCATTAATCAATAATTAGTTTAATTAAATAATTAATAAAATCAACGGGTGTTACATAAACACTTCAAAGTAATCCAACCCAAGCTTCTGTAAAAAACCTCTTGCTACTAATCTTGCTTTGTGTTTGCCAATTGATCCATCTGGCGTTAGCTTCTGCTTAAAAACCCATATAACGCCGATGGCTTTCTTCCCTTTTAGAAGTTCTGTCAGCTTCCAACTCTTATTTCTTTCTATAGCATCAAGTTCTTCTTTCATGGCCTACAACCAGACTTTCTGCTTAAGAGCATCTTTCGTACTCACGGGTTCAGAGTCTACTAACATTGCACATCGAATAACTTCTCCTTCGGACTTTACTTCAATGCCTTGCAACATGTCAAACTCTGAAAATCTTCTTGAGATGCTTCTGACTCTTTGTTGCCTCTGAACATTAACTTCAGAACCTCAGACACCAGAACTTTCCCCTTTATAAGCTTGTGCTTCAAAAAATAGACTATCTCCAGAACCTTGACTGTCTTCAGAGTCTAGAAAATTCCCAGAGTCTGAATCACCATCGGAGTCAGAACCACTACCTTCAGAAATACCATCTTCAAAAGTCTGATCACCTCTGCCTTCATAAGTTCCACTTTCAGAATCATGATCACCGTCAAAATCTGAATTTCCTTTAGAAGCTCCTCCTTCAGAAGATCCATCCTTAGAGTCATGATTTTCACCAGAAACATGATCATATTTAGAAGCTTGTCCTTCAGAACCTACGTCTTCAGAGTTTTTCCTTTTAGAAGCATGATCACCACCATATTTTAGATCATCATCAAAATCTGGATTAGAATCAGATTCACCATTTGACTCATCTTTGGAGTCTCCAAATGATTTTTCATCTTGTGAATCTAACTCTTCTTCAGAACTTTGAAGTTCTGACTCATCTTCAAAATCTTCAACATCATCTTCTGATTCAGACTCATATTCAAACACTCCTTCAGAGTCAGAGTATTCAGAGTCATCTTCTTCCCCTTCAGAATCATAAAATGCCAATTTCACCAGTTCCTCATCAGATTCATAAGCCATTAATAGCACAGGTTCATCATTAGGCTCTCCTCTGGATATATTTGTTTCTTCTGACTTCCTTTCTTTGTTTGACCAACAATCTTTGGCATAGTGACAAGAGTTCTTGCAACAGTAACGCTGAATATTCTTCTTGTCAGACTTCTCCTTTCCCTTCTGGATATTCTTCTGCCTATCAGAGTTTGAAGCTTTTGACCTTTGACCACCATTAGTTTTCTTCCAGGCTTTTGACGAAGTCTGTTTATGATAATTCTTACCAGAAGTTGCTTTTAGAGCCTACTACTCTACTTCCCTCTCAGAAGTTCTCTCATTCATACGCAACTCATGCGCCTCTAGACTACTTTGCAGCTCTTCGACTCTCATGGTACTCAGATCTTTAGAATATTCAATTGCTACCACAATGTAATCAAACTGAGAAGTTAAAGATCTCAATACCTTCTCTATGATTATTTGATCATAAAGAGTTTCTCCACAAGCTTTCATCTAATTAGTGATTAGAATTACTCTAGAGATGTACTCAGAAACCTTCTCGTTGTCCTTCATGTTGAGATTCTCATATTTCTTTCTGAGAGACTGAAGCTTCATCTTTTTCACTGATGCGTCACCACAGTAACATTTGATTAGTGTGTCCCATGCAACCTTTGTTGTTTCAGAGCAGCAATCTTCTCAAACACATTCGCATCCACACACTAATGGATGTAAAACAAGGCCTTATGATCTTCCTTATCGCCTTCTGCGTTATCTTCTGTGCTTCTGTCGCATCTCTTGCTAATAAAGCATAAACATCGGTGGCAAGATCTAACACATCTTGAGAATCAAACAACACACGCATCTGAATCTTTCAACGACTCCAGTTTTCACCATCAAACACTGGAAGCTTGGAATTGATATATCCGTTTCCGTTCATCTTCAACCTTGTACAATTCACTCAAAAATTCACTAAAACACAGTGTTTCCCAAATCCCATAGAATCAGAAAAATATGATTCTCAATCACACAATATCTCATTGTTCGCTCGTGTTTCCCGTGTTTCCCCGTGGATTTTAAACTGGAGCTCTAGATACCAATTGTCGGTGCACAAAGGAGAAATGAAAGACAAAAGGAATGTATTGGATGACGTCTATAAAATAAGGAGTAATGAATAATTACATTGACTTACTACTAGGCTACTTATATACAAAATTAGGGTATAATAAAATACTAAAATATCCTCTAACAAACTTAGTCAATAAGACATTCCTAAAATATAAATTATTTCCAACACCAGCGTCGTAGTTCTTCTTCTTTTACTATAAACCAGTGGAATATCCATGCGTCTGCACGAGTACTGGTGTGGACTACGAAATTGTCATCAGTTTATCATGAGAATTCAAACAAATTAGACAATATTAAAATTTTACTAAAAAAAAGGAAAAAAATGGACTATAAGATAATTATATAATTTTTTTTAAAACTTATATTATTAAGAAAAACTATTAAACACATACTTTATAAAAGACAATTGTGAAAAATAAAAAAAAAGCTAGATAAATTTTTAAAAACTTCTATCATTAAGAAAAATTATAAAACACATATTTTGTAAAAGACAACGGTTAAAAATAGAAAAAAAAATTTAAAAATCCATAGAGTTGTAATAATAAAAGAATTTATAAAGTTTAATAAATAAGAAATAAATACCCAAAATCAAAATTAATTGAAAATCAATAGAAACTTAATTTTATATAAAAGTTAAAAAAGAGAATGATATAAAAATATAATAAGCCGTGTATTCGTACAGATTTTAATATGATTATCCTTGCGTTCACACGATACTTGTGTATTATCCGTACATGCACACAGATTCTGGTATAGACCACAGATACGTCACCAGTTTAATTTTGAAATTTAAATCAAAGAAAAAAAATTTTAATTTAATTATAAAATATATATATATATATATATATATATATATATATATATATATATATATATATATATATATATATATATATATATATATATATATATATATATATATATATATATATATATATATATATATATATATATATATACACGTGTGTGTGTATCTAAGACTTTCGAGGTTGTTTGGGTAAACAATTTAGTGCTATGCCCATTTGTTTTATCGTGATGGTAGATAAATATGTCTAAGACTTTCACAGTTGTTAGGGTAAACAATTTAGTTATACTCTTATTCAATAACCATTTAATATATGAGTGGTTATAGACAAGCCTTTTAATGCGTACAAGGTTTTATGCTAGGTGGTTTGTGCAATGAGTTTTAACTTTTATGAGAAAGGTTCAAGTTCTATCTTCATATGGCTATGTATAGCAAAGTGTGGTACAGAGCTATGTCAAATTTTTTTTTACCGTGGTAGTTAATATTTGGTAGATAAATAGATCTAAGACATAGAGGTTGTTTCACTGGTTGAAAAGTCGTGACCGCTAAGGGATCAAGTAACTTACTATCTATTATTCCAATCAATATTATTTTAGAAGATCGCTCTCCACTCTCCACTATTAATGATTTAGTTATCAAAACTTTATCCTGTAAAATGGCTATATTAAATAGTGCCATCTATGTCATTTTAGAATATTTGCTACTAAACCATCCAGCACCATTCCCTGTATAGGACAAAACAAAGTTCATTAGTATCCACAAAATGGCATTAGATGACGATAGAGGAGTTCGCGGTTCGGTTTGGATCGGTTTTAAAGCAAAAACTTATCTGATCCAAAGATTAATTCACTTAAGGTTCAGTTCGGTTTTGAATGATATATTTAAAAAAATTCAATCTGATCCGATCCAATTTTATGCGGTTTAATTTGGATCGGTTTTTGGATATCCAAATTACACATTATATTTTTATTAATATTATAAAACTACTAATAAATCATAGATTTGATATAATATATTACATATAGTATATTAAAAGCTAATATTACAAAATAAGAGTGATTGATTATGCTTGAAATAATAAAAATAAATAGATTATACCAAACTAATAAATATTATTAAAAAAATTATTATCATCTAATAATAAATTCACATAACATGTCATACTAATAAAAAGTAAATAAGTATCAAAATATATTTATGCGGTTCGGTTTGGTTTGGATCGGTTTTGAAAAATTCATCCGAAATCCAATCTGAACCGATCGGTTTTCATAAAATAACATCCAAACACAACCAATAACTTTCGGTTTTTTATGATTTTCGGTTTTTTGAATCGGTTTTCGATTTTTTATTTGGATTGGTTTGGATTTGAACACCCCTAGATGATGATATGCTATTGTGTATTCATGATAATAATGTCACTGTTAAATAAGGAACAAACTTTTACTTCTTCTTGTTGTTAATAAAATAAAATTTTAGTCTTTATATGGATCCAAAAATTTCTATTATGCTATTGTTGTTAATAAAATAAATATTATTATAACCCACTATCTTTTGACCTTTCAAATTACATTTGATTTTTAACCTTCCCACTACCTTATTTAATAAAAACCCCACTACTAATAACATTTAAAGTTCATTCAACAGAACTCCTCTGTAAATTTAAATGTTTCTTCCATCCATCATGCCTATCAATTTCTTGCCTTTGTCAAAAATTTCTTTTGATAATGGTTTAGTGAACATATCTGCTGTTTGATCCTTGCTTGCTACATGCCTCAATTCGACACTTCCTTCCTTCACATGTTCTCGAATGAAGTGGAAGTGAACGTCAGTGTGTTTGCTTCTTTCATGGTTTATTGGATTCTTTGCCAACTCGATTGCTGATTTATTGTCAATGTGTGTGTTTCATGCCCATGGCGCTTTCTTCAATTTTAGCACCTTCTTCTCTTCTCCAATTCTCATATACTCAAGTAGTTGTTCGACATAGATTTCTTCTTCGAGTACACCATTCAAAAATGTTGTCTTGACATCCATTTGAAATATTGACCATTTGAATTTAGCAGCTTGAGAAATGAGCAATCGAATTGTCTCCATTCTTGCAACAGATGCAAACACTTCGTCATAGTCAATTCTTACTTTCTGTTTATATCCCTTCGCAACAAGTCACACTTTGAATCGTTCAATTTCTCCTTGAGCGTTCATCTTTTTCTTGAATACCCACTTTACACCAATGAGTTGACTACCTTTTGGAAATTCGACTAGCTTCCAAGTGTTGTTGCGGTCTATTGCTCTAATCTCTTCGTCCATGGCACTTTTCCACTTCTTGTCTCGTAACGCTTCTTCGACACTGATGTTTTCAGCATCTTCCAGAAGGAACACAAGGTGTACCTCATTTTCCGAATCATATAAATCTTGCAAACTTCACATTTTGGGTTGTAGAGGTTCATCTTCATCTTCAGTATCTTCATGTTTTGTTGAGATGCTTGTTGGTACAGATATAGATGATTCTTCGACTGCATCAATAACTTATGTCGAATTGTTCCAGTCCCACTTGCTTGCTTTGTGTATTCAAACGTCTCTACTCACGATCAGTTTCTTGCTTATGGGGTCGAATAACTTGTACCCTTTTGTCTTCTCATCATATCCAATGAATATATACTTTTGACTTTTGTCTTCAAGTTTTGTTCTTTGTTGATCCGGTACATGTGCATAAGATACACTACCAAATACTTTGAGATGAGAAACTTTTGGCTTCTGTCCGCTCCATGCTTCTTGTGGTGTTTTATCTTCTAACTTCGAATGTGGACATCTATTCTGAACATAAATAGCACATTATATAGCTTCTGCCCGGAATTCTTTCGGCATGTTCTTTCTTTTAGGCATTGATCGAATCATGTTGTTGTATCCCAAAATTTGCCCTCTCATTTCTCAAGTAATTTCTCACAAGATCTCCTTTAGTTCAAGACTGTACAAGGGTTGATCAGCTCAAGACACCTCCTCAAGCACTGATGACTGAAAATTAAGGTTTGAGTTTGCACAAGGACAAATGGACTTTTTATGCCCCATATGAATTTCATGGATTATTTGGGACCCTCAAGATTTCCCATGTCAAGTTTTAAGTCTTGGATCACATTTTTGCTTAGTCAATTGATCAGTTGACCTAAAATCAGCTATATTGGGGGGAAAAGTAAACTGTGGTCAATTTACAGTCAAATTTCATGATGTTTGGTCCATATAAACATTATGAACTCATATATCTCATTTGATCAAGTTTGAATCACAATTTCTCAAGAAATTTGATCAGATCATCAAAAGGGTAAAATGGTCAAAATTAGGGTTTTGACTGAGAAGATGCAATTTCTGATTTTTTGACCTAACAAATGTTTGATTGGTTTAAATCATGATCTCAAGGATTCAAATGCATGATTTTGACCTAATGACATGGCTCAAAATATTCCTCAAGTTCAATTGATTGACAATTGAATTTCAGTCAACTGATGAAAAGTCAACTGTACACTAAAAAGTCAAACTTTGACTTTTTGGTCAAAATCAAGTATCAAAGATTACAGTTCATAAAACATGTCAAAATATGAAACTTTTTCATCAAGAAATCAAAAAATCAAGATTTCTTTTTGAAAAGTCAAAATTTCTAAACTTAGAAATTTTTCTAAGTGTTGGAAAATTCATATTTTTTCACAACTTTGAGCCAAATTTTCACCATGATGTAAGATGATTCCAAGGAAACTTCCAACTTGAAAGTTGTAGATATCAATGAGATATAAAACATTGTAGAACACAACTTATTCTATAAATGCATGAATTTCAAGTTATGATTTTGTGAATACATGTTCATGAAACTTGGAAACTTAGTGAAATTTTGCCCTAGTTTAGGCAGGATTTTGACCTAACTTCATGGAAAATTTTCACATAGTTCCAAGAGGAATTTTCAAAAATGTCCAACATAGAGGTTGTAGAGGATTCTACAATATTTCCAAAATGTCCAAGAACTCATTTAAATCATGCTTGAGCTAAGAGAATCGAAGGAAAGAAGTTAGGGTTTCAAACTTGTTTTTCAAGTTATTTTCATGATGAACATTTGATCCAATCCACACCCATGCTGCATAATATTACTTTACAGGGTTCTAACCTCTAAATCTATCCATATTCATAAGATTACACAACTATTTGAGCTATGATCCAAGTGCTTGAGTCATTGTCTAAGTGATTATTTCATTAATGAAACAAAGTTCACACTTCCATTTTGGAAAAGTGACTTTAATCACAAAGTCAATGCATAAAGCTCCTAACTTGTTTCATCTAAACACAAGCAAAGTAAAAAACCAAAAGCAACATAGCTAGAATCTCCTACTAACTCAGACCATGCTTGTACAACATATTAAAACTTGTTTTCCACTTTTCTTCAAAATAAAGTAACATAGCCATAACTTTATATCTCACACATGTCCAGAATAGTTTGATTATTTCTTTCAGCCACACCATTTTGCTGAGGTGAATATGGTGAAATTAGAAATCTCCTTATGCCCTGCTCTTCACAATACTTCATAAAGGCCGTCGAAGTGTACTCATCACCTCTGTCAGATCGAACTGCTTTTATATGTCTGTCTGTTGCCTTCTCCACCATTACTTTGAACTTTTTGAACACCTCTAATGCTTCATACTTTTCTTTTAAGAAATAAACCCAGGTCTTTCGTGAGAAATCATCGATAAAGGAAATGAAGTACCTTTTTCCACTGAAGGATTCTGGATTGATTGGCCCACATATGTCAGTATGAATGAATTCGAGAATATGTTTAGCTTGATATTCTGCCTTCTTTTGAAATAAGGTTCTTGTTTGTTTGTTGAGCACACATTCTTCACAAAACTTTCCTTCATAATCCATGTCTGGTAGCCCATGCACCATGTTCCTTTTTGCCAACCTTCCGAAACCAGCATGATGTAGATGACCAAAGCGCATATGCCATAGTGACGCTTTGTCTTGCATTTCGACTTGCAGACGTTTCTCTCGAATGTTCCTCAGATTCAGCTTATACATTCAATTTCTTTCCATTTCGACACGGGCGATCAGATGTCCTATTTTGTCCTTCAAATGCAGTATTCGATCTTTCATAAGTATCGAAACACCTTTTTCTGTAAGTTGTCCCAAACTCAAGATGTTGGTCTTGAGATCTGGTACATAGTAAACATCTTAGATTGATCCAATCAAGTCATCCTTCTGTAAGTAACAGATTGTGCCCTTTTCTTCGACCTTCACTTTCGACGCATCTCTGAAAGACACATTACCATCTTCAATTTTTTTCATTTCTTTAAACAGGTGTTTGTAACCACACATGTGATTACTTGCTCATGAGTCAAGATACCAAACATTGTCATTATTGGTGTTGATTTCGTTTTGAGCCATCAAGAGAAAGCCTTCGTTCACTTCAGGTTCCAAGGCTAGATTGGTTGTTTCTTCAATCTTCTTTTCGATTCGACAATCTTTTGCAAGATGTCCTACTTTATCACAATTGTAACATTTATAGGAGTTGCAATCCTTCACGTAATGACCATACTTCCCACACTTGTAGCATTCGAAGTTGGAGTGGTTCGATCGACCACGTCCTCTGCCACGCCAATTTTGTTGGTTCGATTGTCCTCTTTTGAAGTTGCTGCTTCGACCACTTCGACCATTTTCACGACCTCCACGACCACGTCCTCTTCCTCGAAAGTTTTGAGAAAAGAGTACCTTTTCATCTTTGTTCGACTCCTTGGTTTGATTTGCTTCTTCGACTGCTTCTTCCTTCTTTTTCATCTTTCGTTGTTCATGTGCTTCGAGAGAACTAGTAATCTCTTCGACTGAGAGCGTCGAAAGGTCCTTCGACTCTTCTATTGCACACATAATATTCTCAAATTTATCTGTTAAAGATCTCAAGATCTTTTCAACAACTCGTGCATCAGTTATTGTTTCGCCATTTCTGGTGAGTTGATTAACCACCTTTTGTACACGTGTGATGTAGTCAGATACAATTTTTGTCTCCTTCATCCGTATCATCTCCAATTCGCCACAAAGAGTTTGGAGTCAAACTTTCTTCACTCGATCTGCTCCTTTGAACACTTTTTCTAACGTGTCCCATGCTTCTTTCGACGTAGTCGAACCAGCAATCTTTTCAAAGCCTGATTCGTCTACAGCCCTGAACAACATGTATATTGTCGTTTTATCCTTCGACCACGTCTCTTTCAACGCCTTAGTTTGAGCTGTCGTATATCCCCCAACATCTGTTGGTTCTTCAAACCCATCTCTGGTCACATCCCACGCGTCTAGAGATTCCAGAAGAGATTTCATTTGGATACTCGAGTTTTCGTAATTTGACTTCGTTAGCCGTGACAACGACATTTGATTCATCATGTTTGCCATGAGCTCTGATACCAATTTGTTAAATAAGGAACAAACTTCTACTTCTTGTTGTTGTTAATAAAATACAATCTTGGTCTTTATATAGACCTAAAAACTTCAACTATTCTAGAAAAGTAAATGTTATTAGTAAATACTATTATAACTCACTATCTCTTGATCTTCCCATTGAAATATAAACAATTTTAAATAAATCTTGTATTATGTGACCATATAGGCAGCAATTTAGCTCCTGATCTGAAATAATAGTACCATTAATATTTAGAGAAGAAACCAAACTTCAACGGCAACATAGTACCCGACCAAAACCCAATATGATAGTGTTAAGGAATTAAATGGTAAAGTAGACTTAGAGCAAGAAAGAATGATCTTCACTTATTCGTTATTTTTCTGCGATAGTAATTTCGCTATATTAAGCATTATTCATTAGAATTAACATGTCTCATAAAATGACTTAAAACTAAAATATTAAATTAAGCACATTGAAATCTCTACTAATTTGAAGAATATTAAAATCTCTACTGAAGTATATTAAATCTGTACTGAAATACATTAAATTACAATACATCAGTATTGAAGTAAATTAAGTCTATCGAAATCTCTACAGAATTAAATTAAGTATATTGAAATATCTACTGAAGTATATCAAATGCATCTAATTAACCTATAAAACCTTTGGAGCCAGCCATGTCATGATTTGGAGCACAAATGCACAAGTACCTTATCTTGATTCAGTCGTCCTAGCTCACATGACAAGTAAAACAACAACAAATGCAATTGCGACATATGCAATTCTCTTGAAAGAACACTTGTGCAGTACTGCATCAAACATAAATCAGAAACATGCAATTGCGATATGTATTGGAATGTTACCTTTTCATAAATCTTTATGTTGCGTTCTAAATCACCAATTATAAATCTTCAGATGAATACACTAATAGTTAATCAGGATAATTTGGTAAAATCAATATTCTCTTTCTTTTATTTATTATTGTTTCTTAACCTATGTGAAATGATCCATTGTGACAAATAACATGGGAGGGAGGGCGTATCACTTATCAAGATTTTGTGAATTCAGAATTAGAATACTCTTATCTAACTGTCTTACATGCTCCAAAAACAGTATGAATCTCATCAATGAAAAGAATAGTTTAATTGTCAGTTTCTGTTACTTCTTTAACAACGGATTTCAGTCTATATTTGAATTCACAAGATCCAAGGCTTCCGGTCGGTTAGTTGCTGAAATGACAACCACACTATCTCTGAATCAAGTCCATCCATTTCTGTCAGTGACTACATAGACCAAAAAAGAATTAATGTCAGCTTAGAGCAAACAAAAATTATATATGATAAGGGCTCATCCTATAAAAGATTGAAAAACCTTTAGAGTATTAAGTTGATCCTTTAGTTCTCGTGGTCGAATTCCATCACAACCCCTATAAATAAGACCCACCGTGTAACATTATTTCATTTCATATACATGATAAAAAGAAACTCAGTAAATACTAAACAAACATATTACATATTTACTTCCACAAACAAACATAATACAAAAAAACCAAATATCTTTGAATGCAATTCAATAAGAGCGTATTTGTTCATGCTAATGAGATGCACAAATTTGTCAATTTGGCGGAGATGAGCCTGCACAAATTTGTCAATTTGGCGGAGATGAGCTGGCATAGAAATGAGAAGCTTAGCCGAATCCATGGATTACAACAATCCTAAACTGCTATCACGACAACATCGCATCATTCGATATCATCGTGTAACTTATCGCATATGTGTTACTGCAAAATGAGTCTCCAACAGACCTTTATATACTCCAAATCCTCCCTGTACAAAATTCACCACAAACTCTAACTCAAAAACCTAACATTTCATGCATAAATAAATCATAAACATAGATAAAACATAAACAAATCGTGAAGAAGATAATAAACAACATGAGCGATATTGGCGAATGTATGTTCATTGAATAATTGATGTATTACTTCTAAATTTGAACTAATACACTTTGACATATGCGATCCCTGTTTACCGTTATTTTTGGTAAACAACCGCTGGTCTCCAAAAGGTAAGTTTTTTGGTTTACTTGCGGGATCGACCAAACTAATCCCAGAACATATGCTAATCTTTATGTAAAATGAGGAAGAAGGAAGAACGCACGTTCGACCCAGGAGAAAGATGTTTAAGATTATTGAACAGTAAGCAAAAGCATAAAAATGCAAGTAAAAGAAGTAAAAAGATGACTTTGCATGATAATGGTAAAGTAATGTAAAAAGACTTTTATTAAGTAAAAAAGGTGTTTCTAACGTACATTGCTTTGCTTTTATCCTTTCTCACGCAGTAGTTACTTGGATAATATTTGAGAGATTTAGTACCATAAGTTGAACACCCTTAAAAATTACACAAACTTCTTAATTTATACTAAAAGTAGGTAACTGTCGAGGGGATATTCTGCGCTAGGATGAAGACAAGTGTCTTCTACATGCCTCTCGACCCATAGCTTTTTGCCACGTTCCCTTCCCTTAGACGATTGATGAAAACCACCTTTCCCTCCAATAATTCAAATTTCAAATGGTCTTCGTCCCATGTGCCAAGGCGCAAACACTTTCCTTCAGTCGAACAACCTAAATCTGCTCCAGTCGAATGAACCCTTGGTCGAAGACTCTTATCATAACTTAGATCCTTTTTCCTAATTTATCTTGTGTGTCGAATCATACCTCCTGGTTTAGTTCATTCCAGTTTTTTGGTCCAAAAGACCAAATACAGTAAGTGTCGAATTTGGGAGCTAACAAATTGCCCCCCAAGAATGTCTATTTCGACGCCCAAAGAAATAGCCATTCTTTGAACTTCCCATTCGACACCTGTCTTCCCAGTTGTCCACCAAGTTTTTGACGTGTGCTTTTCGCCTTCCAACAACTGCTATACTTGGTAAAACCATCATTACTTTTCTCCAAGATGTCTCTTCAAAACTGTCGTTACCACGCTTGCCATGATGGCCATATTCCTATAATCTAGGCAAGCATGTCCCAACGTTTCCCAATGCCTGCACGGTAATCGTTTCATGCCTTTCCACGTGCCCCACTACCTGCGAAACATTAAATTCCTTTGACGAGACATCTCCCACTTCTGAAGGCTATAAATACTTCCAAGCTTTTCTATTTAGAACTTTTATCATTTTCAGCTTTTCCAAACCCCTTGCATTCTCACAACATTGTACAGTCACCTTCACTCTTTCTCTTAAGTCTTTAATAATGGCCTTTCTCTCTAATGCCCCAAACAATCCGCAACCAAAAAAATGCTAATGATGTTCAGAAACCACCAGAGATCTTTTCCACCAACCCTCCTTCTTCCTCGACTAACAGGTACATTGCTGAACCTATGAGAGAATGGCGAGAAGCCTATGATTCTCAACTCCTTATTCCCGTCAGATACGGAGGAAACATGTATGCTATGTCCGGCCCGTTATCTTCATACGTCGAAAATCCCTTAAAAAACCGTGCCTTTTTTCCTACACACCCAAGGCTTAGACCCATAGGCTGTGCCAAAAAACCTAGGGCAGACCCTGAAGATGCTACACTGGCTAACCAACAACATCCTCAAACTACTGATGATATCAACCTCTAGTTCATGAACAAAGGGAATCGAATCTTTCGATCAAGCCCTAACCTTTCTTCTGAATACTCCGACTGGTTGAATAAAATGGAGAGGGTGCAAGCTTCTGTCTGGAAGGAGATGGGCATCTATGACTTAGTGATGTTGTCGAAGAAAGGGTTACCTTATTGCCCCCTTATGCTGGTATCCTCATTTTACTTTTGGGATAGTGCACATTTCACTTTTCATCTTCCTTGTGGGATGATGACCCCTACTTTGTTCGACATAGCTGCCATCACTGGTCTTCGACCCACTGGTGACTATTTCGACCCTGAAGACTTGTTTGAGGATCCTATTGGGTTTGCTGCTACCAAACCCACTTATACTACCTTCATAAACCAATTTCATGACAAGGCCTCAAATACCGTGTCGGAGGTGGAGCACATAGCCTTCTTGGCCATGTGGCTGTCTCGATTTGTTTTCTGCATTAAATCACTGCAGGTGACGAAAAAGATGCTGACGCTTGCAACACAGCTCCATCATAAATACCCTCTTTGCTTGGCCGAATTGATTATGGCTAACTTATATGAGTCCATCAGTAATGGTGTGACTCAACTTAAGGTTCTAGGAGACAGAGGAAGTTTGCTGCTATCTGGTCCCTTTTGGCTTCTGCAACTGTGGCTTAACGCGATCTTTGAATCCTTCCTCCCTTAAAAGAACAAGATCAATGAAGAAGCTCCTGAAATCTTGAACAGGAGGGTCGAAGGCACCAGGTTGGCATTGCTAACTCCCACTGATGAAGGCCAACAGTTTTAAAACGCCTTTACAAGCTTCGTAATGATGTTTGCGAAGCGAAAGAGCTTTGTTTCGACTATGGCTCCCTTTGCCAGTCAAAAAGTTGGCCCGGAATGGTTCACTAGACCATATCCTTCGGATGAAGAGGACGACGTGGCTGATGAGTTCGTGTGCATGTGGGAAGCGTTTCTCCGCCCCAGGATCATGCCTTTAAGATTTAAGAGCTCGAAGAACCAATTGAGCTTAATTGCTTATCAACCCAATCTTGTCTCTCGACAGTTTGGCATTGCTCAATCGCTTCCTTCGCCTATTTACCCTCGAGAGAAACTGCTATTTTTTTATAATGCAGATTACTCAGAGGATGCCGCTACCAAACATATTGGTAGGTATTCTGGTCGAACTACATTGACCATGTTCGACTTTAACCTTCATTTTCTGAACTCTGCCACTTTTGAGACGTGGTGGAAACATTATTATGATGAAGAGTTCTTCGATGAGAAGGACTTCGCCCACCATCTACGTGAGGCATTCAAGCTGGTTCTCGATAGAGTCAAAAAAGGTATCCCTTTTTTCATCCCTTCGTCTTAGATTTGTTTTTTCAACACCTAATTAACTATAGCTATTTTGCCTTCTGTTTAGCTGTCAAGAGGGTTACCTCGAAGAAAACCACTGAGAGTACAAAAGGGGGAGACTCTGTTGTCAACCCTTCTCCTAAGGTATTTATTTATTCTTCGAATCCTCATTTTTTATCTAACTAAGGTCCTGACCTCTTCGACTTGATTTCCCGGTGTGATACGGTGGGAAGAGAACTGACTGTTTTGGAATGCTGGTTCGTGTTTTGCGTTTGTTTTCGCAAAATGTCGCGGTAAGCAAGATTCGCCATAGTCTTTTATTTTATCCAACAAGGAAAGGAAAAAAGCACAGAAAAATTCCTTTTTCGAGATGTTTCTCGGGTTCGGGAGGTAGATTATAGAAAGGGAATGTGTTAGCACCCTTTCTATCCGTGGTTATCCACGGGCTCTTAGGTATTTGCTCAAAGTGTTTTCAAAAGTTTGCTTTTCTTTGTGTTTGTGGATTTGAA
Source organism: Vicia faba (assembly GCA_948472305.1). Taxonomy (NCBI): domain Eukaryota; kingdom Viridiplantae; phylum Streptophyta; class Magnoliopsida; order Fabales; family Fabaceae; genus Vicia; species Vicia faba. The sequence goes on from OX451735.1 coordinate 150,233,825, forward strand.
AAGAGTTTTTGTTTTGAAGAGAGTGTAAGTGCGAAAAGTTTTGTTTTGTTTTAAAAGGAGCAAGTACTTAAGAACCATCTACCTACTCGAAAAAGGAATTAATCTGTACAAATGTCCTTTAGACAATGCTATCCCACTATTGATGAGTAGGTAGCACCGTCGTTGGAGTTTTCGAGTCAATTCGATTAAGGGGCGTGTGGTCACTAAAGCAACGTTAGGACGCCTTAGCGGTAACCCTAATGTCTTAGATCATTTTACCAAGGCAACCATTTCGAGGCAACTTATGACCTTTGGATAAGAGGGCGACCTCTAAAACTTCCTATACTCAATGACCACGTTCGAGCCAACCAAGTGAGGTGTACCCTAAGAGTGGCATGTGCAAGTGTATTATTTTCAGTTATTTTTATCTGTACATGTTAATGATGAGCTACTGTTGATTTTAAGTTAAAGATTGATCTTGTCATGCATTGCCTAGTTACCAAACATCTAACAGTTAATATTGTGCGGAAATTAAATTGCGGAAAATAACTCTAAGCTATTACAAGGCGTCGGATATTTACATCGCCAAAGACAAACCCTTTAATTTAAATTGCGGAAAAATAAAAGAAAGCGATAAATAAATAAAGTCCTAATTTAAAACTATTACATTCCCGAAGCAATTACATTATTGGATAAAAGATGAAACGCGTGCGAGAAAATTAAATCGGAGCATTTTTAGGGTTTTGACCCTTTTTATTAAAGAAAGCATATTTTTTTGTTATTTTGAATTAAAATGGAAATTAAATCTAAGTTAATTAATTAATTAATTAAATGAAAATATTTTTTGGGTTTTTTATAATTATGGAAATAAAATAAGAATGATTAAAAGTTATTAAAAACCCTAATTCTATATTAATTTTAATTTATTGCAAAAAATATTAAAATTGTACCTAATTAAAAAAAACTAAATTAATTGGTTAAAGTTTATTTACAAAAATAATGAAATAGTGAAATTAATAAAAATATTATTTTTATTTGGGTTTTCTGATTTTTGTTATTAAGAAAATAAATAATTTGTTAGTGAAATAAATAATAATTAACTAAATAATTAAATAAAAGAAATATAAAGAGAAAAAGAAATAAACCAAAATGGGGGGTTTGGGCCTGAATCTGGGTGTAGGATCAGCAATTTTCTAGGCCCAAAACGTTGGCCCTTATTGACTTTTCCAGTCTCCTATGCGTGCATTAACTTGGGTACATGGTGGATACTCAGCTTTGGCCATTGGATTTTATGTATGGGACACTTGGCGCTTGAGATCTTGGCAGAACATGATGGTCCATGCCTTGGGATGCTACATGGAATAACCTGAAACAAAATTGTAACAAAGTTTTGGGGGACCTGGGATTCGAACCCAGGTCCCAATGCTCATTGACACGCCTCCTTTGCCAACTCAACCATGCTGCTTTATTATTAATGGGATAAGAAGTAAATAAAATATGTGAAAACAATTAACTATGCTGGAATTAAAAAAAAACGCGCTAAACACATTTGAATAGGCCAATGCCGCAGGGACACGTTATCATCTTCTCCAACAAATCCCTGGTTATTTACCTGCGGATTTTTATCCGCAAGAAGATTCGTGGGATGTCTCAAAAATCTTTCCTAGGCCATGTAAACGCAAGCTAAGGGTATCAACATGATCGTCTCTCTTCCCTGAGCACGAATATGGCCATGGTTTGCCTTGATTGTACCTGTGCCAAGAATGCCTAAAAACAAAACAAGAAAACCCTAGATTCGGGTATCATGATACAGGCTCTGAAAATAAAATTGAATATTGCCAAAATGTTCTAAATCAAACGACAAACACAAATATGCAAAGATTTTAATGAAAGGATGCAAGAATCAAAGACTTGGATTTCATGTTCAGAGCTTGGTTCGTGGACACTTACAGCGAGTTACAGGCGATGAGAAGGCTTGGTTTTGATTGGTATCGCTTCAGGGGATTGCCAGCAAAAGATTAGTGTCACGCTTTTACTTTGAATCGAGCTCTAATATTGATTTTGATCTTCCACTTTTCACACTTTTTTTCAATTCTGAGTTTGCCCTTTTTGCAGTCCTTAGGGCGTGTTCCTGTTATGCTTGGATTGTACAAGTGTGATAGAATGAATTAGGTTTAACCTTTGGGCTTGAATCCATGTGCATTGAAGGTTCATGATTTGATATGATCTTCCATTAACAAACTTCCAAAAATGGCTCAAATCAAATATTTTGTGCACCATAAGGCATGATTCGGATTTGGTTTGGTGTATCTTGACAATGAAGACCTATAATGATCAAAGGAATCTCATTCCATTAATTTTTAGATTTTATTTGATTTAATATTGATTAAAAATGAATTAAATCAATAAAAATTAAATAAAATAGAAAAATAAATGTTTGGTCATGAAATTAAGGATGGGACACGTGTGTGGCATGACAAGACCATATCAAGTGGAAAAAAGTGGGCCCTTTTGTCAAAAATTGGAGTTTTGAGGATAGTTGACTTTTGGCAATTTTGGAAAAATGCCCAACTTCAACAATGCATAACTTCTTCAATTTTGAACTTTTGGAAGTGTTCTTAGACTTTTTAGAAACCTTGAGATGTCCTATAATCAACCCTTTTGGTCCCATCTCGTTTTGATCTTCCATGCGCAAGTTATAAGCTTTGGCAAAAAAGGTGTTTTTTGTTGACTTTCAAAAATGACCTATAATGTCCAAATTTGTAACTTTTTGTGAGAGCATTTCTTGATCTTGGGGTGTGAATATGGACTGTAGGAAATTGAATCCTCTTCAAAATGAGCTTTGTATGGGTCATTTCTCATAAAGTATGAGAAAGTTATGCTTAGTAAAAGTTGAGTTGACTTTTCCTACAAAACCCTAATTTAGCAACTTTTGAATCTTGATGAATCTTGAGAAATCCTTGATGAATCATGATAAACCCTTGATAAAATGATTAGTTATACTTCAAAATGAGAATGTTGATAAAAAATCTTGAGGTTTGACTATATTTGGGTCACAGTTGACTTTTGCCCTAACACAGTCGATTTTTGGACCTCTTGAGCAATTGACTGACCAAACTTCCTCTCCAAGGCTTGAAATTTGACATGGATGAACTTAAGAACATATTAGGACATTGGTAATCACTTGAGGTCATTTGGATGTAAGGACCTTGATGCAACACAAAACCCTAATTTTGACTTGACTGCCTTAGGAGGTGATTTGACTGTCCAACTCTTGAGCCATCTTGAACAACTTGGAGATAATTCTTGACATGTCTTGAGAAATATGGGAGGGAAAATTTTGGGGTACAACACCTGGGTATCCAGAAACTTACCCCGAAAAAACGGAAGGTTCAAGAGATCCAAATCTCTAGCGATGAAGAAGAGGAGTCTCCACCTGTTCCTTTGCAGAGACGAAGATTGAAAAAACCAACTCCTGCCGTCGAAACCCGTCCAATAATCAGGATTAAAACTACGGCTGGGAGGATACCTCCTGTCATCATCAATGAACCCACTGAACAAGAGGTAATCGCTAGGTTAAACAATCCTAGTGAAAGTGACAACTCTAGTCCTGGTGCTGAAATCCCAGTACAGGTATCTACTTCGACTGCTTGTTATGTACTTCTCTCACTCTCTTTTACTTTGTGACGCTTTTAAAAGCAATAACTTCTTTCTATTTTCCAGGACACTGCTGGCACTTCGACACGAAATCCTACTCATGTCGAGGATTCGACCACTTGCTTGAATAGTGACGGAAATCCTACCTACAGGCTCTCTTCAGCGAAAGACTCCTTTATGAGTTCAGCTGACAAAGTAAATCAGACTTCTGAACCCCAGCACGAAACCATAGAAGAAGTTGATGAAGAAGAAGCTGAAGGAAACCAAGAGGAGATTAGGATTCCTATGGTCGAAGTGCAAGAGACTGAGGAGGATGGTATCCCTGGCGTCGAAACTGAAACATAGAGGGAACATGTGGAGATCCCAGAAGCTGAGGGTGAAGAAGTTTTTGCTGAAGGAAACCAAAATCCTCCAGGTACTGAGGCAATTCCTACTCAAGTACCTAACATGGTTATTACAGCCAACGTAAGCATCCCTTCGATGGGATCCAGAACCAAAGAGGATTTGGCTTTACTGAAGTAACAAAATCCGTTAGGTTATCTGACTGCAATCTTGGAGGGTCGAGAGAGTTCCTCTGATCGCAGTGCCTCGACTGCATCTGGCAGATCTACCTCGACTTCCCCTCTCGACGAGGCTCTTCAAAAGGTTAAAGCACAAATCTTTAAAAGAGATTTGATGTTAACTTTAGAGGGGGAACCAGCAGCTCCTTCCTATCTGAAGACTATCTTGAAAGCTGTTGATCTTCTTGTTGCCCCTCCGGATGTAGCCAGTGTATTCTTGGATTTACTCTCTATTGTCGATCAAGTATCAGCATACTTCAATCATCATAGAATCCTTAATCGTGAGATTGAGGAAGCCAATGGCCAAGTGGCTGCTGCCTGGCATGCTGCCACTGAATCCACTTCTAGAGTAAAGGACTTGTCGAAGGCCCAGGAGGCTAGGCAAAAGGAGGTCGAGGAGATTGATCAAGACAATGTTCAGTTGAGAGCACATATTGCAGAGTTGGAAGCAAAAATCGCTGCCAACGACAAAAAGAAAGAGGAGCTTCTTGCTGTGAACAATAAGTCAGAAAGCCAAGAAGAATTGGCTTAAGGGTTAAGACATGTTGATCAAGCTCAATCTCTGGATGCTAAGCTCGAAACCCTTCACCAATCAAAAGCTCTATGTGATCAAAGGCTAGAATTGCAAAGGATCAAGTATCTCTAGATTAAAGCTAATCTTCCCTTCTAAATCTTGTTTCTCTCTATGATGTAATCACTTTCTGTAACAATTTCAGAGCCATTTTGGCACCTTTAATGAAAATTATTTAAGTTTCCATTTTGGCATTTTCTTTATAATTAGTGATTATATATCATTTATTTTTATACCTTGAAGCATAGGTCTATACGTTTTCAAGTATTTACCATTTACCTTCAAGAGTCTTCGATCTTCGCTTAACTCTTCGATCTCATAGGCCCCGCATGAGAAAACTTGCACAATCTTAAAAGGTCCTTCCCACTTAGGGGACCATTTTCCCAGGCTTCTGTCCTTTCGATCCATTGAGAGTATTACTTTCCAAACTAGATCTTCAGGTTGAAACGTCTTGGACTTTACCCTTCGATTGTAGGATTTCTCTACTCACTTCTTCTGTAGTCTCAAAAGATCCAAAGCTTTCAACCTTTCTTCGTCTAAGTCTACTAGTTCATCCAACATCATGTTCTAATAGACTTCAGAGGGGATCTCATGATGTATCTGAATCCTTGTTGCTTGCAAGTGGATTTCCACTGGTAACACTGCATCACGACCATAGGTTAGGCGAAATAGTGTTGTCCCCGTGGCTTCTTTTGGACACGTTCGACATGCCCACAAGACTTGATCTAGTGTTTTGTGCCAATTTCTGGGTTTCTTTCCCACATGTTTCTTTATTAAACTGATCACTACCTTATTTGCTGCTTCGACCTGGCCATTAGCTTGCACATAATAAGGCGTAGATGTTAATAGTTTAAATCCTATTTCTGCAGCAAAATCTTGCATCTTTCGACCAGTAAAAACTGACCCTTGGTCTGTAGTTATTGTCTCAGGGATTCCAAATCTGTATATGATGTAATTTTGAATGAATTCAATGACATTCTCCTGGTCTACATTGACTAAGGGGATCGCTTCGATCCACTTGGTAAAATAATCAATGCCTACTAATATATACTTCTGACCTTTAGAAGATGCTGGTCGAATTTCTCCAATGAGATCCAACGCCCATCCTCTAAAAGGCCAAGGCTTCACAATCGATTGAAGTTCATTTGTTGGCACATGTTGAATGCCTGTATGTTTTTGGCATTCTTGGCATCCTTTGGCAAATTCAACACAATCTTTTAGCATAGTGGGCCAATACAAGCCTTGTCGAAACAATAACCATTTCATTTTTTGGCCTACTTGGTGTGCTCCACATGCCCCAACGTGTGTGGTGGAAAGAGCCACATATGCTTCTGTTTCACTTAAGCATTTCAAAAGTACACCTTATGGTGTTTTCTTAAATAATTCATTTCCCATCAACATATAACTCAGCGCTCTGTACTTTATCTTTCGTTCTGTCGAAGCTGCCGAATTTTGTAAATAGTCCACTACAGGCTTTCTCCAATCCTGCTCTGTTAGATTGTCTATGAATGATATTTCAAAATTTTCATGATCAGTATATCCTAACTTTGTGGTCTTTAAATCTGATGGAAATAATTTGGTGGCAGTTACTCTTCCCCTAACTTCGATTGCTTGTTCCAGCCTCTCTTTCGAAACTTTATACCCAGAAGCAATTTGTGCCAAGTCGTTGGCTGCTTGATTTTCCAATCTGGGTATGTGTCGAATGCTAACTTCCTCGAAGTTTTTCAAAAACCGTCTGGCTATTACAAAATACATAATAAGGTTTTCTTTTATGCATTTGTACTCTTTTGTAATTTGTTTTAGGACTAACTCCGAGTCTCCCATTATTTCGACTTGAGTTGCCCCAAATTCCAACAAGATTTCAAGGCCTGTGATTAATGCTTCATATTCAGCCTCATTATTCGAACAATCTCCATCTATTTTGTACTTAAATGTTGTTGGAATTTTATTTGGAGAAATAATAAGGACTCCGACTCCAACTCCGTCTTTATAACGAGATCCATCGAAGTAAAGTTTCCATGGCTCGATCTCCAAATAATTTAGTGATATTTCTTGTATAGAGTGGTCGACGATAAAGTCTGCAACCACTTGGCCTTTTATAGCCTTAAGAGGCATGAAAGTTAATGAATATTAAGTCAATGCAAGTTCCCATTTGCCAACTCTACTATGCAGAATGGGTTTTGACAACATATACTTGAAAACATCGAAATGAGATGAAACATAAACATTAACTGGCTTTATATATTGCTTAAGTTTTGTACATGAAAAATACAGACATAAACACAGTTTTTCAACTTCGTTATATCTAGTTTCTGCATCATTTAAAACTCTACTGAGGTAGTATATGGGTCTTTCTACACCATGTTCGTCCTCCTGAGCCAACATGCTCCCTAAAGTCTTATCTGACGCAGCTATGTACAGTCTCATACTTCTACTTCGACAAGGAGGTACCAGAATAGGTGGTTTAATGAGGTACTCTTTGATTTTGTCGAAGGCCTCTTGATGTTCTTCCCTCCATTCAAAGCCTCCTTTGTTGAGTCGAAGTAATGGCGAAAAGGCTTGCGTTTTCCCACTAAGGTTGGATATAAATCTCCTTAGGAAATTTATTTTCCCAAGCAAGGATTGCAATTCCTTTTTGTTAGTTGGCACTTTGGCTTGCAAGATAGCTTTGGTCTTGTTTTAGTTTATCTCGATGCCTTTCTTGTGGACCACAAAACCTAAGAAATCTCCTGCTTTTACACCAAAAGCGCACTTCAGAGGATTCATCTTCAGGCCATAACGTCTCATCCTCTCAAAGGATTGTCGAAGATGATCCATATGAGCCTTCCCTGAAACAGATTTGACAATAATATCATCAATATAAATTTGCATGAAAGTGTCAATAAAGTCATGGAAGATTGAATTCATGGCTCTTTGGTACGTTGCCCCTGCATTTTTTAGGCCAAAAGGCATCACTACCCATTCATAGGTGCCTAAATCCCCAGGGCAACGAAAGGCCGTTTTCGACACATCTTCTTCAGCAATGAAGATTTGATTGTATCTAGAGTAGCCATCTAGCATACTCATGTATTCGAAACCAGCGACAGAATCCACAAGCATTTCCTCCACTGGCATTGGATATTCGTCTTTGGGTGTTGCAGCATTGAGATCTCTGAAATCGATGCACACCCTCAAGGTACCATTTTTCTTTATAACAGGTACAATATTTGCAATCCATTCGACATACCTGGTCGTTCTAATGAACTTGCACTTCAGTAGCCTTTCGACTTCCGTTTTGATTTTTGATAAAATCTCTGGTGCAAACTGTCTTGGAGTCTTCTTAACGGGTTTCTTTCCAGGCTTTATTGGTAACTGCATCTCGACCAATCCTCTGTCGAGACCAGGCATCTTGTCATAGTCCCACGCGAAGCAGTCCTTGAACTCTTTCAGTAATTTGATCATTTCGACCTTGAGTCCTGGATCCATTTTTACGCTTATGTATGTGGGCCTGTTCACAGGACCTTCGCCTAGATTTACCTCTTCTAGAGGATCTTGTGCCAACATTCTGACATTGTTCGCCAGCAGGTCCTTTTCGAAACCAAGAGGTTCGTCGTCGTAGATGGCGTCTAACCTCTAGTCTATAAAGTCTTTTGTTCCCAAGTCGGGAGGCTCTGGGTCTAAATCTTTCCCAGGTCCTGTCTTCGACAGGACTTGTTCATTGGCCTTGGAAGCCACATATTTAACTTCAGCCTCTAAGGCCGCTATCATTCTGTTTTCGGCCACATAAGCCAAAATCTTTTGGAGAGCTGATGACTCAGTCATTATCATCAAACTCGCTACCCCAGCCTGTTGGCCGTATATCACTGACTCCTCCAAAGTTTATATTGGATAAATCTTCTCTATCCCACTGGAAACCATAATCGGAGTGTAGGTATAGAGAGCAGAACACATTTGGAGTTGGAGTTAAATCGAACTCCGGTGGGTTACAAGGCCCTATGTAAGCCAAATTCCTGTCGAAATCATTCTTTCCAACACTGTTTATTTCACCCAGGTAATAACTCTGGTCTGCTTCAATGTTCTCCACAATGCCATCTGGGCGCCACATTATGACCCTTTGGTGCATCAAAGATGGCATTGCTCCAATTCCATGTATCCACTCTCGACCAAGGAGTAGATTGTAATTGGGCTTTGCTGAAATAACCATGAACATGGTGGGTCGAAGGATTGAGCCCACTTTGAGGTTTAGTTGAATGACACCCATTGTGGTGCTAATGCCCCCTTCATAGTTGGATAAGACCATGTTGTGTGGCTTTATGTCAGCATCTCCTTTGCCTAACTTTTCCAGCATGAATTGTGGTATGATATTAATGGTTGCCCCCAATCAACCAGAATTTTGTTTATGGTTACCTCTCCAACTTTTTCTCTAATGAACTGTGGTTTCAGATGGCTCTTCATTGCCTCTGTTGGGGGTTCAAAGAATGCGTTTTGTTCTTCCACGCATCCATTGTTCATTATATAATAACATACTGGCTTGTGTCTAGCCAGTTCCTGTTCAACCATTAGGTCAGTCTCTTCGACTTCGACCTCTCGGTTATATTCTTTGGGCAGCACAGATATGACATTCACCATGATGTCCAAACTGTCACTAGAGTCGGAGTCATCATCATTCGACCCACACTCTTCTGCCCAAGGCACATGATTTCTCTCCAGAGGTTTCCTTTGTTTTTTCTGCACATTAGTGCTAACTTCTGGATGAGGTCCAGCTGCCTCTTTCTCAACCTTTCGCCGTCTTTGAAACCTCCTCCATTGTGAATGAGACATAGGATTCTTTCCTTTATAGTTGCTCGACACATGGGTCATTTTGTTCGACGCAGAGGCATGGTATTCCTTTCTGTAATCTAGAGAGGAACCTCTTGGTACGTCGAATGTCTGCCACCTTTCTTCATTTGGTCGTTTCCTTCCCATGGTATTCAGCCAGGTATCAGTAGGCACATTAGTTGGAGGCCTGAAAGTTGGTGGCCTCCTTTCCTGAGTCATGGGTCTTTGTTGATGTCCCCTTCTGGGGTCAAATCGAATTTCTGGACCCATTCTTTGTTGGGCATTGGTGTCCTGTTTTTCTTTTACAGTCCGCATCACCTGTATGTGTTCAGCAACCTTCTTATCAAAAATAGAGCTACACCTAGGGCATAGCATTACTTCTGATTTCTTCTTTTGGCATCTATGCAAAAATTCTGCCAAATTTTCATCCTCCTTTGGGAATGCAGTTTTGTTTACTTCCTCTTGTCAAAGGGTTTCCTCTGAAACTTTGGCTCCAGAGACTTCGACCACATTAACCTGCATGTTGCTTTTGGCCTCCAGGTTCATCTTCTGCATTCTGGCCTCCAAGTCCTCTGTCGAACCCTTTGCAGCAGCTAAATAAGAACCTGTGGTGGTTCTTTTGCTGGAGCTTTCAGTAACTCCTTTGATCAGTTTCAGGCCAACAACAACCTTCTTGTTTGACGCTTGGTCAACTTCCTTCATCGAATCCAGGCCTTCAGTGGCCTTTCTCACCCCTTCGATTGTTTTCTTGGAGATGTTCCCATTGAAAATTCCGAAGATGGGTTTTGTGATGAAATCTTCAGACACTTCCACCATATGAATGCCAACTAGTTCGGCATAATGAGCCTCTGCCTGCAGTGGGTTTGTGTCGATTTTCATTGCTGGTTTATCAGCAAATTTCAGCCTTCCTTCATTCAGTGCATGTTGAACGAGATCCCTGGAAAGGAAACATTGTGAGGTTTTATGTCCCAAAAAATTATGATATTTACAAAAACCTCTTTTCTTTCTCTGTTCTAAAGGAGGCAATTTAGCCCCTGGGGGAACTATCATCTGTCCATCTTTAACTAATAGATCGAATATTTCGTCACACTTGGATATGTCGAAGCTATAAGTTTTCTTAGGAAATTTATCACTGTTTTTCTCAGGTTCCACAGGATTCTTCCCATTTGATGTCACCAACAATTTACAAGAATATGGTGGTCCATGTTTTAATTCAGCTAAATCAACTTCGCCTTCTTCGACATCTATAGGATCGCTGTTTGTCTCCGGATCGTCATCATCCATTTCGACATAAGCTACCCTTTCTCGTCGAAGAGTTTTAGCAGTTTTAGCCTTTTCAGCTTTAAGGCGTTCTACTTGTCGAACCCTCTCAACAAGTTGGGCCATATCCCTTAGGTATTGTGTATCCAACTTTTTCCTAATCGAATAATCCAGGCCACCTGCTGCTATTTCAACTAATTCATGCTCAGGTACTTGGGTAAAGCATCTGGCTTTGAGTAGTTGAAATATATTTAGATATTCATCAATTGGCTCTGTGAACCTTCTTTTTACACTAGCCAATTCTTTTAGACTTATCTTGGTTTGACCCATGTAAAATTGTTCATGGAACAATCTTTCTAATTGGTTCCAGTTGTGGATCGAATTGGCTGGGAGGGTAGTGAACCAAGTAAAAGCATTTTTAGTTAAGGAACTGGGGAAGTATTTGATTCTAAGGTTTTCATTGTTTGCTATTTCTCCTGCCTCTATCAAATATCTAGCCACATGTTCGACAGTCGACTCTGTCGTATCCCCTGAAAATTTAGTGAATTTTGGGACTTTTCCCCTAGGTGGTAAGTCCGTTTGCAGAATATACTCTAACAATGGGGATGTAAAGTTTGGTTTATGGAAACCAACATGCATCCCGTGTTGAAGCATGATTCTCTCGATCATAGCGGTTAAATTATTATCCGCCCCATAGTTCTGGTGTCGAACTTGTTATATTAATTCGTCAGCATTTTGGTTTCTATTAGCCAGAATAACACCCTGATCGATTTCTCGATGGTTTCGAGGTATCTCTATTCTTGGTTGTTCTAATTCGACCCTTGGAACTTGGGGGTTTCGATTAATGGTCAAATCTTCTTCCATGATTACCCCTTGATTTAATCTTATTGGTACCCTCTAGGGCTGTCGAACTACTTGGGGTAGTTGAGCAACTTGGGGCACCCCAAAGAATTCAGCCATGCGCGTTATTTGCGCTGTCATCTGTTGATTCGACTGTGTGGCAGTCTGAATGAGGGGATTTAGTACTGTACTTAGAGTTTGTGCTAACATTTGTACCATTTCATGGTTACTTTCATCCATTTGTTGCCTCAAAATTGCTGTCGAAGCATTTGTGAGACTTGGTATCATATGAGATGGCCCTCCCAAAAATTGGTTTCTAATGGCTCCAGATCCCTGTAATGGTGATGTTTCATTTACCAGAGGTTCTGAAAAAGTAGATGCAACATTCATAAGGCTAGCCATTTTAGTAGTTGGCATACCATATGGCTGTTCTCGACCCATCCAGGTTGTCAAAAAGCCTGGGGGTACAGTTGATCGAGACCCTAGGTTTATCCTTGGTGGGGGTGTTCCCAAAGGACCTCTTGGACCCATATACATAAGTAAGGGTCCAGTTTGATTCATGGTTAACGCTGGTATGGATCCAACAGAAGTTGGGATATTCCCTTCGACAGCAGTAGTAATTGCTGTTCCTGTGACCGATGGAGGTATTTCTCCATGGTTTGGCTCGTTAGCCATACTACTCTCTCCGTTTTATTTCCTAACAGTATATTTGTTGGTTATTCTACCACTTCGTAATAACATGCAATGTTATAACTGTACAATAAAAAACACAATAACATAGACAATTAGCAAGGTCCCACCAGGTGTGCCAATTTGTTTACCGTTGTTTTTGGTAAACAACCGCTGGTTCCAAAAGGTAAGTTTTTTGGTTTACTTGCGGGATCGACCAAACTAATCCCAGAACATATGCTAATATTTATGTAAAATGAGTAAGAAGGAAGAACGCACGTTTGACCCAGGGGAAAGATGTTTAAGATTATTGAACAGTAAGCAAAAGCATAAAAATGCAAGTAAAAGAAGTAAAAAGATGACTTTACAGGATAATGGTAAAGTAATGTAAAAAGACTTTTATTAAGTAAAAAAGGTGTTTCTAACGTACATTTCTCTGCTTTTATCCTTTCTCACGCAGTAGTTACTTGGATAATATTTGAGAGATTTAGTACCATAAGTTGAACACCCTTAAAAATTACACAAACTTCTTAATTTATACTAAAAGTAGGTAACCGTCGAGGGGATATTCTGCGCTAGGATGAAGACAAGTGTCTTCTGCATGCCTCTCGACCCATAGCTTTTTTCCATGTTCCCTTACCTTAGACGCTTGATGAAAACCACCTTTCCCTCCAATAATTCAAATTTCAAATGGTCTTCGTCCCATGTGCCAAGGCGCGAACACTTTCCTTCAGTCGAACAACCTAAATCTGCTTCAGTCGAATGAACCCTCGGTCGAAGACTCTTATCATAACTTAGATCCTTTTTCCTAATTTATCTCGTATGTCGAATCATACCTCCTGGTTTAGTTCATTCTAGTTGTTTGTCCAAAAGACCAAATACAGTAAGTGTCGAATTTGGGAGCTAACAACCCCCTTCTTGTTTCTTCTGTTCAGTATGATTGAAACTCAACATTACATTTTTCCTAAATTTGTTACGACTTATAATGCTCTGAATTCATGTTTGATGAATTTTATTCTACTAAAGGTATTATTCATCAAAGGTCATGTATGCAAACCCTTCAATAAAATAGTGTGTTGAGAGGAAACATCAATAAATCCTTAATGTAGAGAAGACCTTTTATTTCAATTGAAACTTCCTAAATTTTATGGTCTTATGCTATCTTTCATGTTGTTTTCTTTATAAGTAGAGTTACTACTCATATTTTAAGAATGATTCTCTTTATCAATGTTCTATGGTTTTTTCCCAACATAAATTCTTTTTAAGTTTTTTGGTTCATTGTTATGTATCTAGCCTTCAATCTCATAGGACTAAGCTTTAATCAAGAGATATGAAATCTACTTTCTTAGGATATAAGACAAGTTTCAAATGGTCTGTTCTTTTAAGTTGCATTATGAGGAAATACTTATTTCTAAAAATGTTAGTTTGATGAACATATCCTCCCTTATAAAATCCATTCAAATTCTCCGACCAGTGATTGGGAATTTTTTTATTCTAATCATATAATTCATGTTCATGCTACCATTATTTCTAATGACAATCACCCTTATCCTAATGATAGATCACCTCTCTTAATACTCACGGTTGTTTCAAGGTTTTAAAAATCCAACGACATAAGAAATTATTGGGTTGAGTCGTAGATTATATCACTCTCTTTAAGACGTTTCACAACGCTGCCTAAAATTATACAAGTAGTCGAACTACCGCGCCGCCACCAAGATAAAACAAACAAGTTCTATAATGTACGATTATTACTTGCACGATAAATATCCAGTCTAAAATTACACTATCTGATGGTACTAAGACCATTAGATATATGATATAAATACCATCGTATTATCTGATATAACTGTCAGTCGTAATAATTTTTCAAACCAAGAGAAATTTCAATAATTCTCAAAAGAGAATTCAATAATGGTCATTTAATTACTCAAAAGGGTTTCTCAAACAAAGATAAATTCGAACAATTTTCTAAAGATAATCAAAAAAATTATACTTTATAATTTCTCAACTCAATCGAAGAGAAATTAACATTATTCTCTAAAGAGAATTCAAAAAAGTACTCGAAAAATTCACTGAGTATAAAGAAAAGGGGAGAAGTTGACACTTTGAAAATTCGAAAGACGCAAAATTATAAGAGTGAGGAAGGAAAAACTAAAAAAATAGTTTTTGGTGTATTTTGAAATGAAACAAAGAAATTCCTTATATAATGAAGTCAAGTGGCTAAGATTTCAAATCTAAGCAACGTGGGACTAAGAAGTTTTTTCAACTAACACACAATGTGGGACTTGACTTAAGGAACTTTTTTAATTCATCTCCCTATATTGAAATATTGACATAATGTTTCAACAATCTCCCACTTAAATTTAAAAAAGTATTTCGGAAGTAACATCAAATGTTTCTAATATTGTTCATAAACAGAGGTGCCTACGACTTGAACCTTTGTGTGGCAAGTAGGATTCCGATTCAACAAGAGTGACAATAATGTCTTGAACTCTATCTCAGAAATTAAACCAGCACACAACCTTTTCTTAAGGTGTATTTTAATAGCCCATGCTTTAATAGTCCTACACATGTATCCCGATTTAGAGTACTCCTATAGCCTAGGTACTCCTCATACAAAGTATAGATCTCATTAAGAGTTTCTATCATCTCATCTTATTATTTCTTCAGGATTCATGCTTCTCTTATTCATATTAGCATGATCACCTTATATTACTCACAACTTGTTATTAACCATTAAACCTATTTCTTGGAATCTCCAGTTGTAACACCCCAAACTACCCAACGAATAATAAATAAAGATCAGAGTAATTATAAAACAAAATAGTGAACATTTAGGATGCTACACTTTCACAAATATACACAATCCTGTTCATATTAAATATAAGATACATAACATGAATAATGGATGAACCAAAAAATCAACTCATAGTCTTCAATGTTAACTTTTATTAATACGGGCGGAAAAATAATCGTAATCGAAGTCAAACAATTTCTTCAAAATAAATCAACATTTATCCAAATCATAAGGAGTTCCTAAGACTCCAAACAGTTACTAAAACAACAAAATGAATATGCATTCACCCCCCGGTTATACGTATCAGAGCAACAACACCAACTCGAAAATAAAATGAAGAGCAACCTCTTTCGATCCTTGCAACCTCAAACTACCGCTGACTATCTGCACGATGCCATATAAAACATCATTCAAGAAGAAGAGTGAGATATCACAACAATATAAGAAAATGTATAATAATAAGTATACAAAGAATATAATCATGCATAGTCATGCATTTCACATCTCACACTCACACATCAACAACAACTATATCACATATTAATTATACAAGCACACATAATCATCCACATGTATCAACCATCATCATGTAGTACATACACCAATCACACAACTCAAACATAATATTAACAACATTGCAATAAAATGAGATTGACTCACATACTCAATGTATGTGGTACCAATATGGCTCCCGAATCCACGCCATCTAGAACCAGAGCCACCAATATCCTGAACAATTTGGTTCACATCGCTCCTGATTGACGCCATCTAGGATCAGAGCCAACCAACATCATGAATAATGAGGTTCATATCGCTCCCGATCCACACCATCTAGGAGCCGAGCCAATAAACAAGACTAAAGTCTGAAACATGAAATGCATGCGACACAATTATGCAACAAAATACAACACATTGATGGAATGAATATTTGATTTTCATGCATATTTTTCAAATCTTTTTCCATGTGATTTTGATGTCAATCATATCCAATCTTCCCAATTTGAGTTGTGCACGAATCTTGAGTGAATCATGAGTGATTATACTGCATAAAAAGATTCACATACATTTGTTTAGTATTTTTTCCATATTTTAATTAATTAAATGAATTATTTGTAATTAAAAATTCAAATAAATAAATAAAAATGATGAATAAATCCCCTTTGGGCCAAATGGTCGTGCATATGCTTTGGATGATGAATCTTGGAAGAAAATGTGGCCCATTAGCAATTTTAAGGCATTTGAAGCAAAGTTGACTTTTCAAAATTCCCAAAAATTTCCCAACTTCCATAAGGCATATCTTGCTCAATTTTTAAGCTTTGATCATGTTCTTGGACATTTTGGAAAGGTCTTGAAGTCCTCTAACCAATGCCTTTGGTCCCATGTCATTTTGATTTACCAATCGCAAGTTATGGCCTTTGACTTAAAGTCCCTTTTTGTTGACTTTTGAAAATGACCTATAATGTTGAAATTGATAACTTTTTGTGAGAGCATTTCTTGGACTTGAAGTGTGAAGAGGAGTTGTAGGAAATGTCTTTCTCTTCAAAATGAGATTTGGATGGAATTTTTCTGATAAACCATGTGGAATTTATGCCTTGGTCAAGTTACAGTTGACTTTTTCAACTGTCCAAATATGGAAACTTTTGCATCTTGAGACTTTTTGAGCCATACTTTGAGAATCATGATCAAGCATTGATAAAATGATGTTTATGGCTTCAAAATGAGATGTTGACCAAAAATTTGAACTTTTGACTGTCAAATGACCATTTTGCCCCCACAGTTGATTGTAGTGCAATTAGGGTTTTTGACTGTGCAATTTTGTGCTGTAAGTCTTGAAACTTGGCATGTGGATGCTTGACCATGTTTATAGGCATGTGGGACTTGATTGGGCCCTTGGAAACTTCATTTTCTTTGTCAGAACCAAAACCCTAGTTTTTGACTGTTAGGAGGCCCTTGAACTGTGCAACCCTTGGGGAGATTTTGAAGCTTGCTCTTTGTAAATCTTGAAGAATATGGGAGGGCAAATTTTGGGGTACAACAGTTTCCCCTGTTCAATCTTCTTAGACCTGAGGATGTAGATTGGCTGACGTGCCTTTCGTAATCCGAAGGTGGAAGATGATTGAACACTAGAGTGCCCAGAAATTTGTGCTCACATAGTAGTGTGATGATGGGAATGGGCTTATAGATGCCATTTGGAGATTTGATGGATAGGATGATGGGCTTATAGATGCCATGCTAAGAGATGATGGATATGTGGATGAGCTTATAGATGCCATCTGGGTGTCAATCGCGTAAGAGTTTCCTTAGCGAGAATTTGCGTACCTGAAAAAGAAAAATGATTACCTGGCCTGTTACAGGAGCTGGTCTTCAAACTCTTTGTGTAGATGTGTCCTGACTGGTTACAGGAATTGAATCTGGAGCTTCAAAAAGGTGATGAATGAACCAGGGATGGTTACTACCCCAACGGGACGGTGAGAGAACCTGGGTGATTACTACTTCAACAGGAACGCTGAGAGAACCTTGGGACGATTACTACCTCAACAGGAACGCTGAGAGAATCTGGGGACGATTACTACCTCCACAGTAATGGGGAGAGAATCATAGGCGACTTCAACCTCAACAGTAACGCTGCGGGAATCTTGGGCGACCTCAACCTCAACAGTAACGCTGAGAGAATCTTGGGCGACTCCAACCTCAACAGTAACGCTAAGAGAATCTTGGGCGACTTCAACCTCAACAGTAACGCTGAGAGAATCTTGGGTGACTTCAACCTCAACAGTAACGCTGAGTGAATCTTGGATGTCTTCTACTGAGTCTTTATCAGGAAAATCTGTTAGGGATCGATTTAACTGGACTAGAGAAGGCCTTTGACTGGATAAGAAACAGGAAAATCTTAGGGTCGATTTAACTGAACTGGTCAAGGTCTTGAAGTCTTCAACTGGATAAGAAACAGGGAGATCTTAGGGTCGATCTGACTGAACCAGAGAAGGCCTTTGACTGGATAAGAAACAGGAAAATCTTAGGGTCGATTTAACTGAACCGGTCTAGGTCTTGAAATCTTCAACTGGATAAGAAACAGGGAGATCTTAGGGTCGATCTGACTGAACCAGAGAAGGCCTTTGACTGGATAAGAAACAGAAAAATCTTAGGGTCGATTTAACTGAACCGGTCTAGGTCTTGAAATGTCTTCAACTGGATAAGAAACAGGGAGATCTTAGGGTCGATCTGACTGAACCAGAGAAGGCCTTTGACTGGATAAGAAACAGAAAAATCTTAGGGTCGATTTAACTGAACCGGTCAAGGTCTTGAAATATAGCTGAGAACTTAACTGGATCTTTCCTGAACGGTAAAGGTCAGTCATATGCAAGGCATGATATGAATCAAGCGATGATGTTCTCAACATAAATGAGATTTGTAAGATATGATGTGTATATGCATGCTATAATGTATGGAAGTGCGATGTTTATGAATGTATGTTTGTCGTCTAGGAAAGTAAATCCTTGACGGGTGCCGGGAAGTCATATCCTGGGCTGATGTTGAAGAATAGATCTTTGCTTCCGCTGGGGATGATAGTTGCAAGCATACCGGTAGGAGAAGATAACTCCGTTGGGGAATAAACTTGGCGAATGGATTACTTTGCGGGGAGCAAAGTACTCTAGTGATCTTGCTGGGAAGAAACATTCTGTGGGGAGAGAGATACTTTGCTGAAATGTTGATGGTAACTTCACTGGGGATACCATTGATATATTTGGAAGTGTTAATAGACTTCGCTGGGGATAAGAAGACTTTGCCGAGGACGATCTTTCCTTGGCTTTTGGCTGAGGATAACCCAGTTATATCCCGGTAGGGAAATAACTCTTTGAATAAAGCCGGGGGGCGCGTTCATGCTCTGCGAGGGTAAGCTTCCAGAATCTACTGGGGATAAGCTTACTGCCTGGGGAGATGGTTTCCAATCTTCCTGGGGAAACTGGATTGGACTCTCCTGGGGAAGTTTTGAACTGTAATTTTTGTAAGCTGAAAGAGGGAACCCATGTAGGGTTGCCTGAGGATGAGCTCGTGTAAAACCGCATCTTGGAAAGAAGGACACCTGTGTAGGGTTACTTTGAGGTTGGGCTCGTGTGGAGATGCATTTGGAGTTGAAGGAAACCTGTGTAGGGTTTACTGACAATGAGTCCGTATAAAACTGCATCTTTGAAAATAGAGGACCTGTGTAGGGTTTCTAGGTGACGAGTTCTTGTAAAACTGCATCCTTAAAAATAGAGAACCTGTGTAGGGTTTCTAGGTGACGAGTTCGTGTAAAACTGCATCCTTAAAAATAGAGAACCTGTGTAGGGTTTCTAGGTGACGAGTCTGTGTAAAACTACATCTGGAGTTTTGAGAAGGAAACCTGTGTAGGGTTTACTGATGACGAGTCCGTGTAAGACTACGTCTGGAAAGAGATAACTTGTGTAGGGTTACTTCGGGATAAGTTCGTGTAAAACTTCTGGAGGAACCGGGGTGAGGTTACTGCAGGGTAAGTTAGTGTAAAACTTCTGGATGAACCGGGGTAAGGTTATCTTTGAGATAAGTCCGTGTAAGACTTCTGGAGGAACCGGGGTAAGGTTACCTTTGAGGTAAGTTCGTGTAAAACTTCTTGATGAACCGGGATAAGGTTATCTTTGAGATAAGTCCGTGTAAGACTTCTGGAGGAACCGGGGTAAGGTTACCTTTGAGGTAAGTTCGTGTAAAACTTCTTGATGAACCGGGGTAAGGTTATCTTTGAGGTAAGTCCGTGTAAGACTTCTGGAGGAACCGGTGTAGGGTTGCCTGTGGATGATCAAGTGGATGATTGTCCTGTTTAGTTTCAGATGTTAACCCATGATATGGAATTTGTAAAGGTAGATGGTAATCATCTTTGTATTAACCTTTCCTTGGTACTTTGGTCGACAAAGAAACTGGATTGCCTGGACGACTCATTATTGTCCCTGTTTCTGAGGTGAGAGAGGAAGACCTGTGAGGTGCTGATAGTTGTTGATGGACAAACCTTCTTCTGGTAGGCAGGTGACAAGATGACGGGACATAGTCGTACGCTTTGATCCTTAACTTTTTCCTGGACCGCCCTTTCGGGTTTTCAGTCCACCGGGATACCCATTTTTGCCCAAGCCGCCTTTTCAGGTTTTCGACTTGCCGGGTGTACAGATTCTTTCATTTCATCCCTTATTTTTGCCCGAACCCTTTTGGTTCGCCGGGAAGCCCTTACTTTTGCCTAGGTGCGTCAACCTAGCGGGTCTTTGATTTTGCGTAGTATTTTTTCGACTATATCCACGCTCTCAGAATGTAGGGAGTTGCCCCTGTTAGAAGTGTTTTATCATGCCACCAGAAGGTGTTTGATCATGCAAGATTCGTTGCTGGAGTGCCCCAAGTGACTCAGGCGGAGATTTGCCCCAGGCTATTTGGCCTTTGAGAGATTCTCCGAATCTTGACTGAATTGCCCCAGATGATGGATAATGATCGCGTCTGCCCCTTGATTGGAAGTGTTTCTTCCACTTGAGGTGACCTCTTTGTTGAGAAGACTTTTGTTCACGGGATGTTCGTCGTGCAAACTTCTATGCTGTTCAAACAAATAGTCATATGCAGACAATGTTATTTTAAGAATGCAAAAGCTTATGTCTGTCTTGAAGTTTTTTTGAAAATGCATTTTTTTTTAGTAAAACCAGTGAATTTTGTAAACTGCGATGTCAACTCGTTATTTTACCATAAGCCTTAAGGAGTCAGGGTACCTTTTGTAACAATATGCTTTCGAACTAACCCATGCTTCAGCTAGGACTTTTTAAGGGTTATAACGTGGCCTAGTTCACGGTTTAAGAAACAAAGGATAAAGGCTCAAATTATTTGTACCCACCCGTTCTTCATGATGTTCTTCAAACCTAAGCTCAGTTGATCGTGCGTTAGACTTTGTTTGAGTCTTTGTCCTGATATTCTGGTGATGGTTCAGATTTTGACAATTTATTTTGAATAGGCAGTCATTCCTTTTTTTTTGTTGAGGGTTTGTAGGACCTCTTTCTTTTTGATTTCATTATCCCTATTTTTTTGCCTGGACTGTTTCTTTGTGATTACAGTCAGCGGGATGCCCCAGTTTTGTAAGTCTCCTTCATAGGTTTTGACTTTCGGGGTTTTTTCATTTTCTTTTGATAATGACTGCCTGTCGTTATGACTATTCCGAACCATCACTGTCTTTTGTTTTGGAAAGACTCCTTTGGTGCCGTTCGTTGTGAACTCTGGATCAACTGAGAAGACTACCCTGCCCCAGGTTATGATTAAGGGTTTTTATTTCGAAAAGAAAACTCCTACTTCTTTGGCTCAAAGGGGTTGACGAGGGATTATCTTCCTTATAACTCCAGTTTTTAGGAATTGAAACAATGCCTGTACCTCATCAGCAGGGTCTATTCAAAAGCATACTGTAGTTTGCGGTATCGTTTTCGTCATCCTCCCTCAAGAGGCTTAGCATTATTAACCAAGAGTTGATCATCACAAAAATATGAAAACAGTTTTAAGTATAGTAAACATAATTAATTCAAGACAGACATGTGTAATGCATTCATGAAATAAAAGAGTTTATCATGACAATTGTTTATTTGAACAAGAAAAGAAAAATACAACTTGAATTCAAATGAACAAAAATCTCTCAATCCTAGCTATGTTTTGGCAAAGGAGCAGTGGTCACAATGGGAGTCTCAGCAGGCTCGAACTCGATCTCCTTAGCGTCGATCATATTCTGGATTTTATACTTCAGCGCCCAACAGTCCTCAGTATCGTGCCCCGGGCTATCAGAATGATAAGCACACCTCGCCTCTGGATTGTAGTTTGGAGAGGAGGTCTTGGAATTTGCAGGAGGGTTGATCACCGCAATCAGGTTCATTTTCAACATGTGCTGCAATTCTTGGGACCATGGCATGTTGATGTTGGTGAATTGTCTTTTAGGCTCGTCCGGCCTTCGCTGATTTCCTTTTGGTGGTTGTCAGCGTGGTGCAGAACCAGAGATCATGACTGCCCCTGCATGCTGGTCATGACGACTCTTTTGACTGTATGCAGCATTAGATTCCTTCTTTCCCATGTAAGGCTTTTTGTGAGTATCAGAAGGTGTGGCCTCTTGGATCTTCCCGTCCTTGATACCAGCTTCAATTCTTTCCCCAGTCAGAATGAGGTCGGTAAACCCTGCAGATGAATTACCAATGAGATGATTGAAGAACGGCCCAGATAGGGTCCCCAAGAACATATCAATGAGTTCCCGGTCGGTCAAAGGTGGTTGTACCCTCCCAGCAAGGTCTCTCCATCTCTGCGCATATTCTTTGAAACCTTCTCCCGATCCTAACGACATACCCTGGAGTTGGGTACGTGTAGGAGCGAGGTCGGCATTATACTGATACTGCTTGTAAAAAGAAGTAGCCAACTCCTCCCAGTTACGAACCTTGGTTCCATCCAGCTGATAGAACCATTCGAGATGAGTCCTTGAAAGACTCTCCTGGAAGAAGTGGATCCACAAGTTCTTGTCCGTAGTATATGGTTGAATCTTCCGCACATAAGATCTGAGATGCAGCCTGGGACAAGATGCCCCATCATACTTAGCAAAAGAAGGAGCCTTGAATTTGTGTGGGATCACCACACCAGAAGATAGACCCAGGTCTCCGAAATCCAACCCAGGCACTTGTTGAATTTCCATGGCATTCAGACGATCCTCTAGTTGTTTGTACCTGTCCTCAGCTGGAGGGTACTGCTCATCATTGAACTCCGTCTCGTTGTCGGAGACCACTGGACAAGGCACCTCTCTCTCATGGGGACTGTGTTTCCCTACAGATGGAGTAGTTCTCTCAGCTTCATTCTGCCGTGTGTTCCCAGATCTGCGTCTAGGGCTGAACAAAACAGTCCTCTTCTTCTTCTTCTTCTGAATCAGAGTCTTCAATTCCTTTTGACCCTGGGCTAGGCTCATAATCAACTCCTGGAACTGGGCATTCTGGGCCTGGAGGTCCTGGATGGATTGTCCATTGGATGATTCAGGATTCATGATGACCGCTGAAATAAACAACGAAGAAGGTAAGTGACCTGTCAAAAGGGTACCTGCAATGCAATGATATGGATGTATGCATGCAATGTTTTCAAGGATCTTGCGGGATAAACAAGAAAATTTGTTAGCATTTGGATCCGGTAGCTTGATTGAAGGCACTTCGGGTTGTTGAGAGTCCTTCTTCCAGGGTCAAAGGCTCACCATATCCAGTGGGTCATAGCCCCTGACAACCTTGGCTCGGGGAACTTTCTTCAAGTGTCAAAGCTCACCATATCAAGTGGGTCATAGCCTCTGACAACCTTGGCTAGAGGAAAATAAATCCTCTTTACCCCTTGCTAGATGTTTGATTCATCACGACCTGCATCACAAGCCCTTGAGATCCTTGAAATGGGTTAGTCCTTATGCAGGATGTATGCAATGGTATGATGTTATGCTATGCATGGGTAATGTAGGTAAACCCTGTTATGAGTCCCAATTAAGGACTGTAAACAAAACCTGCAAGAAACTTAGTGAACCCTGTTATGAGTCCCAATTAAGGACTATAAACAAAACCTGCAAGAAACTCAAGTGTCAGATAACAAGCATGCAAGTAGTCAAGTTGGAAGGCACACAAGTCACACAAGAGAAGTCCTTAGAGCTTAGGCCAGCATGGAGTCTAGGTATTACCCTCTTGAGGTTAGTGGGCTCAAAACCTGTCCTATCAGAAGTAACCGGGTTCTAAGGGTCCCAATATCACGGGATTGCTTTCATTGTTCATCGTTTCGATTTAGCCACTGAACTGGCGACCGAAATATTCCAGGAAAGAAACCCTCAATTGAGTGTAGTATCGAGTATCAACCAACCTCGGACTGCACCAAAGTCAGTTATCTCACTACCCTAAAGAGGCCAAGATAGTTCAATTAAGGTTCCTAAGGTCAGTTGATGCTTCACGACACCACGCGGAGGCCCCGTACTCTCCTTGACTGAACTCAAGGGTTACTGGTACACACCAAAGTGCCACATCAACGTAGCAGACTGTTTCAACCATGTCGGTATACCCCGCACAGTTCCCTCACAGCCTTATTGCTACTTTCTAAGAAGGTATCCCCAGATCCGGGTTAGGATCTATAGAACTCCCAAGACAGTCCCACAATAATAAAGCAAGCAATTCAGACAATTGAAAACACAAGTGATCTTAGTCCTAAGGTACACCTCACTTTTAAAGTTTCCCCAGCAGAGTCGCCAGTTCTGTGATCGGTGGATCTGGAACTGACTGTTTAACGCTGGTTTCGCGAAATGTCGCGGTAAGCAAGAGTCGCCACCGTCTTTTATGTTCTCCAAATGGAAAGGACAAAAGCACAGAAAAATTCCTTATAGAGATTGTTTCTCGGTTCGGGAGGTAGATTATAGAAAGGGAAGGTGTTAGCACCCTTTCTATCCATGGTTATCCATGGGCTCTTAGATACTTTCTCATTTGTGTTTTCAAAATGGTTTGTTTGCTTTTCAACTGTGGGTTTTAAAAAATTTCTTTGAAAATTCTAGTTCGACTCTTGTATCAGTCCTCAAGAGTGTTTGAAAAAATTGCTTTCGAAAGCTTTTTGAAAAGGTGTCGGTGTGAAAAGTATTTTGGATTTGTTTTGAAATTAGAGCAAGTATCTAGAGTCGTCTACCTACCCTAAGGAATTCGTCTGTGTAAATGTCCTTTAAAGTAGTGCCATCCCACCATTGAGAGGTAGGTAGCACCACCGTTGGAGGTGTTCGGGTCAATTCGAAGGTTCGGGACATGGTGATCACCGGAGCCATAGGAAGACACCTTAGAAGCTACCCTCATGCCAGGTTCCCGGATCATGAGGACTTACTAAGACATCCTCTACTCGACGATCACCTTTCGAGGGGCAAGGCAACAGTGAGGCGTACCCTAGGGGTGGTGTGTGATTTGTGTGTCGTTTTCAGATATTTTTGTCTTGTTCATGTCGTGGGTGATCTACGCGTTGCTTTTATTTTGACATTCATTCTTTCATGCAATAGTTAACAGTTAAAAAGTGCGGAATTTAAAAGTTCTACGCTATTACAAAGGCGCGGGTCCACATCGCCAAATTAAATCCAGGACCCGATTTGAAATAAAATAAAGAATGCGGAAAAGATAAATGTCTTAATTATTCTATTACATGGCTTTGGGAGAATTACATAAAAAGAGGAAATAAAATAAACGCGTGAATTGGAATTACGATCGAATGCGAGGGCGTTGGACCCTTTTTTTAGGAAATTAAATTATAATTAACAAATTAAATTAAATTAAATGAGACAAGGAATGATTTTTTTGAGTTTTTTGTATTTATTAATTTTAATGAGAGAATTAAATGAAATTAAAAAGTTAATTAACCCTAATTCTAACTATTTTTATTTATTAAGAAATATGTTAAAGTTGCACCTAAAATCAACCTAATTAATTAATTCAATTTTATTTACAAAAATAAATAATTAATTATTATAATAGTAAAAGAAAAGAAAAAGATAAAAAATGATTAAAACCCTAATTCTACAATTTTTAAGTTTATATAAAAAAATATTTAAAATTAAGCCTATAATTTAAGACTAAATTAATTAACAAGATTTTATTTACAAAATAACATTAAATAAAATATTTTTTTAAATTTTTTATGACTTTCTGATTTTTGTTATCTTTTTATATTATGAAAATATTAATTTGATGAATTAAATTAAAATTAAATTAAGCAAATAAAAATAAAAAATAAAAGAGTGAAAGAAAGCAAACAATGGGGGTTTGTTGTCCCAACTTGGAGGTGTCTGGCCAGCAATTAGGCCCATTTGATTCCTGGCCCTGTTGACTTCTGGCAATCGCGTGTGGATTCGTTGACTGACACATATGATACTCCTCAGATCAAGGCCCTTGGTTGGATCTCTGAGACATGTGGCGCGCTTGGATCTAAGGTTGTATGGTAGGCTTTTGAGCTTATGTAGTACCTGAACATTTTGCAAAGAAAAATAACAAGGATATGGGGGGACCTGGGATTCGAACCCAGGTCCCAAGGTTGGCCAGCGTTGCTTTCCACCATCTGTGCTGCTCAAACGCGTTGTATATAAAACAAATAATAAATCATATAAGAGAAAATTAGCATTAGTGGCCTAGAAGCAAAAAAACACGCGCTGAATTCAAATTGCCCAGTCATATCATGCCACATAATCTTCTTCTCCACTCATCTGCGTTTTTACCTGAAAAACAAGCTAAATAGCGGGGGTTTTAAACCCCCACAATCTCAAATGCAGAAAAATAGCGAATAGGAATTAACAAAATATAAAAAGGGCGCGATGGTTGTTCTAGATCCCTTGGAACGTCACGAATTCAATGGTGCAAGCCTCGTGTTCTGATTTTACCATAAGCCAAAACCCCCAATTCAAGGTTTCTGAAAACCTAGAAAACTCCAATGGTGGATTCTCATATAATGCATGAAAACTCAATTAAAGGGCATGGTTAGATTCAGAATGGTTCAATTAGTATAAATCAACAAAGAAAATGCAATGAGGATGCTTAAAAATTGAAACACGGATATGCATATTTTCATGAAAAGTGAGACATATTTCTACCAATTCTTTGCGTTAGAACCAGTGGCTTTGATCCAGAAATGTTCCCTGATGCTTCAGGAATGTAATGGAGTCAGTGTTTTGCCTTGAAACTCCTTGGAATCGTGGTTTCAGTTTTGGAATTTTCTTGAAAAAGTGCAAAGTTGTTTATAGCTTTTGGGCGCAGCTTTGAGGTTCTCAGGCATTAGGTTTTGATCAGTCTTATATGAGTGATGGATTAGGGTTGAAAAATATGTCCAAAACCTTTTGCATTGATGGAATGAATATTTGATTTTCATGCATATTTTTCAAATCTTTTTCCATGTGATTTTGATGTCAATCATAGACAATCTTCCCAATTTGAGTTGTGCACGAATCTTGAGTGAATCATGAGTGATTATACTGCATAAAAAGATTCACATACATTTGTTTAGTATTTTTTCCATATTTTAATTAATTAAATGAATTATTTGTAATTAAAAATTCAAATAAATAAATAAAAATGATGAATAAATCCCCTTTGGGCCAAATGGTCGTGCATATGCTTTGGATGATGAATCTTGGAAGAAAATGTGGCCCATTAGCAATTTTAAGGCATTTGAAGCAAAGTTGACTTTTCAAAATTCCCAAAAATTTCCCAACTTCCACAAGGCATATCTTGCTCAATTTTTAAGCTTTGATCATGTTCTTGGACATTTTGGAAAGGTCTTGAAGTCCTCTAACCAATTCCTTTTGTCCCATGTCATTTTGATTTACCAATCTCAAGTTATGACCTTTGACTTATAGTCCCTTTTTGTTGACTTTTGAAAATGACCTATAATGTTGAAATTGATAACTTTTTGTGAGAGCATTTCTTGGACTTGAAGTGTGAAGAGGAGTTGTAGGAAATGTATTTCTATTAAAAATGAGCTTTGGATGGAATTTTTATGATAAACCATGTGGAAGTTATGCCTTGGTCAAGTTATAGTTGACTTTTTCAACTGTCCAAATATGGAAACTTTTACATCTTGAGACTTTTTGAGCCATACTTTGAGAATCATGATCAAGCATTGATCAAATGATGTTTATGGCTTCAAAATGAGATGTTGACCAAAAATTTGAACTTTTGACTGTCAAATGACCATTTTGCCCCTGCAGTTGATTGTAGTGCAATTAGGGTTTTTGACTGTGCAATTTTGTGCTGTAAGTCTTGAAACTTGGCATGTGGATGCTTGACCATGTTTATAGGCATGTGGGACTTGATTGGGCCCTTGGAAACTTCATTTTCTTTGTCAGAACCAAAACCCTAGTTTTTGACTGTTAGGAGGCCCTTGAACTGTGCAACCCTTGGGGAGATTTTGAAGCTTGCTCTTTGTAAATCTTGAAGAATATGGGAGGGAAAATTTTGGGGTACAACAGGAGTCTTTCTGGTTTCTTCTTAACACCAGGCTGCCGATTTTGAACTCGCGTTTAATGACCTTGTCGTTGTGACGCAAGGCCACTCATTGTTTTAGGGTGGGCTCGCGCAGGGCCGCTCCCGATCGAATTTCCTCGACTAAGTCGAGCTCGTCTCTGAGCGCCTCGTCGTTTATTTCTTCGTCGAGGGGAGTTTCTGCCCGCCTGGAAGGTTCCCTGATTTCTACTGGGATGACGGCGTCGGTGCCGTATGTTAGTCAAAAGGGGGTCTCGCCCGTCATCGAATGGGGTATGGTGCAGTATGCCCACAAGACACTGTGCAACTCCTCGACCCAACATCTCTTTGCTTCGCCGAGCCGGCGTTTGAGTCCTCGGAGGATGACTCTGTTTGCAGCCTCGGCTTTCCCGTTGGTTTGAGGGTGCTTGACCGAGGTGAAATGTTGTTTTGTTCCCAGTTTGGTGACGAAGTCTTGGAAGCTGTGGTCGGTGAATTGGGTGCCGTTGTCGGTCACCAGTGCTCTCGGGATCCCGAATCTGGCGAGGATGTTTCTTTTGTAGAAATGGATTATGTTGTGCGAGGTGATCTTCGCGAGAGCTTCAGCCTCTATCCATTTCGTGAAGTAATCCACAGTCATAATGAAGAATTTGTTTTGGTAAGTTCCTTGCACGAAAGGACTGAGGATATCCATCCCCCACCACGCAAACAGCCACGGGGATGACAGAATGCTCAGCTCATGAGGGGGAGCGAGGTGCATGTCGCCGTGCCTCTGACACTTGTCACACTTCTTAACGTGTTCCTTGGTGTCCTGCTGCATTGTCGGCCAATAGTACCCCGCTCGAAGGGCTTTCCTCGCCAAGGACTTACCGCCCATGTGCTGGGCGTTAATCCCTTCGTGTATCTCCCGCAACACCTTGGGGACTGCGAATTCGTCGTTGCATTTCAAGAGGGGAATGGAGAATCCCCTGCGGTATAGTTTGTTCTCGAGCACCACGTAGGAGCACGCTCGTCGCTTCGTGATGGTTGCATCTGTCTGGTTCGAGGGGAGTTCGCCCTTCGTCAGAAAATTGTATATCAGGGTCATCCAGGACAAGGTATCTCCTATGGCGTGAACCTCGACTGGTGTCGAGGACCTTTCGATGCTCGGGCGTGACAGGGATTCCTGTATGACGGATTTGTTCCCGCCCTTCCTCCTCGTGCTCACGAGTTTGGACAATATGTCCGCACTTGTGTTTTGCTCGTGCGGGACGTGTGATATTTCTGCTCGCTCAAACTTTATCATGTGTTTTTTGACTAAGTTTAAGTATTCGACGAGGCTATCATTTTTGGCTTGGTAACTCCCTTGGACTTGGGAAGCAACAAGTTGTGAGTCCGTGAAGATTTGTATCTCGCAGGCTCCCAGGTCCTCGGCTAGCCTTAGTCTTGCGAGCAGGGCCTTGTACTCTGCTTGGTTGTTCGATGTCGGGAAGGAAAGGGTTAACGAGTGTTCGATCACTACGTCTTCCTCATTTTCCAAGAGGATCCCTGCGCCACTTCCAGACGGGCTGGAGGCTCCATCAACGAAGATGGTCCATTTGTGCTCTTTCCCTGCGGGCGGGTCGTGAGCAGTCATTTCCGCGACGAAGTCGGCCAGGGCTTGTGCTTTCAGAGCTTTCCTGCTCTCGTATTGAATGTCGAATTCGGAGATCTCTAAGGACCATTTCAGCATTCATCCCGCCATGTCAGGTTGACCTAAGAGTTGTTTCACCGGTTGGTCGGTTCGCACGATGACCGTGTGGGCTAGAAAATAGTGTCTGAGTCTCCTCGCTGCATTGACGAGGACTAGAGCTACCTTTTCTATCTGTTGGTACCTGCTTTCGCGCCCTTGTAGGGCTTTGCTCGTGAAATAAACGGGTTTCTGCCCGTCGGTGGTCTCGCGGATGAGAGCCACGCTGACGGCTTCGTTCGAGACGGCCAATTATAGGAATAGTGGCTCCCCGTCGACTGGTCGAGATAACACGGGTGGTTGAGATAGACTTTGTTTTAGGTGGCGCAATGCCTGTTCACATTCCTCGGTCCATTCGAAGGCCGCTTCTTTGCGAAGGAGTCTGAAGAAGGGGAGGGCGTGCTGAGCGGATCTTGCGACGAAGCGGGACAATGACGTGAGCATGCCGTTCATGACTTGTATAGATTTCTTCGACGTCGGGGTCGGGAGGTCGGAGAATGCTCGACATTTGTCGGGGTTGGATTCAATTACTCGTTCCGTAAGGTAGAATCCGAGGAATTTCCCTGCCTTGACTCCGAACGTGCATTTTTCGGGGTTGAATCTCATCTTACATTGTCTTGCTTGGGCGAAGACTGCTTTGAGGTGTGCTGCATGATCGGTGTCTGCTCGAGATTTGACGATCATGTCGTCCATGTAGACCTCGAGCATGTCTCTAATCTGCTTGTGGAACACCATGTTCATCATACGCTGGTAAGTTGCCCCAACGTTTTTTAGTCCAAAGGGCATTACATTGTAATAGTAATTGCCCGAGCTGGTAATAAAAGCCGTGCAATGTTTGTCGCCCATGGCCATTGGGATTTGGTTATAGTCCGAGTAGGTATCCATGAACGACAATGTTTTGTAGCCGGTCGAGTTGTCGACCAACATATCTATGTTCGGTAAAGGGAAAGCATCTTTCGGGCAAGCCCGATTGAGATCGGTATAGTCAACACACATCCTCCATTTTCCATTATTCTTTTTAACTAGTACAACGTTTGACATCCAGGTTGAATACCGGGCTTCAGAAATAAAATTCGCCTCTAGGAGGTCTTTTACAACTTTTTCAGCAGCCTCCGTTTTCTTCGGAGACTGCCTATGCCTACGTTGTACTACGGCCTTAGCGGCAGGATCTATGGCGAGACGGTGACAGGCGACCTCAGGGTCGAGTCCGGGCATCTCCGCGGCGCTCCAGGCGAACAGGTCATCATTCTCGTGCAAGCAGGCTTTGATCTGTTTCCTCACCAGGTCGGGGAGGTCAATGTCGATCTTCACTCCCTTGCTCGGGTCTGCACCGAGGGGGACGAGCTCGAAGTCCCCGTCCGGGATTGGCCGGAGGGGGATTTGTTCGCCGCTGGGAGGTTCGTCCTGGTCGAAACGAGCGTCCAGAGCTATGGTGTCGACCTTTGGTGGAGCTCTCTGGTCTTCCTCCTTGGCGGGCTCTGGCTTGTCGGGTTCCTATCGTATCGTCACCGGTCTTTTGGCGGGCCTCATCCCGATGTCGACCGTGTCGCGTCCTTTAGATGCAGCGTTGAAATACATCCGAGCAGCGGCTAGGTCTCCCTGGATGGTAGCTACCCGTTCCCTCTTAGTGTAGAACTTCATCTTTAAGTGGACGGTGGAGGGTACCGCTGTCAGTTCTGCCAGTGTTTGTCTCCCCAAGATACAGTTGTAGAGGGATGGGCAGTCGATGATGAGGAAGCACACTTTAACCTGCCTTGTCGCCGTGCCCTCGCCGAAGGTAACCATGAGCTCGACATATCCCCAAGGCTTGGAGGTCGAGCCGTTGAAGCCCTGTAAGTCCGACCCTACGTATGGAGAGAGATGGGAGTCATCCAGTTGTAGAGTCCGGAACAATTGACTGTACATCACGTCGACGGAACTTCCTTCATCGACGAGGATGCAGTGCACATCAAAGTTAGCCATTCTTGCTCTTATCAGCAGGGGAATGACTGCGTTGGGGGCTTCTCCGGGGAGCTCTTCCAGGTAAAAAGTGATAGGCTCCGACCTACCTTTTACCCTTTCAAAGGTCACTGTTTGCGGAGGTGCCGCATCGACCAGTTTGTCCAGCTTTCTTTTAGCCGAATTGATAGTCAGGTCTTTGAATCCTCCGCCATTGATGACCATGGCAGAGGGAAAGTATTCCCACCTGCTGTGTGTTGTGAGCGGCTCCTGCAGGTGCTCGGGGACGTAGAAGTCCTCGGGTCTGATGACGGAGAAGGCGGTTTGGACGAGGACCAACTCGTCAGATGGTCGGGCGTATTTCTCCGGTTCTCTTGCCTCTCGGGCGTCACGACGAGGAGCATCGTTTCTCCGGTATTGGGCGAGCCTCCCTCCCTTGATGAGGGTTTCGATGGCGTCCTTGAGGTGGACGCAATCTTCAGTCAGATGACCATGGCTCCTGTGGTACTGACAATACTTGCTCTTGTCCGCTCCGGGTTTAGCGGGAGCAGGTCAGGGGCGTTTGACGCCGCCGTCTTTAAAGTCCGTGCCGACACACTCTGCCAAAATGCGCTCGCGGGAAGCTGTGAGCGGAGTGTATTCGGTAAACTGCCCCGAGGGTCCTCTTTGCTCTCGGACTTCTCGGGGTCTGTCGTCTTTTATTTTCTCCCCGGTTCGCCGAGGAGGAGCAGCTTCCTGGCGCGGGTTACTGCTGGATCCGTGAGTCCTGGGGTCTGGGGCTCTGTTAGCCGCCTCCCTTTCCTTGTAATCCATGTATGTCCGGGCCTTCTCGAGGATGTCATCAAATGTTCTAGGTGGCTCGATGCCCACTGCTTTTCTGAATTTTGTGCCGGGGAGGAGCCCCCTCTCCAGCAAATACCTTTTCATATGGTCCGCGCAGGGGACCTGTATGGCTTCGCGATTGAAGCGATTAATAAATTCTCTTAAGGTCTCATCCTATCTCTGGATGATGGCCTCGAGAGCCGCCTTGGTTTTTGGGTGTCGCCGAGACGCAGTGAACGAACTTATGAATTGGTTCTTCAGGTTTCACCACGAGGTGATTGATCCCGGAGCGAGGCATTTATACCAGTCCATTGCTGCCTTTCTGAGGGTCGTGGGGAACAACCTGCATTTGATGGGTCCCCCGACATTGTGGTAGTGCAGCATAGCCTCGAACCCGTCTATATGGTCGACCGGGTCCGCGACTCCTTCGTATTCCTTCAGATGTGGAGGCTTCTCCATGCCCCGGGGAATGAGCACCTCCATGATTGCTTGTGACAGGGGACCGCGGGGGTCGTCCTCGTTACTTCATTCTGGGGAGAGGGATGGGTACCTGTAATATTGTCGAGCTCGACGGTCCTGGTCGTGCTGCGCGTCTCTCGAGCAAGGTGCTCGTTGGTTGATTCTTCCATGCCCGTCTCCGGAGTGTCTTCTTTCTTGTCGTGTGGGGGCATGGCCGCGTCCCCCGGCTTCAATGATGGGTTGCCTCTCCAAAGGGGGCCGTCTCCCTGAGGGTCGGGGTGATGGGCTTCAGGAGGTGTCTCTGTAGTGTCTCCGCGGGGGAGGCGGGAGATGTACCTCTGTTACCCGAGAAGGTGGAGTTTGGGGCCTCCTTTGTCTCCTCGCAGGTCTTCGATCGTCTTCTAGTGCCCTCAATCTTTCCCCCTGGTCGAAGATGAGGTAATTTGTCTGATTGATCGCCGCGAACAACGCGCGGGTTGTGGCATCTGCCCCAGCGGGGACAGTGACTTCTTGAAATTGGGCAGCTCGATAGTTAGTGGGAGCTGCATTGTCTTCTTCGAGCGGCGGAGGGACCGAGGAGAATGAGGCAGTAGCTCCGTCGCGGTGGATTGAGGGCCCGGGGGCGGTTCCCCCGGGGAGTGTGTTATGATCGGGGTTACCGGTGTTGTCGATGTGTCCATTCTTATCTGCGAGGCCGTTGTTGGTGTCGACGACGCGAATGTTTTGTTCATCACGGACTTGGTCATCCATGACGGTATGAGGTGATTTGAGCTTTGGTCTTCGAGGTTTTGCAAGACGGGGAAGCTAGATTCCCACAGACGGCGCCACTGATCTTACCGGATCAGACTTGGACCGTCACGAATGGCTCCGAGCGAAAGTTGAACGAGATAGGGGGGGTACCTGCAAGGCACTCCGATGCTAAAGTGAGTGATGGTACGAGCAGGAAAAAAGTGTGTGTATGGATAAAAGAATGAATACCTGACCCTCTAGGAACAGAGGGTATTTATAGCCCCCAGCGCGGGGCCAAGGTCCCTTCGTTGGGCCAACCAGAACTGGCCCAATAAAGGAACTACCAGGTTCTACGTGTATAGTGGGGACCCGCACGTGGTCCCTTCCCTGGTGGTGCTCTGCGAGAAGTACGGAGGGACGAGGACGCAGTCTTTCCGGAGTTCAGGCAATGGAGTAACGGTCATAGTCTGCCCTACGAGCAGGGTGCTCGAGCTGGGCTCGAGCTGGATTTCATGTGGTCGAGGACGTCATGTTCGCGGGCAGCGGCAGGCACGACTGCGGCTTCTGGTCGGGCGGGAGTCTTCGGGCGCGCGCCCCTTGAAGAGTTGCTTGGATTGGGCCTTCGTTCTTGCTCTTGAGCCAGGACGGGCCCAGTCCAGAACAAAATTCAACATCATTTGATTATATGATCACTTTAACATTCAGTTCATAACACCTATATGTCTTACTGTTCACTGTATACCCAATGAGTACACATTCATAGACTCTACTAGCGAGTTTAACTCACTTCAGATCCAAAATTCTCTCATAAGCCAGACAACCCATGTTATTAAATAAGATAAGTTTGGTTGTATTTTCTTTAATATTTTATAAGGTGAGATCTTACTTTTTGATTTGGGAACTCGATTCATGACAAAGCAAACAGTCAATGAAATTTCCCCCCAACATTGAGGTGCAACACTAGAATTCAACATAATTGCAACAACAAGTTCAATACGAGTTTTTTTCTTTCTTTCTACTTTACCATTCATATAAGAAGAGTATGATGCAGTCGTTTCATGTATAGTTCCTTGTTGTTTATAAAATTCATTAAATAAACTAGAATCATACAATTTCCCTATCACTATAAATTCATACTAAATCATTTTCAAATTCTTTACAAAGTTTTTAAACATATCAATTTCATTCACAAAATATCATTCTTTGAGATGGTGTACAAATCTACCACAATAGACTAACTAAATCTTTCCTGATTCAAAATCAAACTAGAAACAAAATTCTTCCTAATATAAGGAACATGCATGATGTCTTTCAAGATTGAAGTCTTTCTAAAGGAGAAATTCAGCTCCATATCTTCAATTCTAGCTGCATTAATGGTGTGGACATCTCCTAACAACAATTTATTATCTTTAGTATTCGTGTATGTTTTAAATATAACACGATCATAACAGACACGAAGAGAGATGCCAGTGTCTATCCACCAACCATCATATCTATTAACCATGTTGATTTCAATTACCATAACAATAAATTTACCATTAGTCAGGTTAACCTGTGCATTAGGGGCAACACCAGGTTCAATCCTTCTTCTACATCTCTTAGCCATATTACTTGATTTTCCACAGTTAAAACTAAGGGAAACCATCATTTCTTTTAGGTGGTGGTTGTTTCCTAGTTGGAGCAATTGGGGCCATAGAAGGGTTCTATTCTTAATATGGTTCACAATATTATAGTTCTAATTCTTTAATGATTTTCCACATGGCTTAAGAACCGTACCGAATTTCTTTTTTGTTGTTTAAAACAACCAAGACTTTTCTTTTTAATCGTGTTTCTAAGATTTTTCTTCAATTTAAAGGCGAACAATCTGACTCTATGTTTAAAATTATTTTGCTTTAAAGCGAAACAAAGTTTTGAAAATTTTCTAACTAGGGGGAAATTTGTAAATAATAAAAGCAATTTGAAATTGTTTATCTAAATATATACCTTTAGTGATGTTCTCATGAGCAATATTTTGAAGTTCGTGACTTTGGGTCTCCATGTACCTTTCATCTGTCATCTAATACTTCACATAGATGCTAAAATCATTCTTTTATTCTCCAACTTCTTCAATGTCATACTTGTTTATCAGAGCCTCATAAACCTGTTTTGAAGTATCACAATTACTGTAATAGTCATACAAATAATTTGTGAGTTCATTCAGAATGTTATAGTCATTCTCTTTCTATAAGGACATTTCTTCCCTTAGCTGTAAATCCTTCGCTTTAATCTATGTTGTAAATTCATATTCATCGAAATTAACAGTTCCATCTGAGTCCATAAATTTTTTTTCTATTAGTTTGTTCGACTGATCTAAAAGGAACACTAGGAATATCGTCGGTCAAAACATTAACTACCTTCTTTATGGTTAAGAAAAATATCATTTTTGCGGGCAACATTTGAAATACACCCCCTCAAACTCGAATGGTTTGTCCGAGACAATCGTGTAAGTATCGATAATTTCTTCAGTAGCCATGGCACTTTGAAACATCATAAAATTGTTGTTTCACGATTTTAAAAATTCAATCACAAAAGAAATTATCAGGTCAAGTCGCAGATTAGGTCGCTCTCTTTAAGACATTTCGCGATACTGTCCAAAATTATGCGAAGCAGTCGAACTACCGTGCCGCCTCTAGGATAAAACATCCAAGTTCTATATTGTACGATTACTACTTGCACGATAGATAGTCGGTCTATAAATATGCCATCTGATGATACTAAGACCATTCGAATATGGTATAAATACCAATGTAGTATCTGGTATAACCGTCACTTGTAATAATATCTCAAACCAATGGAAATTTTAATAATTCTCAAAAGAGAATTCAATAATGATCATTTGACCACACAAAAGGATTTCTCAAACAAAGAGAAATTCAAATAATTCTCTAAAGAGAATTCAAAAAATTATACTCCATCTGTTCCTTTATAATTGTCACTTTTAAACTTTTTCCACAAATCAAGAAAGATAATTATTGTTGTTACTTTTTCAACAATAAGTTTTACTTTACCTATAATACCCTTAATTATTTTTCACATACATTTAACTTTTCTCTCTATGCAATAAATGGTTATGGATAATTATGACAAAAGTACAATTAATATTACCTTGAATTTTTGTAAGTAACAACTAAAAATGAACAAAAATATTATTCTAAAAGTGACACTTAAAAGGGAACGAAAGAAGTACTTGATAATTTCTCAATTCAACGAGAAGAATATTGACATAATGTTCCCACACTCACAATTATCCTTCTCCTCAAAATCATCCGGATGGTAATGATGGCTTGATCAATCAAATAATCACTCTATCTCCATAACACATTCATTTAGAATTAAAAATACACCATCATATTTGAAAAACTTTGTCTACAACATGTTCCATGATTCTCCAAACAATTCAACAAAAGGTATCGCATATCATATTTCTAACTCCTTGTTTTATTCCAATCTATCACCTTCACCATGTCATTTTGCTTTGTCTCTTACTACACACATTGAAAAAACATATGTAGAGGCTAGAAAACTTTAATATTGAAAGGTTTAAAAGAGGTTGGTTGCTAAAGGCTACAATCAAATAAAGAGATTATAATTATTGTGATACTTATTCTATTGTCCTATTGCAAAGCTTACAATTATTATATTGGCTATTGCATTAACTTCAAATCGCAATTGGTTCATACATCAACTTGATGCCAATAGTGCCTTATGGCATGGAGAACTGCAAGAGAATGTTTATATAATTGTTCCTCCGGGTATCAAACTATGCAAGCCTAACCAAGTTTGCAAATGAATTGAATCTCTATATTACCTAAAACAAGCTAACATAAAATGGTATGAAAGGTTACTTCTTTACTCATTCAACACAATTTTTATCTCACTGACTCTGACCATTAATTCTTTCTTCATCAAGAAAACCAATTCGTTTTTTACATTGATGCTGGTATATGTATATGGTATAATCATTACAGGAAATTCTTTGATAGAGTTTGATCATATCATAGGTGTTCTTCATGATTCTTTACAAATAAAAAATCTTGTCCAACTCAAATATTTTCTTGGCGTTGAAATTACTCATTCAAAAAACGGCTCATATAGTAAATAATTTAAGAATTTTAGGTAAAATTTTTCAAAATAAAGATTTGGTTCACAAAGTCTTTGGATGCTTCAATTGCAACGGGAAACTTGAAGTCATTATAATCTCTAAATCTAAAAGCTTATCCACCATGGAATTGACTACTGTCTTGATAAATTGTAGGAACACGAGATTAATCACAACCGCTTGTTGAAAGTGAAAAAGACGATAAATAAGAATGGACTTGCACTAAAAGTTGCAGAGGTCAAAGAGAAGGAGTCTAACAAAGAAATTTGGCAAAATTAAAGTGATTAAGGCATAAATCTTCTAGTTCGCAAATTTAAAAAACTCACAATGCAAAAAAAAAATAATCTCCAAACATTGAGAAGAAAAGTGAAGAAAGATTACCCTTCATTTGAACATGCTGCAAGTGCAGAAAGAAAGATCAAATAACAATAAATTATTCGCTCGATCAAAAAGAATTAAAAAAGAGCTTACGTTAAATGGGATGATAAGAACACATACTCGTTTGATGAATGTGAATAAGATGAAGAAGTCAACCTATATCTCATGGTAAACCATGAAAAAAATGAGGTAAATAACTTTGAAACTAAATTCACCTATAATGTGTTTTTTTATCTATAAAAAATTATGTGAAGAATCAAGTAAATTAAGAGGGGCATATGTCACATATCACTATAGTTTTCAAAAATAGTAGAAAAGGAGTTCTTATTTAAGAAAAATGTTTTTCTTTAAGTTCTATTTTCTTGATTATATTTTCATTTTTGGTTTCAAGAGTGAAAATATTTTTGTTAGAGATGAAAATAATATTTCTTAATTTACTTGATTCTTCACATAATTTTTTATAGATAAAAAAACACATTATAGGTGAATTTAGTTATGCCCCCCTAAGAAGTAGGCAGCAACGACTCTTCCGGTCAAGAGGAAGTAGTTTCCACTTATTGGGAATTTCCTAAACTCTAGGATCATAAGCCTTTATAAATATCTCAGCTTTAGGATTGATGACACATATCATATACACACACGAGATATCCTAAAAGTTACATAGCTTCCTACATCACATGAGTTTTCCCTCTCATCATCGTAAAACACCACCAAACAAGGCTTATCACCGCTGTGAGCTAGACCTAAACCAACAAAAAAAATACTTAGGCCTCTAGCCACTCCTATCAGCATAGGTGTGCCACACATTCTATACTTTTTGACAAGTATAGTGGCCTATGGGGCCCTTATAAAACTAACATGGGTCACATCTTTCGTTTCCATCACCACTTCAATAATCACTGAAACCTTCACTCCTAGACCTAATTGTTCCCAATCATGATTCTATGAGAGTCCAATCCCCCACACCAAAGAATACTTGATGTAGCAGTGATTCCAACGTGCTAGCAGAAATGCACTATGCCATGGATGGTTTGTGCAACCAAAACCAAATCCTAGAGGAAAATGTTCAACACATCCAAAAGCGCCAAAAGAAAGCGACCTCCACATAGGATATGGAGATGTTGGAACCTTAACCACTTTCAGAAGAAATATAGGAGGCACATGTTCCTGAAGGGTTAAAGCCCCCCTCATTGGCGAAATTCGATGGTTGAAGCTGTTATAACAAGATTTAAATATTCAGTATTATCTCTGAGTTTTGATGATAACAAATGAGTATGTTTGTGTGAACAAATTTGATACTCTAATGTTTGTTATTATTGAGTATTTAACAAACAGGTTTTGCTTCTGGTGAACAGTGTGGCCAAAAAATTTGAAGAGAACTAGTTCCGCTTCTGTGCTACACAAGGTTTGATAAACAATAGCAAGACACTCCAAAAGACTCTGAAGTGTTGGCTCTGATGTTTGTCTAAAGAAACAAGTCAGAAGATATGAAGACAAAATTTTCTACTTATGTCATGATGCTGAAGACTCATGCTTCTAAAGACAACGTGTTCTAAAGAAACAAGTCAGAAGATCTAAAGACAGAATTTTCTACTTACGTCCAGATGCTAAATACTCAAGTTTCTAAAGACCAATGGTTCTAAAGAAAAGGGTTTTAAATACCAAGTGCTTAAGACTCTGAAGACAAGTTCTAAAGATTCTAAAGACTTGAATTTCTGAAAATCCCAAAGTTCTAAGAAAAGGTTCTCACGACTAAGTGTTGAAGACTCTGAAGAGGCAGTTCTGAAGACTCTAAAGATTTGAAGTTCTGATGACCTTGTGTTATGTTACTGCTTCTAAACTCATGCTCGCAGAAGCCTCTGAAGTGTAAAAGGAAAGAAGATAATGTTAACGTGGTAAACATAGAATATGGTACAATAAACCTTTCATTCCACTACCATGAAAGGACGAACACGTTCCACGATCTTGTCCCCCATGTTATTTCTCAAGCCGCCAATGTTTCTAGAAATCCCAAGAGTACCCCTCAATGAATATATTATTTTATTGGCTATATAAAGGTTTGAAGACTAAGAGAAAAAGCTGTCAATTCACTGAATATTCACGCACAAGTATTGTTCATAGATTTCATATTCTTAAGTCATTGTTCTTAAAATAGTTTACATATTCATCCTGTGTAGAAGCAATTTTATTGTAAACAAAAATATTCAAACGGTTGTTTGATTTCCTTAAGGGACCGGTTAGGTCTGTATCCTAAAGAAGTCTAGGACTTGTGTGTCTTAGAGGTTGTTAGTCATTTGCGGGTAACTTGTGCATTGTAATGGTTGGTTTGATTATTGTTTAATTTTCCTTAAGGGACCGATTAGGTATGTATCCTTAAGAAGTCTAGGAATTGTGTGTCTTAGAGTTTGTTAGTCACTTGCGGGTAGCTTGTGCAAATTGTAATCAGTTTGGTTATAGTGGATTAAGTCCTTGATTGATAGAGGCGAAATCACCTTGACAGGTGGACTAGACTAGCTTGATAATTTTCAAGTGAACTAGTATAAATATACATTGTTATTTACTTCCTGTTCTTAATTATTATTATTATCAAGAGTGAAGGAAAAAATATTTTAATTAAAGAGGAAAATTGTTTAGGGAAAAGTTTTTGATTTAAAACCCAATTCAAACTCCTCATTTCTTATATTTTTCACACCTTTAATTGGAATCAGAGCTCCAGTTATGAGGAGATAGAAAGTTTTCATTTTTACTAACACTTAACAGTGTTCAATACCGATCCATTGTGTGTGAAAAACCAATGGCTACACCTACTTCCACTGTTTATAATAGGGATAATGATAGAGATCACTATAGTTTAAAACCTCTTATGTTTGATGAGGACAAATTTGACTATTGGGAGGATGGAATTGAAAGTTACTTTCTGGCATATGACTTGGATCTATGGGATTTTGTAGTTGATGGCTACACTCACTCAGTAGATGATAAAGGTCAGAATATTGTAAGAAGTGTAATGACATAAGCACAGAAGAAAGTATGCATAAATCACTACAAAGCAAGAACCATTCTTCTAAGTTCTATTTCATACAATGAGTATGATAAGATCATGGATAGAGAGACTGTAAAGTCTATTTTTGATTCTCTTTATATGACGTATGAAGGTAATGCACAAGTAAAGGAAACAAAGACTCTAGCCTTAATTCCAAAATACGAACCCTTCAAGATGGAAGACAATGAAAATGTGGAAACAATTCTTTCAAGATTTCAGACTCTTGTGGAAGAACCGAAGATTCTGAATAAAGGTTACTCTATAGCAGATCTTGTTAAAAAAATTATTATCAGAAGTCTTCCTGTCAAATGGAGACCCATGGTAACTACTTTGAAACTTTTAAAGGATCTAAACAGCACCTCTCTTGAGGAGTTGATTAGCTCTTTAAGAAGTCATGAAATAGAGCTTGATCAAGATAACCCTCAGAAGAGGGTAAAATCAGTTGCTCTAAAGTCTACTTATGGAAAGACCAAGGCTTATCAAGCTAAGGAAGAATCAAAAGAATCAAAAGAAGCTTCAGATGATGATGAACTTTCTTTGATATTCAGAAGAGTCAGTGAAATCTGGAAGCGCAGAAAAAACAAGTTCAGAGGTTAACGAAGGAATATAAAAGAGATGAATCTATTTCCAGTCATAAGAATGCTTATAGAAAAGAAGTTATTTGCTATGAGTGTAACGAGCATGGACATTACAAAAATGATTGCCCAAAGCTCAAGAAAGATAAGAAGCCCAAAAAGGCTTATAAAGCTAAGAAGGGTCTCATGGAAACATGGGATGATTCAGAATTAGAAGATGAAGATTCTGATGAAGAGCATGCAAACATGGCATTCATGGCCAGGACCAGAACGAGAAAAGCAACATTAGAAGACGAACTAGCACTTGATTAGGAGTCAGACTCTAATGACGATAAAGAGGTACTTTCTTCCTTATCTTGTTTTGAACTTGAAATTGGTTTATCTAAATTATTGAAAAGATATCAACTTCTTCAAAGTAAACACAAAATCTTGAAAAAGAGTTTTGTAGCTACTTCTGAGAACACTACTATAGATGAGAAAAACATTTCTGACTTAAATGAAAACTATTTTTTTTAGAAAAATCAAACATTGCTCTGAAAAGTAAAGTGTTTAGATTTGAAGAAGAGATTTTCTCTAACACATATGTTACTGACGAAGTAATCAGGTATGATAGAGATTTTCAACACTTCCTTGCTAAAAGCATATATAGAAGCAAAATGGCTTCAATGATCTATGGTGTTAGTAGAAATGGAAGCAAAGGCTTGGGATATTCAGGACCATCAAATAAAATTGATGAGACTCTTAATGTCAAACCAAAACCTCTCTCTGAACATTTCTTGCTTGTTGGCACATATTTGAAATGTCCAGAATAAGAAGGTTATGATACTATAATAGGACAAACACAAACACAGAAGGAAACTTCTAAACCAAAGTATCTTACACAAATTTCACATGATTATCATGTTGCATAAAAGTTCAAAGGTGTCAGAACCTCTGGAACTTCTAACAAGAAAGGACCCAGAAAATGGGCACCTAAGGATCATATAATCTATGTTGTAGACATCCTTGACAAGCGAAAGGCATATGTTCCAAAATTTGGAACTTAAGTTTGGAGGCGTTGTCGGTTTCGGGGGAAACCAGAAGGGAAAAATCATCAGCTCTGGAACTATTGGTAACAATAAAATCCCTTGTATTAACAATGTTCTTTTAGTCGAGGGTTGATGCATAACCTGTTGTCAATCAGTCAACTTAGTGAAAATGGTTACGATGTAATTTTTAATCAAACGTCCTGTAAAGTTGTTAGTCAGAAAGATGGCTCAGTTCTGTTCAATGGGAAGAGGAAGAACAACATTTACAAAATGAGATTATCATATTTGAAAAATCAAAATTAAAATGTCTTCTGACTGTTCAAGAAGAGCAATGGGTCTGGCACAAACGTCTGGGTCATGTTAGCTTGAGAAAAATTTCTCAACTAAATAAACTTGGATTAGTGAGAGGATTGCCCAATATGAAGTATACTTCAGAAGATCTTTGTGAAGCTTGTCAGAAAGGAAAATTTTCAAAAACCTCTTTCAAAGCTAAAAAGATTGTTTCTACTTCTAGGATATTAGAACTTCTTCATCTTGACTTATTTGGACCAGTGAAAACTGCTTTTGTCAATGGTAAGAAATATGGACTTGTCATCGTTGATGATTACAGCAGATGGACATAGGTAAAATTATTGAAACACAAGGATGAGTCATATTATATATTTGCTTCTTTTTGTTCCCAAGTGCAAAATGAAAAGGATTGCAAAATAGTCATAGTTAGAAGTGATCATGGTGGATAATTTGAAAACAAATATTTTGAAAAACTTTTTGATTCAAATGGAATAGTTCATGATTTCTCTTGCACTAGAACTCCACAACAAAATGGGGTTGTAGAAAGGAAAAATAGAACACTGGAAGAAATGGCTCACACCATGATCCAAGAAACTCAGATGGCTAAGCACTTCTGGGCAGAAGTAGTGAATATAACATGTCATGTTCAAAATAGAATCTCCATAAGACCTATTTTGAGTAAGGCTCCTTATGAATTATGGAAGAATAGAAAGCCTAACATTTCTTATTTCCATCCATTTGCATGTATATGTTATATGTTGAACACTAAAGAGAATCTGGGTAAGTTTGATTCCAAGGTGCAAAAGTGTCTGTTGTTAGAATACTCTGAATGCTCTAAAGGCTTCAGATTCTATAACACAAAATTACGAATCATGGAGGAATCAATCCATGTCAATTTTAATGGTAAGCTTGACTATGAAAATTCAAAGCTATGTGAAAAGTTTGTAAATGTAACTATAACGTTTGCTGAACCAAAGGAGAAGATTCAAGAGGATAAAAAATCAGAACCTCCTTCTTATGATATTATTGTTGTTCCTTCTAATCAACCTCAACCAAGGAAAAACAGAATCACATCCTCCCATTCTGAAGATCTCACTCTTGGAAGTAAT
Organism: Vicia faba; assembly: GCA_948472305.1. Classification (NCBI taxonomy): domain Eukaryota; kingdom Viridiplantae; phylum Streptophyta; class Magnoliopsida; order Fabales; family Fabaceae; genus Vicia; species Vicia faba. The sequence continues at coordinate 150,278,165 of OX451735.1, forward strand.
AATGCTCCAGTCAGAATAAGATCAGCTCTTAAAGATTCTGATGAAGTGCTTCTGGGTTTAGTTTCTTTAATAGAACCTACATCTATTGAGGAAGCCCTTCTAGATAAATATTGGATTTTGGCTATGGAATAAGAACTAAATCAATTCTCAAAGAATGATGTTTTGGATCTCATTCAGAAACCCAAAGGTGTCCATGCAATCACAACCAGATGGGTGTTCAGAAACAAACTCAATAAGAAAGGTGAATTTGTCTGAAACAAAGAACGATTGGTTGCACAAGGTTATAGTCAACAAGAAGGGATAGACTATACATAAAACTTTACACTAGTCACCAGGTTAGAAGCTATTCGTTTGTTAGTTTCATTTTCTGTAAATCATAATCTCATCCTTTATCATATGGATGTTAAGAGTGCATTTCTGAATGGTTATATTTCAGAAGAAGTGTACATCAAACAACCTCATAGCTTTGAAAAATTTGAGAAATCAGATCTTGTTTTTAAACTAAAGAAATCTCTTTATGGCCTGAAACAAGCTCCCAGAGCTTGGTCTGACAGATTGAGTAATTTTCTTTTAGAAAATAAGTTTACCAGAGGAAACATTGACACTATACTCTTCTGCAAAACCTTCAAAAATGATATTCCGATTGTTCAAATTTACGTTGATGATATCATTTTTGGTTTTGCTAATCCATACCCCTGCGAGGAATTCTCTAATTTAATGCATGCAGAGTTTGAAATGGGCATGATGGGAGAACTGGAGTTCTTTCTAGGAATCCAGATTAATCAAAAACCAGAGGCTACTTACATTCATCAAAGTAAGTACACCAAAGAACTTCAGAAGAAGTTCAACATGACAGAATGCACTGTAGCAAAGACTCCAATGCATCCAACATGTATTATGGAGAAAGAAGAGGTAAGTGGAAAGGTATGTCAGAAGCTCTATCGTGGTATGATAAGCTCTCTTTTGTATCAGACTGCATCTAGACCTGATATTGTATTCAACGTTCATCTTCGTGCTAGATTCTAATCTGATCTTATGGAATCTCATTTAATTGTTGTTAAAATAATCCTAAGGCATCTAAAAGGAACCCCTAACCTTGGCTTGATGTATGAGAAAATATCAGAGTATACTCTTTCTAGTTTCTGCTGATGCATACTATGCTGGAGATCAACTACAGAGGAAAAGTACTTTTGGAAATTATCAGTTTATAGGAAAGAATATGATCTCATGGTCAAGAAGGAGGCAATCAACAATTTTTCTTTCAACAACAGAAGCAGAGTATATCTCAGCAGAACTGTGCAGTACTCAGATGCTATAGATGAAGAATCAACTGGAATATTATCAGATATATGAGAGTAACATTCCCATCTTCTGTGACAATACTACTGCTATTTGCTTGAGTAAGAATCCTATCTTACACTCTAGGGCTAAACACATAGAAATCAAACATCATTTTATTAGAGATTATGTTTAGGAAGGGACCATATCTTTAAAATTCATAGATACAAACCATCAGTGGGCTGATATTCTTACAAAACCCTTAGCTGAAGATATATTTCTGTTTATTCTAAAGAATATGAAAATGGATCTTTGTCCAGGGTAAGATGTCATTAGAATCAAACGTGTTTTAGTCGTAGTTTGAAGTGATAAGATTCTGACTTAGTCAAAGGCCTTCTAATTTGTTTTACCTCAGGCATCAGAAGATGTTTCAGTTATAAATGTCTCTGGTCAGATGGAAACCTTAGTGGTTTTCCAGATGTTGAGAATATCAAGCGCATCACCTAAATAGACTTAGTGCCTATCACACTCTACCTAGGTAATGCATGGGCAGTTTTTTCTTGGAATAGATTAATCATGATTATATTTATTAACTACCCCTCTCTATTGTGTCTTAGGAACAGTTGTTTCGTGGCGTATCAAACATCAATGAAACTTCTTTTCTTACTTGTTAATTCTTCTAATCTTTATGTTGTTTACACATATTACCTTTTTGATTATGAAAAAAAGGGGGAGTAATGAAATGAACGTAATTTTGATTTCAATAATCAAATTATGGAAAATGTTCTCTGAAAAGAGCTGCTTATATTCTAACCTAGTTAAACTTCTGTTTATGTTAGAATTGTTTTTCTTTTTCAAGAATCGTGAGAACTGTGATTAAATACAAAGATCTGAAAGCATTATGCAAGGCTTATGTCTAACCAGTTATCTTCAAGTTGTTGGCTTTAAACTCTGAAGATATGTTTCATAATGAAACTCCAAGAGTTGAGAATCTGGAAGTTGTCTTAGTGATATTAAAGTTTCAAGATTTCAATTGATTTCATCTTCATTAGCATCTAGAGTCAAGACTCTCAAGATTACAATATCTGATCTATTGGAACCAGGGGGAGTTTTACTCAAATGGTTCAGAGTCAGGATATTCAATCTTCATCAAGTCATTGACTCATGAGGAGTTTGATAAAAAGGATAAGTATTCCTTACCTTTTTATTTTCAATTTTTCTGATCATATGAACAAAATTGTGTCATCAAAATACATAGTTTTGTCATCATCAAAAAGGGAGAGATTGTTAGAACAAGATTTGGTTCCGCAATATTATCTGAGTTTTGATGATAACAAATGAGTATGTTTGTATGAAATTTTTTGATACTCTAATGTTTGTTATTTTTGAGTATTTAACAAACAGATTCGGCTTCTAATGAACGACGTGGCCAAAACATTAGAAGAGAATTAGTTCCTCTTCTACGCTACACAAGTTCTGATGAACAATAGCAAGACAGTCCAGAAGACTCTGAAGTGTAGGCTTTGATGTTTTCTAAAGAAACAAGTCAGAAGATCTGAAGACAGAAGTTTCTACTTACATCCAGATGCTGAAGACTCATGCTTCTAAAGACAACATGTTCTAAAGAAACAAGTCAGAAGATCTGAAGACAGAAGTTTCTACTTATGTCTAGATGATAAAGACTCAAGTTTCTAAAGACCAATGGTTCTAAAGAAAAGGGTTCTAAAGACCAAGTGTTGAAGACTCTGAAGAAAAAAGTTCTAAAGACTCTAAAGACTTGAAGTTCTGAAAAACCCAAGGTTCTAAGAAAAGGTTCTCATGATCAAATATTGAAGATTCTGAAGATGCAGTTCTGAAGACTCTCAAGACTTGAAGTTCTGATGACCTTGTGTTATGTTCCTGCTTCTATACTCATGCTCACAGAAGCCTCTAAAGTGCAGAAGGAAAGAAGATAACATTAACGCGGTATAAATAGTACATGGTACAATAAACGTTTCATTCAACTACCATGAAAGGACGAATGCTTTTTACGATCTTGCCCCCCACGTTATTGCTCAAGCCGCCAATGTTTCTGGAAATCCCAAGAGTACCCCTCAATGGATATATTATTTTATTTTCTATATAAAGGCTTGAAGACTAAGAGAGAAAGCTGCCAATTCATTGAATATTCATGCACAGGCGTTGTTCATCACATTCATATTCTTAAGTCATTATTATTAAAATAGTTTACATATTAAGCTTGTGTAGAAGCAATATTATTGTAAACAAAACTATTCAAATAGTTGTTCGATTTCCTCAAAGGGATGTTTAGGTCTGTATCCTTAAGAAGTATAGGACTTGCGTGTCTTAGAAGTTGTTAGTCACTTGCGGGTAGCTTATGCATTGTAATAATCAGTTTGATTATTTTTTGATTTTCCTTAAGGGACCGGTTAGGTCTGTATCCTTAAGAAGTCTAGGACTTGTGTGTCTTAGAGGTTTTCAGTCACTTGGGGGTAGCTTGTGAAAATTGTAATCAGTTTGGTTATAGTGGATTAAATCCTTGATTGATAGAGGCGAAATCACCTTGGAGGGTGGACTAAACTAGTTTGATAGTTTTCAAGTGAACTAGTATAAACATACATTGTTCTTTACTTCCTGTTGTTAATTATTATTATTATCAAGAGTGAAGGGAAAAGTATTTTAATTAAAGGGGAATATTTTTTAAATAAAATTTTTTGATTTAAAACCCAATTCAAACTCCCCCTTTCTTGTGTTTTTCACACCGTCAGAAGAGATCTTTTCGAGCACGTCTCCTCCATCAACACACAAATGATAATCATTGAAGCGTCTAATCACCTGAAGTGCAAGATGATGTTTAGCATTTTTAGAGGCGCGACCTTGCAATGGTACATGGGATTGAATCGAGCTTCCATTTTAGCTATCGGGAGCTAGTAAGGAAACTTGTGCACTACTTCGTAGCCAATTGACACAGGAAGATGTGCACCTCTAGTTTGTTTAAAATTTGAAAAGGTCCCTCAGATTTGCTGAGGAAATACCTCTCCTATTTTAACGAAGCTACCATTAAAGTCATCCACCCAAACCAAGAGATGTTTGTGGGAGCATTCCATAATAGTCTCAAAGTAAGGATCTTTAACAAGTCTCTCCCAAAAAGGACGACATCTTCGTTAGTATAGGTGGTCACAAGGGTAAAGATAGAAACATCGGGAAAAAGGATCGAGACATAAAAGAACTTGTACCTAGCATTGAAGTCTTGAAACACACACGGAAGAATAACTAGACCTCACCAATCAAGAACAAAGATGCTTTCAAACAAGTTGGAAATATGATGCAGAGCTTCACACCCATGGACACTCGCCATGAATAGATATGGCAGGAGGTTCTCCACTTGCATGACATTCATGCACCTCCAGCCCTAAAGGAGATTGTTATGGAACCTAAGCTAAGCCTATGGTGTAACACCCTAAAAACCCCACGCTTATTATTATAATATAAAGCATGTAGAAAACACATATTCACCCTTAGGATGTTACTCGACATCAAACACATATGCTCTACAACACTTACAATTTAAAATAAAACATTCAACACCTCTCATCACATGCTTTCCTTCACTTAGGTTATCATTGCAGCATAATTATAAAGATAAACATGCTTTGCAAACATATAAGTCTCATGAATCTACTTTATTAAACTCAAATGAAATGCGATAAAATCTCCTCAAATAACATAAGTATCACAACGAATATGGTATAACATCCAAATCTTCATTCATTATAAATAGAATAAAAGGACATTGTTCACCTCACCCAATGTTACAGATAAGGGAACTTAATCTAAAACGCAAAAAAAGAAAAGAAAAAGAAAAACAGCCTCGTGACACCCTCTTCTCTAAGAAACTACTCAGTTACATGCTTATCTATACTCCAAGAAGGAGCACGGACCATAACAACAACAAAGGAGTGAAAAATCACATTAATAAAGTAAGTGGTACATACTGCAAGGTAGGTTATCAACTCAGGCATATTCTACATGTAATTTTGTACAACATGTCACAATAAATTCTCACACACAACTCAACAATCACACTCAAACAGATATGATGCATGCAACTCATTTATGTAATGCAACTTAACTACGCAACTCGATACATATGCATGTGGTACTAACTCAACACTTGGTTCTCTCAGGAACCAGGTGAAGGGTGAGAAAACACTTAGAAGGGGGGGGGGGGGGTTGAATAAGTTTTTCCTTTTTATTTTTCTTACTAGCTCAACAATAATGGAAAGACACAATTATTTTTATCCTGGTTCATTTGAACTCAAACTACTCCAGTCCACCCGCCAAGGTGATTTCTCCTTCCTCAACAAGGACTTAATTCACTATAATCAAACAGATTACAATCACACAACCAAACTGTTGTGACTAACAATACAAAGCACAAGTAAACTTACAAGTGACTAACACCACTAAGACTCAAACTAGTCTTAGCCTTCTTGAGAAATCTGACCAAGCTTGGTCTCTCAAGGAACAAATACAAGAATTAAATCTTTACAATAGTGAAACAAATTGCTTCTTAGAAAGCTATATCATAAACTGTGATTTATCACTAAGATATGTTTTGTACTTGTGAAAATAACAAAATAATTTGTGAGCAGCAGAATATTTTCACGTAAGATGTTTCTTTGGTTTGGTTGAGTAGTTGGCTTGCAATAAATGATCTTCTATTTATAGCATGAGGAAGACGACCGTTACTGCCTTCAAAAGTGAGGAGCAATTAATGTTTGCGTGTTGGCTTGCATTATTGTTTCTTCTAATGAACTAGCATAGAGACACTTGAGTGCTTTAGCCGTCTTTGCATTAAATGAACAAACGACACTGTCAGAGCATGTTTCCTGAAACTTGACAAGACTGTTTCTTTAATCTTTCAGAACTAGCTTCAGATCTTGCTTCAGAATTTGCTTGCAAATAACTTCTCATCAGAGCTTGCTTGCAAAATACTTCTGAGCAGAGTTTGCATGGAAACTTGCTAAGATTAGAAGATGCTTTAAATTGCTTCTTATCAGAGCCAGCGTCAAAACTTGCGTTAAGTAAATAGTTCTTTCATCAAAGAACTTCTTCAATTTTATTCAGCTCAGCACGTAAAGTGATTTTCCCCTTAGAAAATACTTCAGTCAGAACATTATCTGAAACAAAGAAATATGCTCATCAGAGTATCAATTATACAAAATATATTTTATTGTTATCATCAAAACTCTGAGATATGATCAGAACCAATCTTTTTCTAACAATCTCCCCCTTTTTGATGATGACAAAAATATTCAGGTTTTGAGAAAAAATTGAACAAGAGATAAGAATCTCCCCCTGAAATAAATATTTCTTCTTCTGAAAAAAATAGATGTATAAGAAAAACTTCCTGAGATTTTTCTTCAGAGCTTTGAGATTTTTCTTTTAGGATTTCTTCAGCAAGTCTTTTGAAGATAATGTTCAGATGATTAAACTTCAAGAGTTTAGTGATACCTGCAAAATTCTTTAAACAGAGAAAGAAATCTTTGTATTTTGTTAGTAATGTTTGAGACTTAGTCCCATAACCGTTAATCAAATATTAGATCAAAATACTCATTTTCTCCCCCTTTTTGTCATAATAAAAAGTATAAATAGAATTAAAAAGCGTAAAAGGTTTTTATAAAAAGATTCAGAGGTACAAAACAAAAAACTAGAAACAAAATGACACTTAAGATTTTCTAGAAACAAGAGACAAAAGAAGATTCTTGATTTCAGATGAAGATTCCTCTTGCTTCATCATCCAGTTTCTGATTTCCTTGTTTGTCTCATCCTGCTTGTGCAAGTTCTCATGAATAGCTTCATTTTCCTTCTTAAGCTCATTCAGAGTATCCATAACCAGTGAAGTAGGAGCAGAGGATGAGGTAGCTTAAGCAGATATAACCTTTGGTGTAGAAGCAGCTGAGTCAGAACGAACAATATTTGAGATAAGAGTGCCCAGATCAACCATAAGAGTTGGTACACCTTCTGGTGCAGCTTTAGAAGAAGGTTGATTAAACAGAGTTATTGCCAGAGGATTTGAATCTTCAGAGGCATCTTCAGAGGCATCTTCAGACTCATCTTCTGAAATGTCCATTTGATCAGCAGGAGCATTGGCAATCAGCAGAGTAGACTTCTTGTCCCAAGTACCAATAAGTTCTAATTGTAAGGCATGCAGATGTTTGGAGAAATTCTCAAGAACTTGAGAATGACACATGTCTTGCAATTTCAGTGATTCAGCATCTAATTTTCGTCTGAACGTTTCCCACAGAAAATCTGTTGCAGCTGGGTTTACGTTGCCGGTGCAGTCTGCCTTCAACAGGTCTATCCAAGCTTGTACTTCTGTTAAAAAATTCTGAAAACATACATTTACATCTGGCTGGACAGGTTTTGGAACAGCCTTTTTATAGGTTTTATTTTAAAGAAATTGTAGGGATTCAAAATCAACTACAGTTTTCAGAAAGTCAGGTGGTTCAGGGGTTTCTAATTGTTCAGGTGTTTCTGTTTGGTCAAGTTTTTCAGATGGTTCAGGTGTTGCTAATGGTTCAAGTGTTACTGATGGTTCAAGAGTTTCAGATGGTTCATGAGATGGATTGAGGGTATGTTCTGGAGATTAAGGAGGTGAAAGCATTGCTGATTTAGGTGTTAGAAGTTCTGGAGATATGGGTGGTGTGACGTCAGGAGAAATGATGATGGTGTTTTCAGCAGTGGGGGTAGGATTTTGTGGTTAAGTTCTGTTCATAGCAAAGATATTCTCAGAGGGTAGGGTGAAAGGTGGCTTTTCCGTGGCCAGAGGTACGTTTATTGCAGGTATTCTCCAAGAGCCAGCATCATACCATTCAGAAGGTCTTGGTGATAAAGGTCTGGGAGGTGTTTGAGAAAAGTTTTTAGCAGAATTATTTTGTGAGATAGGTGTTTGAGATGGTTGTGTTTGGGTTTCAAGAGAGTCATCAGAATCAAAATCACTCATGTCTAATAAAACTTGATCTATTAGAGGGTTTTTAGAAAGAGGTTTAGAGGGAATGGTTAAATCTATGTCTACATCTATGTCACCTAATGTTTGAGGTTCAACAGATGTAGATATATGTACAGAATCATAAACAAAAATAGTCTTAGAAGGTGTGCCTGATTTCTTCTTCTTCTGGTGTCTAGAAGAGGGTTCTCCAACTGTTTCCCTTTTCATTGCCTGCTGGAAGACAACATCTGGAGCTGCTCCATTTCTACCTTGAAGCCAAGCAAGATCAATTGGAGTTCCACTTTCTTTGAAAATTTGAATGTAATGCAGAATGATACGAGGGTGATCTCCTGAGTTGAAAAGTGGAAAGTAAGCAATTGGAATTCTTCTTCTGGTAACGGTTGCTGATACGTAAGGAGTTGATTCTATCAGTAGCTTATCAATGATCTTTCTCTTCACCAGATTATTTCCTGTCAGAGCTTTTCCACACGTAGGCTCTAACTCCCTCAACAAGTTTGCTTCATCCAAATGTGCAATCAGACCATTCTCTTTCAGAATGTCTGAAATCAACCTTCCCATTGGAATCTAGTTCCTTTTGGATTTAGGGTTCTTCACTCTTTCTGCTTCCCTTGTTTCCTTGACATGTGTCCAGAGGTGATCAAACAGAAGGTAGGGTAAATCAATCTTAACATTTATTCCCAGATAGAACAGAAGGTATTGCTGGTCAGCATTTATATAGTCAGGAGAACTTGTTTCCTTTCTATGATGAATGCAGCCATGGATGATTCTAGCCCAGATCTTGTACTAATTCTTCAAGTCTCTTACTTTTGATGAAGCTTGCCCAATTGTAAAAATTTCAGCATGAACTCTTGACATATCCATTCTTCCATTTGAGACTCCAGTGACTCCATTTCCTTCAAAACCCAGTAACTTCCTGATGAGATTTTCAGTTATTGAGATTTCCTTACCCATTACAAAGAGAGAATAACCTTTGGTGATGCAATGGCGTGAATCCAAAATTCTTTCAAAAGATGTGGAAATACAGGGCCAACAAGACGATCAAAGAAGTTTCCCCATCCTTGAAATTCCACTGCAGGAAGAAGGTCAAACCCATTTGCCTTTAGGTTTTCAAAGTCCACCATCAATTCACTGATTACTTCTAAACTATCAACTGGAATAAGAGTGGTTCTCTCATGGATGATGTATTGTTCAGCTTGAGTGTTTCCAGAAGGAGTAGAGGATAAATCCATAAGAGCACTTAGGTTTAGATGAAAGAAAAAATGGGTTGCAGAAAAAAAATACACAGAGATGGTAATTTGAAAGAGAAGGTAAAAAGTGAGAAAGAGGTTTTACAAAAGTATTTAAAGGTAAACTTTTGAGAAAAAGGGTTTTGAAATAAAACTGTAAAAAGAATTTAAGAAAAAATTAATTAAAATTTTTTTAATCATTACTAGCATTTAATGACATTGAAAATGAGGAGAAAGCGTGACATTTTAATCAAATCATAACAGTTACCTAGGAACGGCGTCAATAGCATAGCACGCGTGACCTTTCGGAAATACAACACGTGTTCATCTCCTGAAGGTTGCATGAGACAGTTGTTTGATATAATGAACTGCTGAACTATACTTGTAATGAAATGTTAGAACAATTCAGAACTTTATATATAGTGTCTATTGTAACTTCTCTTCTAACTTCTGAAGAGTTGTTAATCAGAGCATTCATTTCTAAACATTCTGAAAGCAATCACTGAAGATAAATACAATTTTATTAAGGACAAAATTCCATACTAATATTTTTCAGAATGAATTTAAATCTATCTTCAGAAAGGGGTTTGGTAAAAATATCAGCCCATTGATGGTCTATTTTTACAAAGTTTAAATTTAAAATTCCTTTCTGAATGTAGTCCCTTATAAAATGATATTTAATTTCTATGTGTTTTGCTTTAGAATGCAAAATGGGATTTTTAGAAAGACAAATTGCAGAGGTATTGTCACAGAAGATAGGAATCTTACTTTCATAGAGATTAAAATCTTCTAGCTGACTTTTCATCCAGATCATCTGAGAGCTACATCCAACAACAGATATATACTCAGCTTCTGTTGTTGAAAGTGCAATGGTAGCTTGCTTCTTGCTGTACCACGAGATAAGGTTGTCACCCAGAAACTGCAGCTTCCAGAGGTGCTCTTTTGTTCAATTCTATCTCCAGCAAAGTCAACATCACAATAACCTACTAGTCTGAATTCTTTTGATCTTCTATAACACAGAACCAGATTAGTAGTACCTTTCAGATACCTCATAATTCGCTTAACAACAGTTAAGTGAGATTCTCTAGGATCTGATTGGAATCTAGCACATAAACATATGCTGAATAATATATCAGGTCTAGATGCAGTCAGATTGAGAAGGGATCCAATCATACCTCTGTAGAGTTTCTGATCTACCTTCATACTTACCTCATCTTTTCCATAATGCATGTAGGATGCATTGGTGTCTTTGCATCTTTACTTTCTGACATCTGGAATTTCTTCAGAAGTTCTTTAACATACTTCATCTGATGTATGTAAGTATCTTCTGGAGTCTGGTTTATTTGAATTCCCAGAAAGAACTTTAATTCTCCCATCATGCTCATCTCAAATTCAGCCTGCATGGTCTCGGCAAATTCTTTTCCAAGAGAGATATTAGAGGTTCCAAAAATAATATCATCAACATAAATTTGAAAAATTAAAATATCATTTTTAAATGTTTTTCTAAATAAAGTTGTGTCCACGTTCACTCTGGTAAAATCCTTTTCTAAAAGAAAATTACTCAAACGTTCATACCAAGCTCTGGGAGATTGTTTCAGACCGTATAAAGACTTTTTTAGTTAAAAAACATGTTCTGGATGTTTTGAGTCATTAAAGCCCGGAGGTTGATGGACGCAAACTTCTTCTTCTATATAACCATTTAAAAATGCACTTTTAACATCCATTTGATATGATGAAATGTTATTTTGAACAACAAAAGATATTAATAATCTAATTGATTCTAACCTGGCGACTGGGGCAAAGGTTTCATTATAATCAATTCCTTTTTGTTGACTATAACCTTGTGAAACTAGTGTTGCTTTGTTTCTGACCACCTCTCCTTGCTCATTTAATTTGTTTATGAATACCCATTTAGTTCCTATAATATTGAATCCTTTAGGTCTTGGAACTAGATCCCACACATCGTTTCTGGAAAATTGATTGAGTTCATCTTGCATAGCTAGGATCTAATCATTATCTTCCAGAGCTTCATCAATAGAGGTTGGATCATTCATAGATACCAATCCAAACAATGATTCTTCATTGATTCTGAGAGAGGATCTTGTTCTGATGGGATCTTCTTTCCTTCCTATAATCACATCTTCTTTATAAGCTGAAGAGATTTTGGGAAACCTTTTCTGAGAGGGTTGTTCAGAGATTCTGAGATTATCCAGAGCATCATCAAGAGGAGGATATGCTGAGTTATCCTTTGCTTCTGACTTCTCAGAGTTTGAGAGATGATCTTCTGTACCTATAGAAATATCAATCTGCTTTGACTGTTGCTGGCCAAGCTTATCATCAAATCTGACTTTGATTGATTATTCAACAATCAGAGTTTCTGTGTTGTATACTTATATCCTTTTGAGTGTTCAGAATATCCAATCAGAAAACACTTTTGTGCCTTAGAGTCAAACTTGTTCAGATTATCTTTAGTATTCAGAATATAACAAGTACATCCAAAAGGATGAAAATATGAAATGTTGGGTTTTCTATTTTTCCACAATTCATAGGGAGTCTTTTCAAGAATAGGTCTTATAGAGATTCTATTCTGAATATAACATGTTGTGTTCACTGCTTCTGCCCAAAAGTGCTTAGCCATATTTGTTTCATTAATCATGGTTCTGGCCATTTCTTGTAAGGTTCTATTCTTTCGTTCTAAACCTCCATTTTGTTGGGGGAGTTCTAGGACAAGAGAAATCATGAACAATACCATTTTCTTTAAAATATTTTTCAAAATAATGGTTTTCAAATTCTCCTCCATGTTCACTTCTAACTTTTATAATTCTAAAATCTTTTTCATTTTGTACTTGGTTACAGAAGTCAACGAACACAGAATGTGACTCATCCTTATGTTTTAAAAACTTAACCCATGTCCATCTGCTGTAGTCATCAACAATGACCCATCCATACTTCTTTCCTCTTATGGATGCAGTTTTAACTGGCCCAAACAGATCAATGTGAAGTAACTCTAATGGCCTAGAGGAAGAAACAACATTTTTTGATTTAAAAGAAGGTTTTGAAAATTTTCCTTTTTGACATGCTTCACACAGAGCTTCTGAGTTGAACTTCAAATTGGGAAGTCCTCTGACTAAATTCAGTTTATTTATTTGAGAGATTTTTATCATGCTGACATGTCCCAATCTTCTGTGCCACACCCATTGATCATCGCTAACAGACAAAAGACATTTTACATTATGAGTTTTAAGATCTGACAAATCAATTTTATAGATGTTGTTCTTTCTCCTGCCAGAGAAGAGGATTGTTCCATCTTTTTGACTAACAGCTCTGCAGGAATTTTGATTAAAGATAATGTCATAACCGTTGTCACTTAATTGACTTATGGACAGCCAGTTATGCACTAATCCTTATACTAACAAAACATTAGAGATAGAAGGAAGGTTACTCTTTCCAATGGTTCCAGAACCAATAATCTTTCCTTTCTGATTTCCTCCAAATTTGACGTCTCCTCAAGATTTAAATTCCAGGTTTTGGAACATAGACTTTCTTCCCGTCATGTGTCCTGAGCATCCAGAGTTTAGGTACCATGACTGGTGTTTCAGTTGAGTTGTTAAGGACATATGCAACAAATATTATTTTCTCCTTAGGTACCCATATCTTTTTGGGTCCTCTTTGGTTAGAGTTTCTAAAGTTCTGTTTGAACTTTGGATTAGCATAATAATTTCCAAAGTGAGATGTGTATTTAATATCATGTGTGTGCCAAAAACTAAATTGTTTGTTCAAAGGTTTATATGTGAAAGTCATCTTAGCAACAGGTTTTGGTATATATGTTTCCTTCCCTTTGGGAGTTTCATATCCAATTCCTCTTCTGTTGTTCCCACTAACTCCATAGATCATTGAAGCCATTTTGCTTCTATCTATGCTTTTAGCAAGAAAAGTTTGAAAACTAGAGTCATATTCTTTAAGAATATCTCTTGAAACTTGACGTAGAATCTGAAATAGAAATTTTTTGAACTTTTTGAATTTCCTCTTTAAGTTTAAAATTATTTTCTTTGAGTTCAGAGTTTTCTATTTAAAGTTTCTCAAGATCAGATGCAAGACTCTTTTTGAGTTTCTTGTATTTGATTTTGAGTTGACTAAAGTTTTCAAGAAGTTCTGATAAACTTTCAGCAAGTTCAGCTCTAGTAAGTTCAGAGAATACCTCTTTTGGTTCTGACTCACAGTCTGAGTCATCTGCTGTGGTAGCCATAAGAGATAGGTTGGCGTTCTCATCTTTAGAGTCAGATTCATCTTCAAAAGATTCTGAATCGTCCCAGGTGGCCATCATGCCTTTCTTTCTACCAAACTTTTTCTTTGGTCTTTCTCTTTGAAGTTTTGGACAATCACTCTTATAGTGTCCTAGTTCTTTACATTCATAGCAGATTATCTCTCTTCTGTTTGACTTCTTATGTCCAGAAGATTCTAGTTTATCTTCTGACTTCTTGAAGTTCCTGAACTTCTTCTGTCTGTGCTTCCACATCTGGTTGATCCTTCTGGAGAGCAAGGATAGTTCATCTTCTTCTGACACAGATTCTTTAGAGTTTCTTTCTTCTTCCTGAAAAGCGTTAGTTTCACATTTTTTAATAGATTTAAGGGCAACAGACTTACCTTTCTTCTGAGGCTTGTGTTCATCAAGTTCTATCTCATGACTTCTTAAAGCGCTAATGAGTTCTTCAAGAGACACATTGTTCAAATCTTTTGATACTTTGAAAGAAGTGACCATAGGTGCCCATCTTCTGGGTAAACTTCTGATAATCTTCTTACGTGGTCTGCCTTGGTGTATCCTTTGTTCAGAACTCTCAGTCTAACAATCAGAGTTTGGAACCTTGAGAACATAGCTTCTATAGATTCACTTTCTTCCATTTTGAAGGCTTCATACTTCTGGATGAGAGCCAGAGCTTTAGTCTCTTTCACTTGAGTGTTTCCTTTGTGAGTCATTTTGAGAGACTCAAACATGTCATGTGCTGTATCTCTATTTGTGATCTTCTCATATTCCATTTTAGAGATAGCGCTCAGAAAGATATTTCTAGCTCTATGGTGATTTTTGAAATCAGCTTTTTGTTGTTTATCCATAATCTTTCTATCAATCTTGTTTCCTTCTGAGTCTACAGGATGTGTGTAACCATCTAAGACCACATCCCATAAATCAACATCATGACCTAGAAAGAAACTTTCTAGTCTATCTTTCCAATATTCAAAATCTTCTCCATCAAACACAAGAGGTTTGGTGTAGTTATTGTTGTTTTGTTCAGTTGCCACTGTGTTTTCCTTCTGGATCTTTTTCTGACACGGTTAAGTGTTTGTGCTCAGAGTCAAGCTCTGATACCAATTGAAGGGTGAGAAAACACTCAGAAGGGGGGTTAAATAAGTTTTTCCTTTTTCTTTTTCTTACTAGCTCAACAATAATGGAAAGACACAATTATTTTTATCCTGGTTCGTTTGAACTCAAACTACTCCAGTCCACCCGCCAAGGTGATTTCGCCTTTCTCAACAAGGACTTAATTCACTATAATCAAACAGATTACAATCACACAACCAAACTGTTGTGACTAACAATACAAAGCACAAGTAAACTTACAAGTGACTAACACCACTAAGACTCAAACTAGTCCTAGCCTTCTTGAGAAATATGACCAAGCTTGGTATCTCAAGGAACAAATACAAGAATGAAATCTTTACAATAGTGAAACAAATTACTTCTTAGAAAGCTATATCACAAACTGTGATTTATCACTAAGATATGTTTTGCACTTGTGAAAATAACAAAATAATTTGTGAGCAGAAAAATAATTTTCACGTAATATGTTTCTTTGGTTTTGTTGAGTAGTTTGCTTGTAATAAATGATCTTCTATTTATAGCATGAGGAAGACGACCGTTACTGCCTTCAAAAGTGAGGAGCAATTAATGTTTGCGTGTTGGCTTTCATTATTGTTTCTTCAAATGAACTAGCGTAGAGACACTTGAGTGCTTTATCCTTCTTTGCATTAAATGAACAAACGGAACTGTCAGAGCATGTTTCCTGAAACTTGACAAGACTGTTTCTTTAATCTTTCAGAACTAGCTTCAGATCTTGCTCCAGAATTTTCTTGCAAATAACTTCTCATCAGAGCTTGCTTGCAAAATACTTCTGAACAGAGTTTGCATGGAAACTTGATAAGATTAGAAGATGCTTTAAATTGCTTCTTATCAGAGCCAGTGTCAGAACTTGCGCTAAGTAAATAGTTCTTTCATCAAAGAACTTCTTCAATTTTATTCAGCTCAGCACGTAAAGTGATTTTCCCCTTAGAAAATACTTCAGTCAGAACATTATCTGAAACAAAGAAATATGCTCATCAGAGTATCAATTATACAAAATATATTTTATTGTTATCATCAAAACTCTTAGATATGTTCGTCTTATGCAACGGTTCTTAGGAACGTTAGTACAAGAGTTTTTGATTGTGACTTAGTGGTTAAGCTTTGGAGGTCTTCTAAAGCTCTTCTTCTGTGTGTTCCAAGTTCTGAAGATTATGAAGACGAGGTTCTACTGAACAAGTTATGATGATCTAAAGAAAAAAAAGTTTTTATGACCAAGTGTTGAAGACTCTAAAGACAAGGTTCTGATGAAACAAGTTCTGAAGACTCCAAGACTTAGGTTCTAAGACTTAATAGTGATTCTTCTATAACAAGATTCAAACATTCAAATTATCTGAAGCCTATGAAGAATAGAAGAAGTTCAAAATGGTTAGTGTGTGATGGTGTACAAAAGGTACAAAAAGTGTCTGTGACCTCTACTCTCTAGGGTGGCGTAAGGATATTCCTTTGGTACTATACTGTGTACTACTCTCATTATGACTGCTGGAAACAAACAAATAGATTTTCGATTACCTTTCTACCCCTTCAACGGATCTCTTTTACAAGCTATAAAAGGGAGACTTGGAAGCCGAAGAAATGTAAGAATTAACATCGCAAAAATCTATCAGATTAAATCAAGCTCAAGCAAAACTACACAAAAGCATTGTGCAACTCCATAGAGAAATCTTATGTGTATAGTTTTGTAAATAGGCAAGGATTTATTGCTCGTATATTGCTGTAAAATACTTAGATGTTTTTCTTTGTACTGAAACGTTTGTGTAATCTGCTTAAAAGAAGCAAACTGTAATACACTGAAAGTACTCAATGGTTGTTGATTGATTCCTCGAGTGACTGAGTGGAGGTATGATCTCAAGAAGACTTATGCGGCGACTTGAGTGGATTTGTAATAAAGATCGATGGACTTATTAGGGGTGCCAATAAGGTTGATCTGTCTTATTGTGGGTTGTCTATAATCAGTTTGGTTATAGTGGATTAAGTCCTTGTTGAAGGAAAATCACCTTAAGGGGTGGACTGGAGTAGCTTAGTTAACAATGGCTATGTACCTCCCACAGATGCTACTGGAAAAGAGATAGCTAGGAGAGATATGACTGGTTAATAAAAGAAAGATTATAGAATCATCATAAAGAAAGAACCATCTTGCTAAATGCGATTTCTTATATCGAGTATGTGAAAGTCACAAATATAGACTCTGCTAAGTCTATATTTGACTCTCTTAAAATGACTCATGAAAGAAATGATCAAGTCAAAGAAACCAAGGCGTTGGCCTTGATTCAGAAATATGAAGCCTTCAAAATGGAGGATGATGAAAGTATTGAAGTAATGCTCTCAAGATTTCAATCCTTGGTTGTAGGACTGAGAGTTATGAACAAAGTCTATTTAATGGATGATCATGTGAATAAGATTATCATAAGCTTTCCATCAAAATGGAGGCCTATGGTAACTGCATTAAAGCTTGTAAAGGATCTGAACAACACTTCTTTAGAAGAACTGATAAGTTCTTTAAGATGTCATGAAATTGAGCTAGAACAAGAAGAACCGCAAAAGAAGATAAAATCTATTACGCTCAAGTCCATCAAGAAATCTGAGAAGTCCAAAGCTCTTCAAGCAGAAGAGATAGAGGATTCAGAAGAAGATCTTGATGATGAAGAATATGAGTTATCTCTTCTATCCAAAAGGGTTAACCATCTATGGAAGTAAAATCAAGGCAACAAGTTCAGAAGTTCAAGAAGGATTGGAGGTTGCTTCAAATTAACTTCTGGTCAAAGGAAGTCTAGTGGCAACGAAGTCACTTGTTATGAGTGCAATGAGCCAGGACACTATAAGAATGATTCTACTAAGCTTCTAAAGGACATACCAAAGAAGAAAGCTCTCAAAGGCAAACAAAGAAAGGGCTAATGGCAACATGGGATGATTCAGACTCTTCTGACTATGACTCAAAGGGAGAACAAGCTAACTTGGCGGTGATGGCTCATGTTGGAACATTAAGTGAAGTAATTTCCCCAGAATATGAAGTTAATTTAGAAACAAAAGAGATATTCTTCAAAGAGGTATCCTCTGATAT
This sequence comes from Vicia faba, assembly GCA_948472305.1. Classification (NCBI taxonomy): domain Eukaryota; kingdom Viridiplantae; phylum Streptophyta; class Magnoliopsida; order Fabales; family Fabaceae; genus Vicia; species Vicia faba. Next base: position 150,296,137 of record OX451735.1, read on the forward strand.
TACTCATTCTGAATTAACATATTCCTTAGTTGAAATTCTGGAAAAACATGAGTTACTTAAGATTGAGTTCAAGGATCTCAAAAGGAACCATGAATCTGTATCTGCTTAAAACAGTAAGCATAAGGAAGATATTTATGTTTTAAATGAAGAAAACTTTTTATTAAAAAATGATAAATCTACCCTTAAAGGAACGATAACTCTTCTAGAAGCCTCTGAAAGTTTTTATGATGTCATCAAGAAATATGACAAAGCTTTCCAGAATTCTCTAGCTAAGAGCATAAGGAGAAGCACACTAGCTTCTACGATCTATGGTGTAAGCAGAAATGGAGTTAATGGTATTATTTATGACCCTCATGAAAAATCTAAATCCAATAAGGAAAACATACCAAACGCATTACACTATTATTTTGTGTATGTTGGGTTTATGCCAAAAGAAGATGGAAAAGATGAAGAGAAATCTGACTCTGAATATGATAATACTCAATTGGATAAACCAAATAGTTTTAACACATGTAAATATGATTATTCTACTGCTGAAACCAAAGTTGTTCAAAACTCTGGTAGAACAAACAAAAAAGGACCAAAGAAATTATGGGTACTAAAAGATAAGATAACCTATGTTGCATATATCCTTAGCAGTGAAATTGAAACACCTGTCTTGGCACTTGGAATGTGGCTTCTTGCTACTCATGATGGGAAAAGGCATATGTTCCAAAGCCTGGAACTTAATCCTGGAAATGTCATGGGTTTTGGATGTGATAAAAAGGGGAGATCATAGGGTCCAGAATAGTAGATAAGGGTTCCTTCCCTCTCCAACTTATGTTTTACTTGTTGAAGGATTAAAGTATAATCTATTATCCTTAAGAAAACTAAGTGGTAATGGTTTTGATATAATCCTTAATCAAAACTCTTGAAAATCTGATTAGTTATGCTAGATGACTACAATAAATGGACATGGGTGAAGTTTCTCAATCACTAGGATGAGTCACATTTGTATTCACTACCTTCTGTATCCAAGTGCAAATTGAGATAAGTCTCAATATTGTCAAGGTTAGAATTGATCATGGTGGAGAATTTAATTTTTTTATTTAAAAATCAATTATTTAGAATTAAATTTCCCATGATTTCTCCTATTCGAACTCCATACTAAAATAGAGTTGTTGAGGGGAAGAATAATACTTTGTAAGAAATGTCTAGTACCATGATCAATGAAACAAATGTGCAAAGCACTTCTGGGAAGAGCCTATAAACACAACATGTTATATCCTGAACAAAGTCTCCATAAGACCTATTCGTGGGATGACTCGTTATGAATTATGGAAGAACAAGAAACCCAAAATTTCATATTTTCATTCGCTTGGATGCTCTTGTTTTATCCTAAAACCTAAAGAAAATATGAACAAAATTTGATTCAAAAGCTCAAAGTTGTATCATGTTAGGATGTTCAAAACGCTCAAAAGGCTACATAGTATATAACACTGAAACACTCTTTTGAGGAATCAATTCATATTATATTTGATGATAAGCTTGGCTTGAAAAGTCAAAGCTAGTTGATAAGCTTGCAGGTATGAAGATTAGCCTTTCAGAATCTGAAGGTAGTATAGTTGTTGCTAAGGTACAAAAAGCAAAAAGATCTTAAGATGTTCGATCAGAAACTTCTATTGATCATATTCTTATGAAGATGATCCTGCAAAGACTATCACTTTATGAAAGGATACATATAGATTTGATGTCTGTGATAGAATCTACATCAATTGATGAATCACTTGAAGACAATGGATGGATGTTGACAATTCAAGAAGATTCAAAGAAGCTCTACAAGAAGGATGTTTTGGACCAAGTATCTGTTAAAAAAGGGGCTCACGTCATTACAACCAAATGAATGATAAAAAAGGTTAATAATGAAGGAGATCTCATAATAGATTATACAGCAGGTCAGTATTTATATATTCTTTGACAAAGTACTTATAAATACTTTTACCAGTTGGAAGTCATGTTGACAAGAAATGTTTAAATCAAGAAATATGTGCATTCCCATTTTTAAAATCTTGGAGCAATTAAATCTTTTGAGAATAGATGAAAAATATCTCTTGTTTTACTTTTATATCCTATGACTTAAAATTTAGGATAAGATATTTGGCTTTCAATTTCAAAGATTTTCCTTGCACGACCTACCCTAAATCCGTGTCCTAACTTTCCATAACATTTTCCTTGGAAGTTGTGATGTTGTTAGTTCTATTTTCTTCCAGATCAAGCATTAAACATCTTGCGTGTCTCGAGGTTAATTACTCTAAAGTAATTTAATCTTCTCAATCTGTTACATATTTTTTTGTCTAGTTATATCATCCATCATTTTCAGTTTCTCCTCAAGTCTTAGTCATTATTCTCCTTTCAGAATATTTTAGTCTTTCCTAAAAATTCTTGCGTCAAATGGCCATCACGTTTCATGGAGATGAAAACCTTTTGAAAGTAATTCATGAGAAACATCTTAATAGCATGTATGATGACAGTTTCATCAACATGTGTTTTGAAAGCCAAGGTTGGTCAGGTTATACTACTTTTCTTCGAGGTCCTATCTACCCTAATATCATGAAAAGTTTTTGGATTTATGCATCTACTAGAAGTGATAGAAGTTGCATCAAATCAAGTATATATGGTATTACTTTTATCATCACTTGCTCTTCCATTGCTGAAGGAATTGGATGCACTCCTAAAGCTAACTCCATGGATCATGCCAGTTTTGGCTTCATTCAAGTTGATTTATACCCAAAGCGTCATGAAACTTCTTGTGGGTATAAACCAAACAATCCAGACAACTTGAAACCTATTGCTAGAATCTGGTTCTGTTTCTTACAAACAAACCTTCATCCAAGAGGTGAGACTTGGATGTTGTGTTTCTAAGGGATAAGCACCTAATCTTCTGCCCTTTCAATAATATCCTTGTTAATCTGTCGCAATTATTTTCAACCACCTAAAGGAATCAATTTTGGACTCTAGATATTCTCAAAAATCCTTCATACCCTTTGGGTGTGTCCTATATGAACTGTTTGAATTAGCTGGGGTAATCAAAATTGTTAGAAAGGCTCAGTTCACAAGAAGAAACACTTTGTTTGACGAGTCTTATGAAGTGTTTGAAGTCTAAGACAATGTCTTTATAGTCAAAATAAATATGTCTTCTTCAGGTCATGTCTTGTGTGTCAAAACATTGTACTCAATAGCTTATCTTACCACCAGCTATTTATAAGAAGAAGTATTAGCATGAGATATTCTTGATGCATACCTATTTCTAAAAAAAATTTCTTACATTCCTAGATATATTTTTGTGTGATACTTTAAATGTTTCAGAAAGAATAAATCACATTTTAATAACTATTTATTTTAATAAGAAAAATCAAATCTAAATAAATAATATTTGATATTAAATTTAATGATATAATTGATCAACATTTTGCTTAGAAGATCTCAAATGATTCTATTGTGTTTTTAACGATAGGATATCAATTTCATTTCTCTGTCTGTTTATCACCTTTTCGATTTCTAACAAAGGGGGAGAAAGTAGAATGATTTTAAAAATATTTATTCCCAGAACCTTAAACTCAAACGTATATAATGTTGTTGCTACTAACTGTTTGTTTGATGTTTCAATCCAGTAACTTTGAATAATTTCACTGAGTATTCTAAGACAGGTTGAATATGAGATCCTGATGTATAAGGTTGATGAACTTATAGATGAAATCAACTATGTTTTTCATAAATAATAAGTTGTACACTTTGTGAAGATATGAATATTCAAACAGATGTACCAAGACAGGTTGAATATGATATATGAATTCACTGATTATTCTAATACAACTTGAATATGAAGATCCTGATGTCTAAGGTTGATAACCTTATGAAGATGAGGTTCTGCTGAACAAGTTATGTTGATCTGCAGAAAAGAAAGTTCTTATGACCAAGTGTTGAAGAATCTGAAGGCAAGGTTCTGATGGGACAAGTTCTGAAGACTCCATGACTTAGGTTCTAAGACTTAAGAGTGATTCTTCTATAACAAGCTCTAAACATTCAAATTATCTGAAGCCTCCAAAGAATAAAATAAGTTCAAACTGGTTAAGGTGTGATGGTGTATAAAAGGTACAAAAAGTGTCTGTGACCTCTACTCTCTGGGGTGGCGTAACGATAATCCTTTGGTACTATATTATGTACTACTCTCACTATGACTGTTGGGAACAAACACTTAGATTTTCGATTACCTTTCTACCCTTTCAATGAATCTCTTTTACAAGATATAAAAGAGAGGCTTGAAAGCTGAAGAAATGTAAGAATAAACATCACAAAAATCTATCAGATTAAATCAATCTCTAGAAAAACTACACCAAAGTGTTGTGCAACTCTTTAGAGAAATCTTATGTGTATAGTTTTGTAAATAGGAAATGAGTTGTTTCTCGTATCTTGTTGTAAAACACTTAGGTGTTTTTCTTTGTACTACAATGTTTGTGTAATCTGCTTAAAAGAAGTAAATTGTAATACACTTAAAGTACTCAACGATTGTTAATTGATTCCAAGAGTGACCAAGTGAAGGTCTAATCTCAAGAAGACTCATGTTGCGACTTGAGTGGATCTGCAATAAGGATCGACAAACTTATTAGGGGTGCTATAAGGTTGATCTGACTTATTGTGGATTGTCTATAATCAGTTTGGTTATAGTGGATTAAGTCCTTGTTGAAGGCAAATCACCTTGAGGGGTGGATTGGAGTAACTTAGTAAACAGTGAACCAGAATAAAACTAATTGTGTTTATTTATCTTTATGTTCTAATTTAACTTGGTCTTTCATCAACGAAAAGATTTAAAATTATATTTTGTGAAACCCAATTCAAACCCCCCCTTTCTTGTGTTTCTCACACCTTTACTAGCAAGTAATTTAATTCTCCAACTTGGTTGATGTTTTCCTCCTTCAAGCTTTAGCCTACCTCTTGTCTCCCTTAGCCCCTAGCCTTTTTCTCTCTTCTTTCTACGTACGGACAAAGTTCTCCCAAATCTAGGTTTATCTCCTAATCTTATACTTAGTGTAAATCTTCTTATAATTATAATTTTGGCCCAACTAAACATAAGTCTCTCTCTATTAACCCCCTAATTCTCTATTATTCACTTTTTAACCCAATTCCTCTATTCTTCTTATTTTAATTAAATAAGTCAAAATAAAATATTATTATTTAATTGTTAATAATTCTAATAATTCTACAAACTTTTAATTAATTTCTACACTCTCCTCTCAAGGTTACACACCCCTACAACCCAAATTAATTTAATTATCTCCAAATAATAATTAAACAAAATTCATACATTATTTAAATAAATAAAATAATCTAAATTAGATTGTTACATATGGTGTAAATTCCATAGATTTAAGAGACACCACACTGAGGACTGCTACCAACTCAAGAAGGAGATCTAGCGGTTGATCCTTGAGGGACACCTAAAAAAGTATGTCAAAGGTGACCTCTCCCAAGGGTTAGGCAGGTCTAACTCCTGTGGGCGGGGCGATGCAGGAAGCCCAGATCCAGAATGGGAAATGAACAATCCAAAGAAGAAGACGACAAGGTTGTAATCAATTAGAGCCTTTTTCTAATAGATTAAGGAATGGGTTTGGCTTATAATCTATTAGAAATCAAATTAATCTATTAAGGAGAGAATATGGATTATGGTTTCCTAATCAAGGAAAAATAGCCTTTTTCGTCCCGTATCTTTAGGGCGAGGTTCATTTTGGTCCCTTAATTTTTAAAAGGACTATTTTCGTCCCTCAAATGTATTAAATATACCAGGTTTATCCTTTGAAGTCAATATCCACTAATGCTATTAAATACGTCTCAATTTTTCTCCATGTCATCTCCACATAGGATTTCTTCTTCTCTAATCACATCTATAAACCAGAACGCCATCTTCTTGCTGTCAATTAGGGTTTTGCAAAATTTTCCATCTTTTTCTCTAAACTCATCCCTGAGCTATAAAAATATTCATGCTGCAACATTTATTGTGAAGAATAATGGATCATAAAAGTTTGTCTCCGTCGCAAAAGGTGTATGTCTGGGTACGGTGGAGAAGTGAGAAACCATTCCAAATTCGAGTTAAATTCTTCTTCTTTGAAAAATCAATGGAGACCTAACTGTTGGTGTGGTGATTTTACTGTACTTAGAAGGGCAAAAACAGTTAAAAAATATGGGAAGCAATTTTAGGGATGTCCACACTATAAGGTATGATCTATCTTTTAAGTTTGCAATTTCAATTTTACACAGTGGGTAATGTTGTATGTAACCTGTGCAGGGGAATACAAATAATGAATGTGATTATTTTGATAGGTTTTGTCATAAAGTGAAAGATGACAGAGACATGTTTATCAATAAATAAAAAAAAAAGAGGTTGGAAATTTTAGCAAAAGAGAATGAAGATTAACATCACAAATTGCTTAAATCTGAAGGATTAATTGAAAGACAAAGAGAAAAAAATGATGCACAAAATCTAGAGTTAGAAGAACTTGAGGGGGCTCTCAAGAACACAATGAAGTAGAAGGTGCGAGTGCAACTTTCCTCAAGATGAGTTTTGCATGATGTCAAAACTATAATAATATAGTATTTTGGGTACTGTGCGGCATCTCTAAATTTCGGTGGAACCCTATGCATTTAGAAGTATTAGGAATGATTGGAAACATAGTTAAAACAGGACGACACATGTGCTGCTCTAGATAAGAAGTTTTGCCACTGTCTTGTTCAGGTCGAATCATGAAGCATTTCACTCCGACACATGTGAAGAAGTGAAAAACACAAGAAGGGGGTTGAATTGTTGAAACTTGAAAATCAAATGCAGACAGCACGTTATTTTTATCTTGGTTCGTTTGATCTCAAACTACTCCAGTCCACCAGTCAAGGTGATTTCGCCTCTCTCCAACGAGGTCTTAATTCACTATATTCAACTGAATATTACAACTGCTTTAACAACTGCTAAAGCCTTCTTGAGTCTAAACCACATACCGGTTTCTCAAGGAAATTCTTTCTTACAGATAAATGAACAATATGTGCGTTTGATGTTTTCTAGAAAAACGATATATCACAACTGTGATAATACACAAATTAAGCTTAGTGAAACTAGAATGCTAATTCTATAGAATAATCAAATGAGATCTATTAGCAACAGTGAGAACGAGCTTGATGAAGAATGGCTTTTGGTGTGTATATGTGTGTAGAGTACTGTAGAGCATTAGCCAATTCCTTTCTCACTGATATGTTTAAATACTTCTTGGAAAAGATACGTTGATGCCAATAATTCCATTTCAATGCTCATTACGTTCTTTCCATTTTGAGAAGATCTTTGTCTTGGAATAAATCCGTTGGTAATTAATCTGCCTTGAATGCAGTACTGTTGACACTTTAGAATGTTCTGCTTGATTAAGATCAGAGTGTGTTGGCTTTAGCTTATTCTGGCGCTTCTGAGTGCTGATGACATTGTTTAGTTCTTGATCAGAGTCAGAGTATGTTGAGCGCAAATTCTGTTCATCAAACTTCAGCGTAAGCACATGCAAGATCTTCTGGTTGACATCTTCTGATGCTGATGTTGATATTCTGATATTCTGATGCTGATTCCATCATAGTTTCCTGTAAATACATACCATATTTTTAGGTAGCATCTATGTCAAATATAATTCTCATAATTCATTTAATCTTGTATTTTGTTATCATCAAAACTCTAACTGAGGGTTGTAGAATCAAACTATGTTCTAACAATCTCCCCCTTTTTGATGATGACAAAAACTATATTTTTTCAATTAAAATAAGATGATGAAAGTATCAGAGTTTAAGGATAAAGAGGAAACGATATCAGAGATAATCATATAATGAGTAACAGTATCAGAGCTAAGGGGTTAAGAGATAAAAAGTATCAGAGTAATGATGAGAAAAACTCCCCCTGAGTTGATTATTTCCCTTTGATTCCTTAAGACCTTGAGTATCAGAACTTTAGAACTTTATTGAACCTTTCTTTGAGCATCAGAATTTTGCTTCATCAGAGTTCTTCAGATTCTTGTACCTGTAAGCTTTTCAGAACAGCAAGTATATAAGGATGTTAGAATGTTTGAGACTTTTGTCTCAGTAAACCGTTATTTAAAAATATCATTCTTTCTCCCCCTTCTGTCAGCGATCAAAAAGCATATATAATCAGAATTAAACAGATCGGAGTAAAAACACGGTTGTATTAAAACAGAAGCAATGATAGTTTAGAACAAGTGGAAATATTACAGACAAACATGTAAAGAAAACAGGGAAAACAAAAGAAAAATCTAAGAAGAAGGAGGAAGTCGTGTGAACAGAACTTCCAACATGCTCTTGATTTGTTCGCTGGTTTCATTCTGCTTGGCTACCATGCTTGCTATAGAATCAATCTTGATATCCTGCTTGTCCATCCGTTCATTCATCAGCATATCTGATCTCTTCAAATCCTCCAGAGCTTGCCTGTCAAGAGAGGAAGCTTGAGGATCTTCAGATACAGGCTGCTTCTTAGAGCTTTCTATAGCTTCTTCTGCTTGACCCAATTCTTCATCTTGAATAACCTGTTCTTCTGCAGCTTGAACTGTAGATGCTGGACGCTTTTCAGACCAAGGCTCACTATCCAGATGGAGAACTTCTTCCTTCAGTGCCTTGATCAGAACTGGACCTTCCATTTCCTTCAGCAGATTGCTGAAGTTCTGCTGAACCTGTCCATAGCTCTGGTCTTGTAGCTTGAAGGTTTCAGCGCATACCCATCTTCTGAATTGAGTCCAGAGATGATCTGATACATCAGGATCAACTACTTCCAAACTTGCTTGTTTCAAAGAAGATATCCATTTCTGCATATCTGATTCAAAGTTCAAAATGCTGGAACCAACATCTGGTTGTTTCGGTTTGGGGATGGAAGTTTTCTGGTTTATTGCAGCAAGGCGTTCAAGGACTGTTAAGTCAATGACTGTCTTGCTGTGGTTTTCTGTATTTTTCTTAGGTGAGGGAGTAGGAGAATCAAAAATAATGATTGGACTATGTGGAGTATGTGGAGGAGTTGTTTCTGGTGATGAGGGAAGTTGAGCCATATTGACAGTTGTACCACAAGGCAATTGAATGGCCAAGGGTTGTGGTTCAGGGGACTCAGAGGTTTGAGCCTCAGAGTTTTGTGTCTCAGGCTGTGGTGATTGTGTATTTGGAGGAGATGGTGGATTGCTTTCTGGTTGAGGAGAGGGAGGTTGTGGTATTTCTAGTTCTGGTATTGGAGTGAGGGGAGTTTCTGGAATGGGTGAAAGTGGAATGTCAGGTTGTGGAGAAATGGGAATTTCTGGTTGTTGATTTGGATTATCTGTTTGGGGAGCTGAAGTATGTTGGTCAATGTCAGACAGAACTTGTGCAAGTTCTGGTTCTGGTATGGTTGAAGTGTTTGGATTTTGTGGTTTGGAGCGGGATCTTCTGAGAGTTAATGACTCAGAAGGGTCAAAGTCTTCAAAATCTTCAAAGGTTTAGGGTGTTGGGATATCAGATGGAATTGGAGTAGGAATGGATGTGGAAACAGCACTTGAACTTAAAACAGATACAAAAACAGGATTACCTCTTTTCTTTGGAGTTTGTTGTGATGATCCTTCTAGAGCATCTTTTCTCTTCTTAGTCTTCTTCAGAGCTACCTCAGGTGCCTTCTGCTGAAGATCTTGAATGTTTAGATTGGGTGCTATTCCATCTGCTTTGCACGCATCCAAGTATCTTAGAACTATTTGAGGCTTGGAGTCAATCTCTGAAAACAGAGGGAAGTCGTCCAGAGGAATTATTCTGCTGGAGATTTTAGCAAAACGAGTAACGCTGGGCTCCTTCTTAATGTTCTCTATCAGCTTCATCTTCTTGAGATTCTTGGCATTCAGCTGCTTGCCAACAAATGGTTCTAGGGTGCTGATCTCTTGTGCCTCTGTCAAGTGTTCAATCAGCCTATTCTCAGTTAGAATATCTGATATTAATCTACCCAAGGATATCCAATCCCTTTTAGTGCGTTCATCTTCACTGGTCTCCTTGACGCTTGTCCTCAGATGGTTGAACAGAAGATGAGCTAGATTAATCTTTACCTTCTGATTAATAAAATAGATCAGAAACTACTGATCTATGTTTATGTAATCAGGGGAGCTTGTGGGCTTTCTGTGATTGAAACAACCCAGAATAATCTTTGCCCAGATTCTGTGCTTATCTTTCAAATCCCTTATCTTGCTGGAGGGAAGCCCCAGCGTGAAAATCTCCCTTACTATAACAGCAACATCTGAGCACCTTTCAGCCATGTCTATACAGCGAATACCACCACCACTGTATCCAATCAGTTTTGCAATCAGCTATTCAGTAATCACTATCTTCTTCCCCATTATGTAAGAAGTGACTTGGTGATTTGAGGAAGAGGCGTGAATCCATAATTCCTTAACCAAGATAGGAAAAGTTGGACCCACCAACCTGTCAAAGTATCTCTCCCATCCTTGAGCTTGAATCTCTTATGATAAATCAAAACCATTTTCCTTCAAACTGTTGAAATCCACTATAATCTCTGACAGAACTTCAAGATTCTTGACTGGAGTGAGTAGAGTTCTGAGAGGAACCTCATATTGTTCAGCTGATGCATCTTTCTGGGAACCAGATGAAAGATTGCTGCTAGAAGCCATGTTCACACGAGTTCTTGAGAGAAAAAAATTTGAAAGGGTTTTCTTGAGAGGAAGAACACAAACACAGATATCAGAAATATTGCTTGAAAACGAAAGTAAGGGTAAAAGTTGTGAATGTGTGTTAATGATGTTTAAATAGATTTTGAAAAAGTTTTTGAAAACATAAACGGTTAAGAGAGAGAAAGTAAATCATGATTACTAGCATTAAATGACAGCTGATTTTGGGGGATTTAAGAAAGATACTTAAACGGTTACCAGTGACATGTGTCTCAATGCAACCAATCAACGCTTTTCCTTTTCAGAAGCGTGAACGTGTGGTCTGCCTCAGGAAACAGCTGATGACTGGATGACACTTGTTTGCTTTGAGTGAACATCACTTCTATCCTTGAACTGAAGAGCTCAGAGCTTCATGGATAGATCTGATAAAATCTGCATTTCTAAAATTCTGAAAGGAGGATTGATCAGAAGTTCACAGTAATAGACATAATTCTGAAGGTTAATATATAAAATTAAAACAGTTTTATTCTGGACAGAGCTTCATGCTGAGATGATTCAGAATGAAGTTGAACCTATCTTCAGAAAGTGGTTTTGTGAAGATATCAGCCCATTGGTGGTCTGTATCAATAAATTTTAAGTTTAAAATGCCTTTCTGAATATAGTCCCTAATAAAATGATGTTTTATTTCTATATGCTTAGCCCTAGAATGCAATATTGGATTTCTACTTAAGCAAATGGCAGAAGTATTATCACAGAGTATATGAATGTTACTCTCATAAATCTGGAAGTCCTCAAGTTGACTTTTCATCCAGAGCATTTGTGTGCTGCATCCAGCTGCTGCTATGTATTCAGCTTCTGCTGTTGATAGAGCAATGGTGGATTATCTTTTGCTGGACCACGAGATCATATTTTCTCCCAGAAACTGGAAGCTTCCAGAAGTGCTTTTACGTTCAACTCTGTCTCCAGCAAAGTCAGCATCACAGTAACCTACTAAGCTGTAATCACCAGATTTTCTATAAAACAAACCCAGATTAGTAGTACCTTTCAGATACTTGAAAATTCGCTTAACAGCTGTTAAGTGAGATTCTCTAGGATCTGATTAGAATCTTGCACAAATGCATACACTGAATAAAATATCAGGCCTTGAGGCTGTCAGATAAAGAAGAGAACCAATCATACCTCTGTAGACTTTCTGTTCTACCTTTTTGCTTACCTCTTCTCTTCCCAGAATGCACGTGGGATGCATTGGAATCTTTGATGGCTTACATTCTGAGAGATCAAATTTCTTCAGAAGTTCTCTGACATATTTGCTCTGATGAATGTAAGTTCCTTCTGGGGTTTGATTGATCTGAATTCCCAGAAAGAATTTCAGTTCTCCCATCAGGCTCATCTCAAATTCTGCCTGCATACACTTAGCAAATTTTCTTCCCAGAGAAGGATTAGTAGATCCAAATATTATATCATCAACATAAATCTGACAGACTAAAATGTCATTCTTAATTGTCTTACAGAATAAGGTTGTGTCCATCTTTCCTCTGGTGAATTCCTTTTCTAACAGGAATTTACTTAGTCTTTCATACCAAGCTCTGGGAGCTTGTTTCAGACCATATAGTGACTTCTTTAGTTTGAAAACATATTCTGGATTTTTTGAGCTTTCAAAACCAGGGGGTTGGTGCACATATACCTCTTCTTCTATATAGCCATTTAAGAATGCACTTTTGACATCCATCTGATACAGAGTGATGCCTTTATTAACAGCAAAAGAAATTAAAAGTCTAATAGATTCTAACCTGGCGACTGGAGAAAAGGTTTCTGTATAGTCTATCCCCTCTTACTGACTATAACCTTGTGCTACCAATCGTGCCTTGTTTCTGACAACTTCACCTTGTTCATTCAGCTTGTTTCTGAACACCCATTTTGTTCCAATGATGTTGAATCCTTTTGGCTTAGGAACTAAATCCCACACGTCATTCATTGTGAATTGATTCAGCTCCTCTTGCATTGCTAGAATCCAGTCATTGTCCAGAAGTGCTTCATCAATTGAAGATGGTTCATTCAGAGAAACAAGTCCCATGAGGGATTCTTCAGAGTTTCTGAAGCTGGCTCTTGTTCTGATTGGATCTTCCTTTCTTCCTAAGATTGTTTCTTCTGGGTGATCCATGCTACTTCTGGATGGTCTTTTCTGAGGTTGATCAATAGAAGATGCTGGATTTCTTGCAGTGCCTCTTTCTGATGTTGAGGGAGTGTCTCTGTTAAGAGCTTCTGATGACTTGTCTTCAGTACCTGTGAATTCAACTTCCATACCTGCAAGTAATTCATTCTGCTTTGACTTTTGAGAGTCAAGCTTATCATCAAAGCGAACACTGATTGATTCTTCCACAATCTGTGTTTCTGTATTGTATACTTTGTACCCTCTTGAGCGTTCAGAGTATCCTAACATAATACACTTCAGTGCTTTAGAGTCAAACTTGTTCAAATAATTTTTAGTATTCAAAATAAAGCAAGTACATCCAAATGGATGCAAATATGAAATGTTGGGCTTTCTGTTCTTCCACAATTCATATGGAGTCTTTTCCAGAACAGGTCTTATGGAGATTCTATTCTGAATGTAGCACGCTGTGTTTATTGCCTATGCCCAGAAGATCTTAGCAACGTTAGTCTCGTTGATCATGGTTCTGGCCATTTCTTGCAATGTTCTGTTCTTTCGTTCTACAACTCCATTTTGCTGGGGAGTTCTGGGACAAGAGAAATCATGCAGAATGCCTTTGTCATTAAAAAATGATTCAAAATCTTTGTTTTCAAACTCTCCACCATGATCACTTCTGACTTTGACGATTCTAAGATCCTTTTCATTCTGAACTTGGTTGCAGAAGGTGACAAACACAGAGTGTGACTCGTCCTTGTGTCTTAAGAACTTTACCCATGTCCATCTGCTATAGTCATCTATGATTACTAACCCATACTTCTTGCCACTGACTGAAGCAATTTTAACTGATCCAAATAAGTCAATGTGCAGAAGTTCTAATGGTTTAGAGGTAGAAACAACGTTTTTTGATTTAAAAGCAGGTTTTGCAAACTTGCCTTTCTGACATGCTTCACACAGAGCATCTGAATTGAACTTCAGATTTGGAAGTCCTCTGACCAGATTGAGTTTGTTAATCTGAGATATTCTTCTCATACTAACATGCCCCAATATTCTGTGCCAGATCCATTTCTCGTTATTAACAGACAGAAGACACTTTACATTCTGACTTTTCAGTTCAGAAAGTTTGATTTTGTAAATGTTGTTTCTCCTCTTTCCACTAAATAGGATAGTCCCATCTTTCTGACTAACAGCTTTACATGAATTTTGATTAAAGATTATATCATAACCGTTATCACTTAATTGACTTATGGATAACAGATTATGCATTAATCCATCTACTAATAATACATTACTTATAGAGGGAAGATTTCCATTACCTACTGTTCCAGAGCCAATGATCTTTCCCCTCTGATTGCCTCCAAAGCCTACATGACCTCCAGGCTTAAGTTCCAGGCTTTGGAACATATGCCTTCTTCCTGTCATGTGTCGCGAGCAGCCAGAGTCCAGGTACCATGACTAGTGTTTCTGCTTTGCTGCTAAAGATATCTGCAACATGTATTATTTTATCCTTAGGTACCCATATTTTCTTGGGTCCTGATTTGTTAGTTTTACCAAAACTCTGGTTGAATTTTGGTTTGACAGAATAATTGCTACTGGTATATTTGATGTCGTGTGTGTGCCCATATACAAAGTGTGACTTAAGTGGAGTTCGTTTAATAACTAAATCCATGGAATTCTTTGGTGTAGGTACCTTACCTTTGTATCCTATTCCCTTTCTGCCATTTCTGCTAACTCCATAGATCATTGAAGCCATCTTGCTTCTATCTATGCTTTTAGCAAGAAACTTCTGAAAGCTGTGATCATACTCCTTGATGATCTCATCAGCACTACTGGGAGTTTCAGGAATTGTTTCCTTCTGAGAGTTTTGTAAAAGATTTTCTAATTTTGAAACTTTATTTTTCAACTCTAAATTTTCCAACTTGAGACTCTCAGTTTTATCAGAGTCAGAAGCAAGATCCCTTTTCAGGTTTCTGAATTTGACTCTGATCTGCTGATATCGTTCCAGAATCTCATTAAGGCTTTCAGCAAGTTCAGCCCTAGTAAAATTAATAGCAAAGTCAGGAAATACCTCTTCTGTGTTTGATTCAGAGTCTGATTCAGAAGCTTCACTGTCTTCTGATATGTTTGCCATGAGAGCTATGTTTGCTCTCTCATCATCTAATTCTGAGTCAGCTTCAGATGTGTCAGAGTCATCCCATGTGGCCATGAGACTTTTCTTCTTTTCCTTGCCAAACTTTCTTCTAGGCTTTTCCTTCTGAAGCTTTGGACAATCACTCTTGTAGTGTCCTTGCTCGTTGCATTCATAGAAGATGATGTCCTTGTTGTTTAGCTTTTTGCTTCCTGAAGAGCCTTCAGATCTTCTGTATCCAGAGGTGGGTTCTGACCTTCTGTATCTGGAGGAGGATTCGTTCTGGTTCTCAGATCTTCTGGGAGTCCTGAACTTTCTTTGCCTCTGCTTCCACAGTTGGTTCACCCTTCTGGAGAGGAGGGATAATTCATCTTCTTCTGATGAGGACCCATCAGAGGTTTCTTCAACAACCTGCAAAACCTTAGAATCAGATTTTCTGTTAGATTTTAGAGCTAAAGGCTTACCTTGCTTCTGGGGTTCATCAGCTTCTAGCTCTATCTCGTGACTTCTGAGGGAGCTGACAAGTTCCTCCGGAGAGATTGTATTGAGATCCTTAGCAAGCTTCAGCGCTGTGACCATTGGCCTCCACTGTTTTGGAAAGCTTCTGATGATCTTCTTGACATGATCAGTAGTAGAATACCCTTTGTCCAGAACTTTGAGACCAGCAACCAGAATCTGAAATCTTGAGAACATTGTTTCAATAGATTCACTTTCTTCCATCTTGAATGCCTCATACTTCTGGATGAGCGCAAGAGCTTTAGTTTCTTTCACTTGAAGGTTGCCTTCATGCGTCATTCTGAGAGAATCAAACATGTTCTTAGCAGTGTCTCTGTTTGATATTTTTTCATATTCAGAGTAGGAGATAGCACTGAGAAGAATAGTTCTGGCCTTGTGATGATTATTGAAATCACGCTTTTGTTGGTCAGACATTGCTTTCCTGTCAATCTTCTGACCACTTGCATTTACTGGGTGCGTGTATCCATCTGTCACCATATCCCACAGATCAGCATCATGGGCTAGAAAGAAGCTTTTAATTCTGTCTTTCCAGTAATCAAAATTCTCTCCATCAAAGACTGGAGGTTTACCACTGAATCTGTCTCTTTCTTCGTTGTTGTCATTGCTGATGTTGTGATGTGTTCCTGCCATAGTGTTTTTCAACGCTGGATCTTGTACTGACACGGTTAAGTGTTATGAACTCAGAACCAGGCGCTCTGATGCCAATTGAAGAAGTGAAAAACACAAGAAGGGGGGTTGAATTGTTGAAACTTGAAAATTAAATGCAGACAACACGTTATTTTTATCCTGGTTCGTTTGATCTCAAACTACTCCAGTCCACTAGTCAAGGTGATTTCGCCTCTCTCCAACGAGGTCTTAATTCACTATATTCAACTGAATATTACAACTGTTTTAACAACTACTAAAGCCTTCTTGAGTCTAAACCACATACCAGTTTCTCAAGGAAATTCTTTCTTACAGATAAATGAACAATATGTGTGTTTGATGTTTTCTAGAAAAACGATATATCACAACTGTGATAATACACAAATTAAGCTTAGTGAAACTAGAATGCTAATTCTATAGAATAATCAAATGAGAGCTATTAGCAACAGTGAGAACGAGCTTGATGAAGAATGGCTTTTGGTGTGTATATGCATGTAGAGTACTGTAGAGCATTAGCCAATTCCTTTCTCACTGATTTGTTTAAATACTTCTTGGAAAAGATACGTTGATGCCAATAATTCCATTTCAATGCTCATTACGTTCCTTCCATTTCGAGAAGATCTTTGTCTTGGAATAAAGCCGTTGGTAATTAATCTGCCTTGAATGCAGTACCGTTGACACTTCAGAATGTTCTGCTTGATTAAGATCAGAGTGTGTTGGCTTTAGCTTATTCTGGCGCTTCTGAGTGCTGATGACATTGTTTAGTTCTTGATCAGAGTCAGAGTATGTTGAGCGCAGATTCTGTTCATCAGACTTCAGCGTAAGCACATGCAAGATCTTCTGGTTGACATCTTCTGATGCTGATGTTGATATTCTGATATTCTGATGCTGATTCCATCAGAGTTTCCTGTAAATACATACCATATTTTTAGGTAGCATCAATGTCAAATATAATTCTCATAATTCATTTAATCTTGTATTTTGTTATCATCAAAACTCTAACTGAGGGTTGTAGAATCAAACTATGTTCTAACAACATGTGCTGCTCTAAATAAGTAGTTTTTCCCCTGCCTTGTTCAGGTCGGCTCATGGGCCATTTCAGGCCAGCTCATATAGTTAAAATTAACATTATGAGTCGGCTTATCCAAGCTACAGGTCAGCTCATATTGTTTCATGAGTTAAAATTTTCTATTCTCTTTTAATTCCAAATTTCCTTCTTTTGCCTCAATATTTCCATAACTATATATACATCTCTCATGCATCATTCCAACTTGATGATAGCATAATTTTTTTCTAAAATTTCTCTTCACCTTCAACTTCCAACGTATGCATACACACTAACATTTCATTGTATCTTTTTTTGGGGTGCCATCTAGATGAGGTTTGATAATGTCCAATTAGGTTCTTGTGCAGATGAGAATATTAGGTTGAGATTTGTAGGGGTATTCATCCGGAAAAACCGCGAGTTTGTCCTCCAATATCAATGATTGATTTGGGGGTTTTCGTACAAGACATTCAAGAGAGGATTGCAGCCTAGTGAAAGCCTTTGGAGATAAATAATGCAAAGGATCCTTTGGAGATAAAGAACACGAAACAAGTAGCATGATAACAAAGAGTCGAATTGAAGTCTTGTGTTGCAATAGGTACAATTGGTGGTGCACGAAAGCTTTAGAGATAAAGTACGCAAAAAAGGAGTAGCAAGATCTAGATAACTAATTGGTAGCTATTGTGTCTTGGTATTTCTAAATATCAAAAGAAGATAAGGGGTTGAATTAACAACTAGCATTATGGTTTGTGGAGTTATTCTTGAACACTTCTCTTGTATCAACTTTTTGCATAGTAAGAACTATCCTAATTCCATTGGAATTAGACGCATACGTACCTACACGCGGGGACAAAAGTGGGGAACTGTGAAGACAAATCCTCGTGTCTATTTTCTCTTATTGCTTTACTTGATTTATCTTTATATATATATATATATATATATATATATATATATATATATATATATATATATATATATATATCAATTTTTCAAATAACATTAGTAATATATCGATGCGTAGGAATTTTCTGATACTGTTTTTGTTTTGAATTGTGTGTTAATTTGCTTATAATCACTTTTGATTATAAGTGATTTTTCATATCAACATAACTCAAAGGAAAATTTTGAAACTTTGACTACACACCAAGTGTTTGACAAATTGTGTAGCTTGTTTAGCTCAAAGGAAAATTCTGAAAAATCTACTGCACGCCAAGTGTTCGACAAATTGTTCAGTTTAATCTTTTGATTGTTTTTATTGGAAATAACATCACTAGTAACTTTCTATAAACGTTAAATAAGATGTTAATTTATTGAAGTTGATTAATTCAAATTATTGTATTCATTCCATTCGCAATTTGTTATATTTGCATATTCGAGTTTCTAATAATGGTTCATATAAATGACTTATTTTGAAAACCTACTGCTCAAACTCTTTGTTAAATAAATTTTCAGAACCAGAATTTTTCTCGAATTTTAATTGGGTATCTATTCAACCCCTCTAGATACGTTGTTGTCGTGTAACAAGTAGCAACAAGAGCTCGGTTCATTCCGACTTCAAAACTTATTAGGAAATGGCGTAAGAACCTAAAGGGGATTATAAAAGAACCCAAATTTCCACTAGGTAAAACTATAGTTATTGGAAAGCTTGTATGCAAATTCATGTCAACTCATATCAAAAAGGTGTTTGGTAAGTCATTCAAAATGGTCCAACACCGGTGACATATGTTTAAGGTACTACCGTACCAAAGCCGAAATAATTATGGGATGACAATGATAATAAGAAGTGATCACACGATTGGAAAACGAAAAATATTATCATATCCGCTCTTGGTGTTGATGGATTTTATCGCATTTCCCATTGTCCAACCGCTAAAGCTATGTGGGATACTCTACGAGTTACCTATGAAGGAACTAATGAGGTCAAACAACCTAATATTAATACACTCAATCAAGAGTTTAGACTCTTTTTCATGAAGCATGGTGAAACCATTACTCAAATGTAAAAGCGATTCTCGCATCTTATTAATCGTTTAAATTTACTAGGTAATCTTATTTCCAATACTATTGCTACTAATAAGGTTTTGAGATGTATTACTAGGAATTGGCAACCAAAGTTCACCGCGAACAAGGAAGCCAATAATCTTGCAACACTTAATCTCACCGCTTTGTTTGGTAAATTAGAAGAACACGAGCAAGAACTAAAATGCTTGGAAAAACTTGAAAAGAAGCTTGAGAAAAAGAAGAAGAAAAAGAAAGACACTAATAAGGAGGAAAGATTGAACTCTAAAGCTCTTACGGCTTCGAGTTCAAAGTCTTCAAAGGATGAGCATCATTATAATAAAGATGTTAGTAACAATTATGATTCAGAAGATGAAGAGATAAGTTTATTTGTCAATAGGTATCACAAGTACCTGAAAAAGAAAGGTGAAAATAATATCAACAAAAGATGCAATGAGTCTACAGGAAAATCTACATCTTCTAGGGAAGAAAAATCCAAAGAAATAAACTTCATCCTTGACAAAAATAAGAATAGAAATCCATGCAAGAGTCGTGACAAACCTAGGAAGGCCTACGTGGAATGGGGAAGTGACATTGAATCTCCAAGCGATGAGGAATCTAATGATGATAATGATTTAGCAAACTTTTATTTTTCAACTCACTTCTATAATAGAAGAAAGAAGGAACACAAACCATCCAAGTATGATGAAGTGTGCCTCTCCAATAATTATCATAAAGATGAGAATAAGGAACTCAAAGAATCTATAGGTGATGAGATCCATATCTCTAATCATCATCAAAGAAGTAAGAAGGATAAGGTAAACTCTTCTCAAAATAAATATGTAAATGGAATATCTGATCTTGATTCACTTGATGATTTTGAAAACTTACATAGAGAAGCTATTGAAGATTTTAAAAGGTTGGCTTCAATTAGAAATTTTTTTCTCATTCAGAAGCAAAAATTTCAGAAATAGAAAATAAGACGGAAGGTCTAAAGAATTCTCTAGTAGGTATTCATAAAGTTAAAAATAATATGGATGACAACCCGTTTAACGTTGGTTGTGATATTTGTTACATTTGGCAAAATGAGGTTAGAACTCTTAAGGCCAAACTAACTAAGGCTCAGTAACCAAAGGTTACTTTTGCTATAGATCCAACAAAGTCCAATAAACCTTTAAATCCACCATGAAATTCTGGCACGCATAATATAGATGTCAAAACTGATATCTCAACATACAGACACAATGTTACGATACTTGTTATGACATCTGTTGATAGAACAACAACATGATAATTGTAATGAATAATTTAAAACATGTAGAAATAAAGGAACACAATGATATGTTAACCCAAATCAGTGCAAACTCACCTACTCTGAGGGCTACCAAGCCAGGAAAGAAATCCACTATCAGTAGTACTTATTCAAAGTTAAACTCCCACGTTTATAACTTGTCGCCTAATCCCTACCCAATGCATCTTTTACCTAGGTCCTCCCTAGGTATGAGAAATCTCAACTCACTTCCAATCACCGTAGTGATAAAAGACATATCCCAATCATAAGGGTTGTCTATCAATAAGTTATAGTCACAACAACTTGAACAAATAAAATAGAAAGGTCACACTTCTAAATTAAAAATACTTAGTTTTCTTAAAAGATTCATTAAAAACAATACTTAACTCGTGCTTACGGGCTTTAAGTGAGAATAATAACTTGAAAAACTATCATGCATAATCAATCAACTCAAATGTATCAGAGATACATGAGGACATACAAACAAAACAAAAACTTTCTTGTAGAACCTTCAGACCACAAGGTTGAGAAAATACGACTTCCCCTTATTTTCAGATTTCTTGCTTCATTAGGTCTAAGTAGTTTCTTTAAATACTCTTTAGAAACTCTTGGGCATTGCAATTTCACCCAAATATTCCTTATTGTCCATGCTGAGTGTTATACTCAAATTTTCCCTCTAATATCTCTCATTATCTCATATTATCAATACATCAAGATCACACATTAAGGTTGGTTCTCCCTTTCTACTTCATCCTATCTTTAAGTTTTCTCTTGAGGGATAACCAAGCATCTTGAATTGTGTATCTTGTACATGAGTTTTTTTAGGTGGATTAATTTTTAACTAACATCAAAATATGTATATATGTTTCTTTGGATGTTCATATTGTAGGTGATGACACAATTGCATCCATCTCACCATCTAACATAGGGTTTTGAGGGATGGTCCTCAGTGAAATGGTTCTTCAATGGATTGCAAGAACTTAATCTTCAAGGCTATGTATATGATATCAAAGTTTTTTTGGTTCAAAGAGCTCTCTCACCCTTATTTAGGTCAAGTTTTCGTCATGGTTGGTGGTGGTATTCTTCAAGAAGATTCATAGGTTCATGTGTTTATTTCCATGCCTTCTTCAACAAGTTTCATTGATACTTAAGCTCCACCGTTGAGTGTGCTTAAATAAAACATCATTTCAAGGTCTAATGTGATCCATCATTCTTTATTTTGCAAAGAAAGTTCAAAAGATTCAAGGTTGATTCAACAAGTTTGACCTAATTGAGCAAGTACTTGATTTAGTGGTCCCAAGTTCATAACTCTCTCAATTTTAAATATTTTGAGTTGGTTTTTTTTACTATGGGTTATTATCATCATCTACAACAACTTCTCTTCACATGACAAGGTCCAATTGTGCAAGAAAAATCATCAAAAGTTGAAAGGGGTTCCAACTCATTTTGACACTCTCTGAGCTAGGGTTTGCTGACTTCCAAGGACCATATCTTGCTCATTTTTTGAGATTTTTTTATTGATTCCAAAGCCATGATTCTCTTTAAATGGTCCTTAACAAGTTATATTCAAGGGTTTAAGGTTAATTTTAAATGCAAGATCACTAATGGTTGAAGAAGATTACAAGTCCTTTGAAAAGGCTATCAAATTCTCTTGTGTGACTTCAAAGCATCATAACTTGGTCATATTTTATCTCCTTGAGCTCATTATTTTTTCACAATAATATTTAGGATGTCTACTATAACTTTGTTTCAATGAGATAGGCTTGAAAATGTTTGGAAAGGCATTAAAGAATTGAAAAGATTGTATGTCTTTTTATGAATTTCCCCAAATTTGTTCATCATCTTCCAAGGACCACAACTCTTTCATTTTTTATTATTTTTGAATGATCTCGATTCAACAATTCAATTCAAAGGGTCTACTTCATTTCATCTTCAAGGATCAAGATCAAACTTTGAGTGGAAGGGCATGTAACTTTGAAGAACATTATAGGTCATTTTGAGGCTCCATACTTAGAATTTTTCTAAGTGTCAAATACCTGTGTGTTTTTCTTGATTTCAAACATGAATAACTTTTAGCTCGTATCACGAAATTCTACCTTACTTCGCACATTGTAAAGTTTGTGATGAGATCTTTACAATGCAAAAGGAATGAGATCATAAAGCCTCTTGAGATGCTTGCCCCATGGTTTTAAAGTGAGCACCATGAAAACTAACTTTGAGTTTTGGTCATAATCAAAACTCGCATTACAATCCCTTTAAGCGTGTGTTTTTGTTTCTAATCATCATTAGCTAGTTTCCAGTAGTTATTAGACACATAAAATGCACGACTAGAGTGAGTTTTGAGCATGCGCAAGTCACACATTTCACACCTTGTGAATTAGCTTAGTTTGCATGATTTGAGCATCATTCCTCTCAATTCTCATCACCATTATCTTGATTATAAATAAAGGGGTGCATTCCACTCATTTCTCCAAGCTTTGATATCCAGAATAAACCTGTAACGCCCATTAATTTAATTAATTATTTAATTAAATTAATTACGGATTCATGGTTGGAAATGTTGTTGAAGTTATGAAATGTCGAGAAATGTTGGTTTAAGTTGTTAAGTTATCATTTGGTTGATATTTAATTGATTGGTTGATTAATATTAGCAATAATATTAATATAGATATTAGAATAATATAAGGTTTATTAGTTGGGCTCATTATTTTATTGTATGGAGTAATAGGTGGGGTGTGAAAGTTAGGCCCAATACAAATATTAATAATTATAACGTTAAGCTAATTATGAGGAGAATTAGGTTAATTTGAACAAGTCTTGGAGAATTTTGTGGGAACGTGAGAAGCTGCAAAGTTACAGAGAAGAGGCAAAGGTTGGAAACTTTGGCAACACTTGGCTCGATCGAAGAATTATAGAGCGGTCTCTAATCTAAGGTAAGGGTGGGATTCTGACTCTATAATAGGAATTATATAAATAATATGTGGGGTTTAGGTTGTTAAAATTGTTGTTGGGTGTATATGTTGAGTTGTTATGAATATTTTTGATGAAATTGGTTACTGTCGATAAATTCGTTGTTGAAAATTGTTCCATGTTGATGTTGGTGTAGTTGTTTGTTGCTGTAATTAATCATTGTATTGGTATAAGATGCGAATTGAATGAAAAAAAACTGGGTAATTTGCTGAAGTTTGCGTGGCTGGAAGATAGAGTGCCGATTAGAGGGGCATGTGTCGAGCGGCACATGTTGGTTGGAAAAAGAGTGCCGTATGGTGCACTTTGGCTAAGGGAGCATGCCGATCGACATGCATGTTTAATGTGAGGCACTTTCATTTTTGTTTTTAGTGTGCCTTACATTCTTTCTTTTGTGGTGAGGGGCATGAGTTTCATGACGATAGGCATGACACTTACTTTTGATAGAAACACTTAGTTCAATTAAATTGCTTTAGTATTCTATAATTAGTTTAAGTAAATTAAGTCCCATTAGCAGTCTAATTTTTAGGACTAGTATAATTAGTAATTTTCAATTTAACTTGACCACTTGGTCCATATAAATATGGTTAGTCTACATATATATAATTAGTAGGATCTTAATTAACATAGTTATTTAATAGTAGCACTAGTGATGGTTTAATAGATGTAACACCAATAATTGGTAGAGATACTAAAATAGTAGAATGGAAATAAAATGGCCGGAGGAGAATACAATGACAGGTAGTATATTTCGTATGTGAATTACAGGAAGCAAATGACACTAATTTGGCAGGGAGACATTAGTAGCGGTATGAATGGAAAATCGTAGTACCGAATAAAATAATATTAGCAACTAGTAGTAAACTAATAACTGAGTAGAAAAAGTAGTATTATGGACTAGCTGGAATACCCGTGCTAGTAGTATCAGTCTGGAATTAAGAGCATTAGTACATAGTATTAAAAATGGAACGTTTAACCGGTAATTGATTAGCAGGATTTAGTCGATTTTCTGAATAACTATATGGAAAAATTGTTGTATATTTTAGTCAACACAGTGTGTTGAATAATTTGTTGAAAAATATGAATTGCAGGTGGTGTTGAATTGTTAAGCTTATGGCTAATGTTGATTTATGTTGAGTTGTTGTGTTGCTGTGATTGTCACTGTGAATTCTTGTTGGTAATGCGAAGTTGCAGGGAATTTTAAATAATGATGAATTACCTCTATTTACTGGTAATATTGGTGATGTAGGCTTATGCCTTGCGATGGATGATAATTGTTGTGAGTATGTGATAGTGCGTTCATTGAGTCACATACATTTGCATACTCTGTGATGGCTTGGATTGGCAAACTGCAAAGAAGGGTTATGCCTTGTTGATGCCTCTATTTATTGGCATATTTTTAAGTTGGTAGTTCTGCTCCAATGGTACCACATGCATGTGCATTGTAATTGAGACGCAGCTGATGTTGCATCTTGAGTTGTGGTGATGATATATTTGTTGTTGCTTTATGTTGTTGACTTGTTGTGACAAGTATTATCTAAAAGCTATGAATTAGTAGTTATGTCGTGTTGATGTTTTGTTGTGATTAAATTTGTTTGTAAGCTATGAAGTGGTGATTTTATATGATCTGATCTAATATATTAATTATCATACATTCTATTATATCGTAAGATATCTCACCCCTTTTGTTTGATTGTTGCCCTCTGTTGGTAACATGCAGGTAACCAAGAAGAATAGTTGTTACCTTCGTCAATTTGAGTCAGTGTTGTCGCTCTGATACGTAGCCCTCGGGGGATGAACGCTTAATGTTTAGTTGTTGATATTTATTTCAGTTGCTGAATTTTCTAGTTGATTACATGAAATAATTATTGTCTTGAAGTTGTTTTAGTTGAATAAAGGATGTTAAGTGAATTGAAGTTGAGTATGTGATTTCACTGCTTATTAATAAAAGTTGTTTAATTATTAAGAATAAATCAGGTTGTTATTTATTCATCCAAATTAAGTGTTATGTATCTGTTTTATATACGATCAAATGAAGAGATGATTTCAAGTTATAAATGTAGCATCCCCTTTATATCAAACTCTGATTTTATCATTATCCGCCGGGTAGAATTGGGGTGTTACACACCCTGCCAAGATTCCACACTGTGATACGGTGGGAGAACTGACTATGGTTTTGCGTTTGTTTTCGCAAATGTTTCGGTTGAGCAAGAGTCGCCACCGACTTTTTATTTTATCCTAAGGAAAGGTTTAAAAAGCACAGCAAAAACCTTTGAGATTTTTCTTGGGTTCGGGGAGTAGATTATAGAAAGAGAAGGTATTAGCACCCTTTCTATCCATGGTTATCCATGGGCTCTTAGGTACTTGCTTAGATCAACTTGCCTTGGTTTTCAATTGTTTGAAATGGTGCTTGGTGTGTGGTTTTGAAAATGTTTTTTAAAAAAGATGCCTTGTATAGGCTACCCTTGTAACAATTCTTTACTCGAATGTTTTACAAAAGGTGTTTGTCTTTTTGAAAAGATGTTCCAAGGTTTTTGAAAGTTTGTTTTGAAAGTGTTTGTGAAGTATGGTTTGAAAAAATAGGCAAGAGTTTTCTTTGGCAAGTGGACAAGTACTTAAGAGCTATCTACCCTAAAGTTCTCAAAGAGTTTTGTTATGTTTTTAATCCTTTTACAATTTTGTTCCACCATTGCATTTGGTGGACAATCTTGTGTTAGAAGATGAAAGGGACGGGCGCGGGTCATCGTTTAGACCATAATTGCAATAGTGCTAAGTATCTTTGGGCAATTTCTATTTGAAAGGGACTTGATCATTTTAGGCAACTTTTCGAAAGAGTTATCGAGGGACTATGATCATTTGATTGTTTGTTTTACCCAAAGAAACCTAACATGCAATATGGCCCATTTATTTGAAGGCAACAAAGTGGAATACCCTAGGGGTGCAAGTGTGATATGTGTTGTCCATATTTCATGCTTGTTTATCTTGAAATTAGGTCAAACTATTTTGTTCTTTTTATTTGCATACAAACCCTAATTCTAGCACGGTATATTTAGAAAGCGATAAAGTGCGAAAATTAAAATTCCTACACTATTACAACACAATATGGGAAGGGGGGTACAAATGTTCAAATGGGGGATATTTAGACAAGAAATTAAAACCTAGCTATTACATCAACTTTGAAAATTACAAGATAATTGATTGCATAATTTAAATGGGAAATAAAATAAAGATGCAAAATGCAAAAAGGGTTTTCACATGTATGAAAAAAAAAGTATTATTTATGTCAAATAAAATATAAATGAAAAAAGGTATTATTTTGGAGTTTTTGTATTTTAAGGGTAAAACCCTAATTTTTATTAAGTAATATATATATTATTTAATTTACACAAATATTTATTTATTATGTACAAAAAATAAAATAAAATGAAATATATTTATAAAAAGTGTTTTTCATGTCAAATATTAATAAAATAAAAAATGTAGGTATTTTTGTATTTTAACCTAAGTATACTAATAAATATATATATATATATATATATATATATATATATATATATATATATATATATATATATATATATATATATATATATATATATATATGTATTAATTTCTAAATATGTATTATATATATAAAAATAATAATATTTAATATATATAAAAAAGGTATATTTTGCATAAAATATTTTCAAAAGAAAAATGAAATAAAAATCAGAGATGAAATATATTTACATTATTTTTTCTTGTTTTCTTTTCTAAATAATAATATATATATATATATATATATATATATATATATATATATATATATATATATATATATATATATATATATATATATATATATATATATATATATATATATATATATATATATATATATATATATATATATATATATATATATATATATATATATATATATATATATATATATATATATATATGTACAAATAACTAAACAAAACAAACAAATGCCTATAAATTCAAAAATGGTGTAAAAAATTATTTTTATATTTTTAATATTGTTAGAAAAAATAAATGAGTCAAAATGAAAAAAGAAAAGTCAAAAAATCATTGGAATAAACCAAATGGGCCTAGGGGGTGTGAAATCAGAAATGTGGTGTGAAAAGGAAAGACAAAGCTGGCCCAGCCCATGAAACTTCTTCTTCAACCTCTGAACAAAAACGCGCGCCTGTTCTTCCAATTCAAACACCTGGATTCTTTGATCTTTTGCACAAACTTCCAACATAAGAAATGTTAAGCATTGAATCACGATTCCAAATATATAAAAAACTCATCCTAACTCTCAGGAATGAGAGAGAATTTTGACATTCCCAAATCCTGACCTAAGTTTTCTGCCATGTTCAGACTCAAAATTCTTGCAGCACACATAATATAAATGAAATCTAATTACATGGGCATGTTCAGGGCTATGAATGTGACATATTATCTTCACAAACCTAAAGCTAACAATGCCTAATAAGAGAGATACGAGTTCATGAACTTACCTGTTCAGTTGAAGTTCTATCTGGAAATGGAGAAACTTTCAGTGCAAGGTGATGATTGGTACAGCTTCCTTGATGTCCAGGGATGCTATTCCAAGCTTTACTTTGTCTTGAAACCTTTTGAATCGTGCTAGAGCTCTTCACCTGCAAATCAGAAAAGTAAAAATGGCCAAAAGGGTTAGAGGAGTTACAGGTTGCGTCTAATGCTTTGGATAGTTTGGATTGATGGTAGGGAAGGTGTCTGAAGTAGTTTGGGCAAGAATGCTTGAAAGGATTGAGAGTTGGAACTCAATCTGCAGAGGTTGCTCTGTTTGAGCAGTTTGATGGTGGTTCTGAGTTTGTGGAGGTATTGGAGGTATTGGAGTCGTGTTCTAGCTTGGGTTGGATGATTAGAAGGTGTCTATAATGTTTTCTTCAGTGTTCTAATGCTGAGATGATAGTTGTCTTATGATATGCCACTTTTCTTCACACTTAAGCAAACAAAACCAAGTTGATGTTCTAGGCAAGTAGAGGCCCCCTAATCATGCTGCTAACCTTGTCTTGATCAGAGTGTTTTGCTCATAATCTTGTGCCAATTAGATTTCATCTGTACTTGTTGGATTTTCAATTGGACATAAAGCTTGCTTTTGCAAAAATGGCTATTTTACTTTTTCCATAAATGGATTAAACTTGTATGTAATGCTTGAACTCATAGAACAACACTTTGACACAATGAATATGCATTAAATTATTGAGTGTTGGATGGTTTAAGGACCTTTAATGTAGCACAAACCCAACTGACTTGAAAATGGCATGAGTTATGAACATGTACATGACCAATTCAAAAGTGAGTTTTTGCCATATTGTGAAATTCGATTCTCTCAAGTTATGAGGTTGCTTGTTGAGTTCTTGGACATTTTGGAAAGCTTGGAATGTGTACTACAATCCATCTTTGAAATGCAAATTGAAATTCCAAGTGGAAGTGTATGGAAAATGGCCTTGAAGTTAGGTAGAAAATCTTGCCAAAATAGGTTAAAATTTCACTAAGTTAAGAATGGTTTAGTACCCTTGTTCCGAAAATTAAAACTTGAGATACAAGCTTCTTTTAGGAAAACTTTGTGAATCAAAGTTGTAGATTATGCAACAAGCTACAACTTTCATGTTTTGACTTTTGTTTGAATCCAAATGAATCTTGGTGAGAAGGTGGGGCAAAGTTGGGAAAAAATTAGGGTTTTTCATAACTTAGAAAAATTCTAAGTTATGAAAAATTCTCATTTCTAACCCTAATTTGCATTTTTTGATTTCTTGGTGAACAAGTTTCATGATTTGGCATGTTTTGATGAAAAATGAATCTTGACCCTTGATTTTGACCAAAAAGTCAAAGTTTGACTTTTCAGTATACAGTCAAAATTGATCAATTGACTGGGAAATTCAATTGTCAATCTTGTGTACTTGGGATCTTTTGAACTTGTTGCGCATGTCAAGATAATTCCATGGGGTCCTTGAGTCCATATGTGAGCTTGGTTTTCCATTGGTTGGGTCAAACAGTCAAAATTTGCCTTTGTGCAGTCAAAACCCTAAAAATGACCATTTTGCCCTTTTGGTGATATGGTCAAATTTCTTGTGGAACTGTGATCCAAACTTGATCAAATGGTTCATATGAGTTCATAATGTTGATGTGGGTCAATTTTCATGAGATTTGACTGTCAATTGGTCACAGTTGACTTTTTCCCCAATACAGCTGATTTCTAGGTCAACTATCCAATTGACTGGGCAAAACTTGGAATCAAGACATGAAACTTGATATGGATAAACTTGGGAGTCCAATATGAAGCAAGAAGGTCATCTTAGGCATTTTAGGTCAAAACATCTTTGTGCAAACACAAACCCTAATTTGGGTCAACAGTGCAAGGAGAAGTCTTGAGCAGATGAAAACCCTAACTGGATCTTGATCTTCAAGGGCTTTGTGATGAGAAATCAATGAGAAATGGGAGGGAAAATTTTGGGGTACAACAGTTGCCCCTGTTCAATCTTCTTGAATCCGAAGAGTTAGATTGGCAAGTTTGCCTTTCGTGACTCGAGGGTAAAAGGAGATTGGACACTAGAGTGCCTAGAAATTTGCACTCGTCAAAGCAATGGATGCGGGAATGGGCTTAGAGATGCCATTTGGAGATGGGATTAACGATGCCACCTGGAAGAATGACAGAAACTTGTCGGGGATGGGCTTAAAGATGCCATCTGAAATGAGTATCAGAAAGGTGTCCATGTCTTGAACCACATCTGAATTGGGGGTCTGAACAAGCAATAGATCGACATCCGTATCTGGAGGCATCCGTAAACTGTTTTCATAGGTTGAGAAGAGTCTGAACAAGCGATAGATTAGCATCCATTGTTGGGAAGAATCCGTAAACTGTTTTCAGAAGTCTGGAGAAGAATCTGAACAAGCGATAGGTTAACATCCGTTACTTGGAGAACCCGTGAACTGTTTTCAGAAATCTTGCAGTTGAATAAGCAATAGAGCAGCATCCGTTGTTGGGAAGCGTCCGTAAACTGTTTTCAGAAGTCTGGAGAAGAATCTGAACAAGCGATAGGTTAACATCCGTTACTTGGAGAACCCGTGAACTGTTTTCAGAAATCTTGCAGTTGAATAAGCAATAGAGCAACATCCGTTGTTGGGAAGCGTCCGTAAACTGTTTTCAAAGGTTGCATCTGAACAAGTTGATAGATTAACATCCGTTGTTGGGAAGAATCCATAGACTGTTTTCAGAAGTCTTGAGAAGAAACTGAACAAGTGATAGGTTAACATCCGTTACTTGGAGAACCCGTGAACTGTTTTCAGAAATCTTGAATTTGGAAGAAGAACCGGTGTAGGGTTCCCTGATGATGAGCTCGTGTAAAACTGCATCTGGATAAATCTGGAATAAGCATTAGAATGTTGCCATGTCTGGGTCACATATGAACTATTCCTGGAACGAATCTCGGAAGATAATGATTTTAGTCTTTCGACAGATCTTACCTGAAAAGGTAAAGAGTTAGTTATATGCAATGTCATGATGCATGACACGATGTATGTTATGTAATATGAATGTGAATGAATGCGTATGTAAGCTGGAGAGCTGTCTTGCAAAGGATAGATGAATCTGAGACGGCTGAAGGTGACAGTATCTTGACTGTTGCCGGGAAGAATAATTCATGGTCATTGCTTGAGAAAAAAGGAGCTTGGGTTGTATACCAATCTTCTGGGGAATTCCTGATGACTTTTACTGGGGAGTTCCAATCTAATAGACTCATGCTGGGGAGGTAAGACCAAGAATCTTTAGCTCGACGGGAAGTATCTCTGGCGAATTCACTGGGGAACTCAAGATTTGCTCTCCTAAAACTCTGTGGGGAGAAGGTTCATTAGTCTGGCTTCGCTGGGGATTCTGAAACTTAAACTCTGAGGGGAATTGAATTCCGGAGGATCCTCTGGCCGGGGGATTGTAAAGATAAGTTATGCTGGGGAATTTTGGTGAACTCTTCCGGGGATAGGAAGAACTTTGGCGAGTGCGATCTTCCGTGGCAATAAGCTGAGGATAACCCATTTATAAGCCCTTGTGAGGAATAACTTTGAATAAAACTCGGGAGAAACGTCCGTACTCTGTGGGGGATAAGCCTCGAGAATCTGCTGGAGATAAGCCTCAGGGTTTGCTGGGATATGGATTCCAAATCTCTTGGGGGTTTCCTTCGAAAGGGTATCAAGATATCCAACTGTACTTTCGACCTATCAGTAATCCTCTTTCTTGGTTCATAAGGAAATGATTATGTTCAAATGCATATGCCTATTTTAACAAAACATTGGACGTTTCTCAAAATAAAACAAATAGTGCAAGAGAAAAGAAAAGGAAATGGCACAAATTTCTGGGAAAAGTATTTGTATTGACTTTCTATGAGTACATTTGTACAAAAGAGACAATCATCCTAGTAAGAGGATTTTGTCGTAAATATTTGAAAAATTTACACAAAAATAAAGATGGCTATGTGAAACAATTCCATGGGATTCCATTCCGCTGTAGCTTTCACAACTCTGAATATCTGTCCATTCAATGCTTCGTTTGCCGATGACTGGATTGATCAGAAGCCTGGAAATGGTTGACGAAGAGATTGTCTTTGATGTGATCCGACGAGACATAGTCATACGCTTTAATTCCCTAACTTTTGCCTGAATCGCCCTTTCGGGTTTTCGATCCACCGGGAAACCCCTTTTTGCCCAAGCCGCCCTTTCGGGTTTTCAACTTGCCGGGTGTACAGATTTTTTTGTCTTTATCCCTAATTTTTGCCTGAACCGCCCTTTCGGGTTTTCGGTCCACCGGGATGCCCATTTTTTCCCAAGCCGCCCTTTCGGGTTTTCTACTTGTCGGGTTATTTTATGCGTAGTATCTTTTGACTATATCTGCGTTCGCAGGGTGCGGCAAATCGTCGCCGTCCATGGTGGTCAGAATCATTGCACCACCAGAAAAAATACTCTTGATCACAAATGGTCCTTCATATGTAGGATTCCATTTGCCCCTGGGATCACTTTGCGGCAAGATAATCCGCTTGATTACGAGATCTCCGACTTGATACACTTGACGTCTGACTTTCTTATTGAATGCCTTGATCATTCGCTTTTGATACGCCTGACCATGGCATATAGCAGCGAGTTGCTTTTCATCGATCAAATTGAGTTGATCAAGTCGGGTCTGCATCCAATCATCTTCATTCAAACCTGCATCCTTCATAATCCTTAGGGAAGGAATCTGGACTTCCATAGGCAAGACAACTTCCATGCCATATACCAAAGAAAATGGGGTTGCCCCAGTTGAAGTACGTGCCGTCGTACGGTATCCATGCAGAGCAAACGGTAACATTTCATGCCAGTCTTTGTAAGTGACTGTCATTTTCTGAATGATCTTCTTAATGTTTTTGTTCGCAGCTTCAACAACACCGTTCATCTTCGGCCGATAGGGAGATGAATTGTGATGATAAATCTTGAACTGTTCGCACAATGCAGTGATCATCGTGTTATTCAGATTCGTACCGTTGTCTGTGATGATCCTGTTGCACACCGTTGTTATATCAGTGGTTTATTTCTCACTTACCTTGGTCTACTGCTTTTTGGGATATCAAAAAGGAAACACGTTGGGAATCGAAGATTATGGCTCTCACTCATTCTGACATTGATTGGTACCATCAAGCTTATTATGATGTGAATATTATTAATAGTTATGGTGTTTTACCGAATGTGCCTCTTCTTAGTACAAAGGAAGGAATTAACTAAAATCATGTTCTTGAACATCGCTAACTTGGATATCTAATAAGAGACAAGCCATACAACATTCATCTAAGTGGTTTCTTTCTCAAATAAGGAGAAGATCATAAGGCAGCTAAGGAAGAGATAGGGCCACATTTATAGGAAGGATAGAAAAGATTTGGGACCAAGAGGAGCTGTTTCCTTAGAGCCCCATCTCCGTTGGGTACAAACAAGGGAAATTCAGTTAAAGATGTTGTTGTACCCCAAAATTTTCCCTCTGATTTCTCAAGAAATCTCTCACAAGATCTCCATTGATTCAAGACTACACAAGGTTTGATCAGCTCAAGAAACCTCCTCAACACTGACAACTCAAAATTAGGGTTTGAGTTTTCACAAGGAAAATTGAACTTATAATGCCTTATACGACTTTCATGGATCATTTTTGATCCCCTAGATTGCTCATGTCATATTTCAAGCTTTGGATCACATTTTTGCTCAGTCAGTTGATCAGTTGACCTAAAATCAACTATATCAGGGAAAAGTCAATTGTTGTTAATTTACAGTAAAAATTCATAATTTTTGATCCATATCAACATTATGAACTCATATATGTCAATTGATCAAGTTTGGATCACAATTCCTCAAAGAAATTTGATCAGAACACCAAAAGGGCAAAATGGTCAAAATTAGGGTTTTGACTGAAAAGGCTCAATTTTTTACTTTTGACCAAATACACGACTTTTTGGTTTGAGACATGGTATCAAGGATTCAAATACATCATATTGACCTAATGGCATGGCACAAAACATTTCTCAAGATCAATTGATTGATAATTGAAATTCAGTCAACTGATGGAAAAGTCAATTGTACACTAAAAAGTCAAACTTTGACTTTTTGATCAAAGTCACGTTCAAAAATAACATTTTCAACAAGACATGTCAAAATATGAAGATTGTTCATCAAGAAATCAAGAAAGTCAAAATTCATTTTGAAAAGTCAAACTTTTCAAGACTTAGAAATGTTTCTAAGTGTCTTTTATACATGATAATTTCATTACTTCATGCCATTCTTTCACCAAGATGCAAGATGATTCAAGGAAAACTTACAACTTGAAATTTATAGATCTCAATGAGATCTAAAACAATAAAGAGCAAGAATTTTTCTATAAATTCTTGGATTTTAAGTTATAATTCATGAAGTCATGGCATTTTTGAATAAACACTTGGAAACATTTTCAGCAGTTTTGTCAGGTTTTTATCCCAATTTCTTGGCCAATTTTCATAAAGTTCCAGTTTGATTTAACAAAAGTGGTCACCATGAAAGTTGTAGAGGGTGTTTAAAGCTTTCCAAAACATCCAAGAGTATGAATTTATCATATTTTAGCTAGGATATTCAAGGGCCTGAAGTTGGACATTCATTCTTGAATTGCAAGCCATTTTTGTTAAAGAACACATAATCCAATTGGCATGATGTGCTGCATAATCTTACTTTGCAGGCCTTGTGACTTGCAAATCTTACCATAATTTAATATTTAACCAAAATTTTAAGCTATGGTCCATTTGGTTTAAGCATTGTCCAAGTGATCTTTCCATTTTTTGCACAAAGTTGGCATTACCATTCTTGCAAAGTAGCTTTAATCACAAAGTCAGCTCTCCTTGAGCCTCTAACTTATTCCTTATACACACACTCAACATACAAAATAACAAGGGAAAGCTTAAAGTGTCCAACAACTCTATGCAACAAAGTACAAAGCATTGGAACTATGATCTTCAAGCTTGCTTCATGTACAATCTAACCTAGCTATAACATGTGATTCAAAATCTGAGTTTGTTTCAAGTATCAAACCTTCTCTATAAATAGAGAGGGAAGTTGCAAGAGAAAGGGGCCAGAAAATAGAAGGAGAAACTAACACTCAAAAATCATTTTTGCTGTCGAACACCAGATTTGTCCACAAAACCTCCATTTTTGAGCTTTGAAGTCCAAATCTTTGAATCTCATACCTTGCAAGTTTTCTCCAAAAAAACCATCCAAACACTTCACATACACCATATAGAAGTTGTTAAAATATAAGAATAACTTCTGTAACATCACTATCACCATCTTCTAAACTAAAAAAAAACACACATTGCAAGTTGACTTGGTTGGAGCGGTTCAACCATTTTCAGCATAAAAGGAAGGTTGGAGCTACTTCAAGAAGGTTCAAAGGAGCTCGATCAATCACCACTTTGCACCCGAAAACATCCATATGTGTTATAAAGCTTCTGCTTCGAGATGTAAACTTTCTCAAACTGTGATATCATTATTCATACATCATTGGCTTTTACGCTCAAAAGATATAACAAGACAGATCAAAGAGAAAAAACTAGCAAAAAGCTAGTCCAGAGGCTGCCAAGGGTGCCCGTGTCACACGACACGGCCCGTGTCAGCTTAGTTGGGTTAAAACATAATAAAATGCAGGGACAAGGGATAACACGGGTGCCCGTGTCAAACGACACGACCCGTGTCAGTGTTACTTGTTTAGACACGAGCAGAAAAAAGACGGACAGGGGCTGACATGATTTCCCGTGTCACACGACATGACCGTGTCAGATTGGCTGGAACAAAAAAAGATGCAGAGAAGTCATGGACAGATCCTGACACGGGTGCCTGTGTCCACTGACACGACCCGTGCCAGCTCAGGCACCAAATTTCTTGATTTTTGATATTTTTTTAGTTTATTTTGGACATATTGCATTTCTTGGAAATGACCTAACACTATAAAACCTTTTTTTCAAATGAAACCTCAAAAACATTTTTTTAAACAATTAGTTTTTTTTAAAAGTTAACTTAGACTTTGGTTTTCTTCAATGAAATTAATTACAAAACCTTTCATAAAAAACCCAAAAAATGCTTTCTTGATTAATTTTATTTCTTTTAAACTAGGGTTTGATTTTACTTATTTTAATTAATTATTTTCTTTTAGATAATTAGGTTAAAACCATTTTTCTTAACAAAATCTAAACAAAAAAATTCATTTCTTTTCCATTTATATCCTTGTACATTATATTCCTTTCAATTCATGGTCATTTTTCAAATTCAATATGGTTGTAATAGATAATTAGGTTTAATTTCTCGCAATCCCCATTTGTAAATTTGTATACCCCATCCCCAAATGATGTAATAGTGTAGTAAATTTACTTTCCACAATTTATCGCTTTCATATAAATGCTAGTAATTAGGGTTTGTATGGAAAGATAAAATCAATAAGTAGATAATCCTAATCAAATATTAAATGCATGCAAATCAAACACACTATTCACACATGCACCCTTAAGGTTAGCTCCACTTGTTGCCTAAAAAATGGTCATGTTATGCATGTGGGATGTCTTAGAAAAAACAAATAAAAAATACAAGATCATAGTCCCTCGATGACGCTACGAATGTTGCCTTACAAATGATCTTAGTCCCTACAATAGAGATGCAAAGATATCTCACAACATTGCTATCAGACTATACGATGACCCGCGCCCGTCCCTTTACATCCAAAGATAAGGATTCTTACCAATCAATGGTAAGATATCAATATCAAAGAAAAGGAGAGAAATGAACAAAAGACTTTTGAGTAGGTAGAAACGTTCTTAGTTGCTTGCTCACTTTCAAAACAAAACATACACCAAGCATTTTCAAAAACAAACATCTTTTCAAATACACCAACACTTTCCATGAAATATTTTCAAAAGTCCAACACTTTGTATACATTCTTTCCAAAACGAGAATCATTACAAAGTTCGCCTAAACGAAGGCACCTTTTCAAAAAATACTTTCAAAAACCACCACAGAGCACATTTTTAAACAAAGCAATTGATCTAGCAAGCAACTAAGAGCCCATAGATAAATATGGATGAAAAGGGTACTAAAATCTTCCCTTTTCATAATCTACCCCCTGAACTCAAGAAAATATCTCAAAGGTCTTTCCTATTCTTTTCACCCTTTCCTTTTTGGATAAAAGAAAAGCCGGTGGCGACTCTTGCTAACCGCAATAATTGCGATCAAACGCAAAACATCCTAAGTCAGTTCTCCCACCGTATTACAGAACTGGCGACTCTGTTAGGGAGTACAAAAAAAGTGGGGTTACCTTAGGGATAGATCACCCTTACTTGCTTTTCCTTGTTTAACTTGTTTGCTTTATATTATGGTTCCTTGTTTGGGCTTGTTTTGATCTTCTACCCGGATCTGGGACACCTTTTAGGTAAATAACAATAGATTGTGGAAACTGAGCAGCATAGACCGATATGGTTGAAATAATGGCTACATTCGTGTGACACATTTGTGGGTACCGGTATCCCTTGTGTTGAATCGAGAAGAATACGGGGCTGCTGAGTAGCATCATGAAGCACTAACTGACCTTAGAACCTTAATTGAACAACTTGGCCATTAGGACGTAGTGAGATGACCGATTTCATTGGAAATCTGAAAATTGGTTGATACTCGATACTACACTCATTGAGATTGGACTTTTGGGATGTCTCGGCCGTAAGAAAAGATTGATTGAGCTGAGACAATGCCTAAAAGAAAGGTCAGTGATATTGAGATCCTTTAGAACCTGATTACTATTACTAGGACAGGTTTGAGCCAACTAAAAATTCAAGAGGGTACTTACCTATAAGACTCCATGCAAGCCTAAACCTAAGGACTTGTTTGCCTTGTGTGTATATGCTTACTTGTACATAACATCATAAACATCATAACATCATAAGCATTTTCACTAACCATTTCAAGGGTCTCAAGGGCTTATGATGCAGGGTCACGTTGAACCAGACGTCTATCAAGGGGCAAAGAGGATTTATTTTACTCTAACCAAACACCGTCAAGACCAAAGCACGTTAACTTGAGTCAAGGGCTACGACCCACTTGACATGGTGAGCTTGATTCTCGTGGAAGGACATCCACCGATACAAAGCTTTCCAATCAAAGTTGTTGATCAAAGTTCAAATTCTAACATCTTCTTGTGTTTACTCCACGAGATCCTTGAAAACATTGCATCCACATATCATGCATATCATCATAGCAGGTTTTCCTGTACATATTTACTTATCTTCTTACTGTTTATTTCGGTAGAGATGGCTCTAGAGCAAACAGTTAACGATCTCCAAGCTCAAAACACTCAGTTCCAGCAAGCACTCATGAACTTGGCCATGTGGCAGGACGATCTGAAAATACTCTTCACCAAAGAGAGTAAGAAGAAGAAAAGGTTTTTCATCCTCGACATGAGAAGAAGGTCCAAGGGGCATGCCCAACTAGCTCAAAGAGAAGATTCTTCTTCTAAAGACAGTCAAGAAGAGGAAGTTGGAAGCATTAGAGCTAACATACCTACTAATGACGATGACTCTTCTGAGGAGAAGTATCCACTGGCGGATGAAAAATACAAACAGCTTGAAGACAGACTAAAAGTTGTAGAGATCCAAGCTATGCCTGGTTTGGACTTAGGAGACATGGGTTCGGTTTCTGGAGTGGTCATCCCACCAAAGTTCAAAATCCCTACCTTTTCCCCATATGATGGAGTCTCTAGTCCTAAGAAGCATCTAAAGTCTTATGTCCGCAAGATTCAACCATACACAACTGATCAGACGCTTTGGATCCACTTCTTTCAAAAGAGTTTAGCTGGGACGCCACTTGAGTAGTTCTATCAATTGGAGAGTTCCCACATTCACACTTGGGAAAATCTAGCTGCTGCTTTTTACAAGCAATACCAGTACAACGCTGATCTTGCACCAAATCGGGTGCAGTTGCAGAATATGGCTATGAGTTCTGTGACACGGTGGCAGAACCGACTGTTTGATACTGGTTTGCGTTTTGAATTTTTTTGTTTGCAAAATGTCGGGGTAAGCAAGAGTCTCCACCGACTTTTATTCCATCCAATCATGGAAAAGGAAAAAGAACAGAAAAAACCTTTTTTTGAGATATTCTGAGTACGGGGGTAGATTATAGAAAGGGATGGTGTTAACACCCTTTCTATCCATGGTTTTCCATGGGCTCTTAGGTACTTACTCATTTTTCAAATTGCTTGTGTGTGTGCTTGCTTTGAAAATATTTTACTTCATGATAACCCTTGTATCAGTCCTCAAGGATGTGACGAAGTTGTTTTGAAAACTATTTTGAAAGGTGTTTGTGTGAAAAGTTTTATTTTGAGCAAGTACCTACTAGCATCTACGTACTCGAAAAAAGATCATTTTTGTTCTATATCCTTCAGACAGCGCTATCCCACTATTAAGGAGTAGGTAGCACCGCCATTGGAGTTTGTAAGGGACATTCGAAAGGGACGAATACAACCACTAAAGCAATAGTTAGAAAACTTTAGTAGTAACCTGTTGTACCCCAATTTTTGACCTAAGATCCCATTCTTATGTTTGCGTTCTTTAAAGATAAGTCAAGGTCACGAAATACAGTCGGTTTTAACCTCTTACTTTCAAGCATTGACTATGCGAAGATTGTCAAGTGTTTTGAACATTTTTTGCATATGTATCACTAATTTCTAATCGCATACAAAGGTGTATGTTCATGTTTTCTTTTGTGTCATGTGCAGAGACAGGTCTGAATCAAGAGCATCAGGTGTCGCGCCTCAATTAAGGTCTTGAGTCTCCCAAGCCAGAAGTACGGTTGATTATGGATTCTCGAAGACTGATTCATCAAGGCACAACTGTTGCACCCTAGATTTCGCCCCTAACATGTTTTAATCGCACTTTCATATCATATTTTGTTATTTGGTCACGATCATTAGTAAATATCTCCATTCATCATATTTTGCATCATTAGTCGTATTTAAGTTGACCAGAAAAAGTCAGTTTAAATCAAAGTTTGCATCGTCTTTCAGTTGTAAAATACCTGACATTTCACTTCATGCATTTTTATCTCTTTACTCGTTTCTTGCATCGTTCCAAGTTGTTTATATGTTGATAATAAAAATATTTCGGTTTTATAGACAAACTGTTAAAAGCGATTCAACACTATGCGGGAAACTAGCGAGAAAGTATTTCAAGTTTTCACCTTTTACCGATCATTTTATGAATCTGCGCTTCGCGTAGATTATGACGGTATGCTCGCTTTATTTTATTTTTTTTCGGTACAGTTCGAAGTCTCGTTTTTAACCTTAAACGTCTGTTTAGTCTGATATTTTTATTATTATTTTATTTTTGATTTTTGACTTCTTGAACATTTTTTTCCTTTAATCTTTGTGACATGTAGATTATTTTAATGTGGTCATTTTATTTTTTCGGATAATTTTCGTCCGCTTTTTATCATTTTTCGGTCATTTTGGGTCTTTATTTTTTATTCATAAAATATTCAAAAAAATCATTTTAAATTGAGTTATTTTTTATACTTTCAAGTTTTTATTTTTATTTTTGTCATTAAAGGGCTATTTGGTCACAAAAAATATTGTTTACACTGTGCTTGATTCCTATTGGCTGTTGGATGAAATTGAGGATCGATACAAATCACCTTCAATACACAACCCACTTTTTTTTCTATTTAAGTAGCATTTTTTTTCTTTGCAAAAGGGGAGAAAAAGGACAACAAACCAAAAAAAAGAAATACAGTAATACTCCCTCTCTCCACGCTTGCTATCATCTCTCCAATCTCCAATCCAGAACACACACCCATCACCACTCATCACCTTCGAAAAACCCTTCTATATGGAACAAACCCACACGATCCGCAAACGGTGGTGACACGCACAAACACCTCTGCTAGCTACCCATCACATGTGCTTCAAACTTCATCTCCAACCCATTACACATTCCCCTTTCCTTTTCACCGGTTCTCCTTCAACCTCCGTCTACTTCGTCATCCACCACTTCCCTCCATCAACAACAATCCTCACTCCACCCCATCTCCCTCTTCGCTCGAAATCACCCTCCACATCCTTGCTCGAATGCGTTACTTCGATAAAGCTTGGAGCTTGTTGCAACGAATTGCAAAAACAACACTTGCATGTGGTCAATCCATGTCCATTCTCGTCCACACATCTCTCTCCTCCTCCTGTCTCTCATTCCCATTAACTCCACCAAGTCAGGTTCACCATCCACACTCACAAACTTGAAACAAAACTCAAATGGACGGAACCAACAGAGGAGAAGCGGAATGGTGGCTCTACACAGCCAACAAACTCCTCAGCACGCGTGACCTACACGGTGCACGCTCATTCGCCATCAGAGCACGTGAATCCGACCCCAGATTCGAAGCTACCGAGCTTCTCTTAGCGGTTATAGACACTCTCTTAGTCGGTGAAGTTCAGATCAAAGAACATCTCAATTACTACGCCATTCTTCAAACTCTTCGTTACACTCAGAACATTGAGTCCATCGCCGTTCAGTTCCGCCGCCTCGCCCCCCTCTATCCCTCCTCCCTCTTCATCACAATGATTCTGCGGCGGCGCTTCAACAATCTAATCTTCTGTTTGCACTTTCAGGTTGCTGAAGATGGGAGCTGGTGACTGAACCTCTGTTCCTCCTTCGAGCAGGAAATCAGAGAATGACACTGTGAAGCGGGTGCCATTTGAAAAGCCTCCATTTAGTCTCGGCCAGATCAAGAAGGCCATTCCACCTCACTTTGCGATCCAGTACAATCCAACAGTATTTTATTCTAGTTTTTTTAGTTATTTGGATGGCATATGAGACTCACCCCAACACAATTTAATAAGTCCATTCGAAATTATTATCTCCACCTTATACTTCAGTTTCACACCCCTTTTTTTCTTATGATTAATTTAATTTAGGCTTAAAAGTATTTTTAATCTAGTTTTTTTAGTTTAGATTTATTAGAATATTCAATTAGTTTAAGATATGATTTAACTTTAGAATTTTCATCTAATTTAAATTCAACCTAATAACTTTAGAATTTCTATTTTTTTTTTAATATAGTAATTTTAGAATTTTTATTTGTTTTAGATTAAATTTAGTAACCTTAGAATTTAATTTAGCTTATATTTAATTTGCTAATATCAAAATTTTAATTTTAGTTTAGATCTAGTGTAGTCACTTTAGAATTATTTTTATAACTTTAGAATTTGTGATTAGTATAGAATTATTTTAGTAAGTAATCTTAGAATTTTTACTTAGATAATTAGTTCTATTTTCTTCTCTTTAAATATCTTTGTTATTTTAATTTCTTGATACCTTTGGTCATTAGTCTGTTTCATTAGATTTGTTTTCTTGTGAATTTTCGAATGTTTATACTTTACTGATTCATCTTATTTTATTTGCTCAATTTACTCCAAGGGAAAGATTTAAATCTTGTTGACTTCACGTCATCAAACACATCTCATCCGATCGTGCGAATAGCCTCATTCATTTTTTGCTTGTTTACTATTTTTCCAAACTTAAGATAATTTTCCCGAAAGATTCAATTTTTAAACTCACACCTTTTAAGTCAAAACTTCGACACTAGGTCGTCGCATTTTCAAAATCTCGTCCATACCCATTTTTAGCCAAACGAACCCTTTTTATCAAACAAACAATTTTAACCAAAAAACAGATATTTCAAAAGGTTCCTGCGGAGTACCGCAGATGCATTGGGTGTTAATACCTTCCCATTGTATAACCAACCCCCGAACTCTCGATCTCTTTCAAAAAACACATTGTATTTTTATTACTTTTAAGTATTATTTTACATTGCATATTTTAGGGTTTTATTTCGCTCTTTTCCCTTTTCCCTTGGAAATAATAAAGTGCGGTGGCGACTCTTGCTTTTGTGAGTCAAGTTAATTAATAGCTTGATCTCCGATTTTCACCGCTACAGAATTGGCGACTCTGCTGGGGAAAGATTGACCTCTTGCTGGTCCATCCCTAAGTGGGTTAAGCCTAATTTGTTTTATCTGTTTTATCATTATTTGATTGTTTGATTATATGTATATATTGTGATTATTTGGGTGTTGATAATATTTACAAAGGACAAGTCCTATACCCGGACTAAGTTACACTTAGGAATATGACGAGCGGTATAGTCATGTTAACTTTGAGGGAGTAATCCCGAAGAAGGAGGCATGAGATCCCCCACTCAGTGGAAGGCCCTTTTGAACGTAATATTTGTTTACCGAGTAATCGGGAAGACATTATTATTTTCGACCTGGGAGCCAGAGAAGCTGGGAACCGTAGAACCCTAACCCATCTTGGCCTTTTAGGTGTAGCGCAGAGATTATAACGGAGTAATCCGGAAGTAATTGTTACGTGATGCTACGCTCGGATGAGTTTCTCTTGAGAATATTGCTGATTATTGAGTAATCAAGACGTTGGTAATATCCGAAGGAGGAATGTAGACTCCAGGAACTCTTAGAACCTTGTCTAGCAGGTGTGATTAAACCGTTAGTACATACCTTGGGGGGTGTTCCTTACCTTGACTCCATGCTCGTGACGTTGAACCTTTCGACTTTATTTGTGACCTTGCTTGTGGTTGTTGCATAGCCATGCATTCATGCATCCATAAAACCCTTTTCACTTGACTTGGAAGGAATTTGGAGGTCTTTCTTTGTAAACATCACAAGTTTCGTCAAGCTCAATGGATCGTGGGTGTTGATAGGGCGAAAACCCTAATCCACCAAAATGGATGATTGATCTTGATGATAACTTGATCAATGTTTGGAGCCAATTTAAAATTCATCTTCTATCTTCATACTTTGATGTTTACAACTTAATATCTTGGGTTCCTTGAAAATCAAATAAAAACTCTCTTTTGCATATCATACATCATTCTACATTTTTTGTTTCACTGTCAAAAGTCTTTTTCCGAGTCTTATTTTTCCTTTGGTCTCACCAGTACAACACTCGCGCTAAGAAAACAATGGAGAATATCAAGCAAGAGGTTTCTGAACTCCGCAGAGAGATGACTATTTTGAAAGCT
The DNA here is from genome assembly GCA_948472305.1 of Vicia faba. Taxonomy (NCBI): domain Eukaryota; kingdom Viridiplantae; phylum Streptophyta; class Magnoliopsida; order Fabales; family Fabaceae; genus Vicia; species Vicia faba. The sequence continues at coordinate 150,340,192 of OX451735.1, forward strand.
GGTATGGATCACTCGACTGTTTTAGGTTGAAATTTTGGTTACCGCCCAAGTCAATCCTTCTAAGATGGAGGAAGCGATGATAAAAGTCTTCACTGAAACTCTAAAATCATTCTCTCATGAGAAGGTGATGGTTAATGCACCTAATGACTTTCCTGACAAGGTGAATGTGGGAGTGCGTCTAGAAGAAGATGTTGGGAAGGGATGTTCATACGAAGATGGTAGCTCAACTAATGGTGTGAAGAAGTTTGATAATAACTTTTCCAAGAAGAGAACCAGAGGAAGAAATAATCATTGGCAGAATCATCATGTTTCTCCTATTCATCAACAGAATCAGCAAGTTCCTAATCAAAGGAAAACCCAGTTTGATCCGATTCCAATTACCTATACAGAGTTGTTCCCTATCCTGATGCAGAGGAATTTGGTTCAGACCCGACCTCCACCGAAGGTTCCTGAGAAGATACATTGGTACTACAAAGCTGATTTGGGCTTGTACCTTTCATCAAGGTGCTCCTGGGCATGACTTGGAGGGTTGCTCTGCTTTGAAGATTGAAGTTCAGAAGTTGGTCAAAAGTGGTATCTTGTCATTCAAGGACGTTGGTTTTGAGGTTCAAATCAAGCATGTGCCAAAGAGTAAACACGATTGATGATCACTTTGATTTTTTAAGGATGTTTTCGGTAATTCAAGTCCAGATGGAAAGCCTTCCCAGATTATTAACTTATTTCTGCTTTTTGTAACTTTTCTTGTTTATCAAAACATTGTTTGCATGTAAGAACTTGTTTGCATCTGAATGATTATCTTAATACAATGAGTATGTTTGTCTTGAAGAAATTCATTCGTTTCACTCATATTTGTTTTCAAATTTTAAATTTCTTTTTGCATTATGATACCAACTTGTTGCCCATTCTCTTTCCTAGGCAGAGATTTAAAGGGAGGATGATGATCTAAAGAACACAAAATCTCTGGTTGTTTGCTTTTGGATAAAATCTTGCTGATGATGTACATGCATTGTTTCAAATCCCTAAACACCGGAGATATAAGGAAGATAATCCCTTGCTAACCCCTTTTGAGCCTTTGAAGCAGAAGTTTCTTTTTTTATACGAAAAAACCTTGAATTTTAACCTGGGGCAGGGTAGTTTTTAGTTAATCTGACTGAGTGTTCGAAATTCATAAGGAAGATGTTTTTTGAAGAGAAACTACGAGGGCTATCTTTCATGTATAATGAAGCCAGAAGATGTGGAACCACAATGTTATCCCTCATTCATCAAGAAACGAGGCAATCACAATCTTCTCAACAAGCAAATACAAGTTAATGTCACACATTTTGTTCAAAAATTCAAAAAAATCGAGAAAAAGAAAAAGCCTGCTAAGTCAAAAAACATGAAAACGTGTGACTTAGGCAAAATTAAGGCATCCCGCTGGACTATCAATTCAAAAGAATTAGTTCAGGCAAAAGTTAGGGAAAATAAAAATTGCAAAGAAAAGGACTGCAAAGAAAAGTCCTCAGCAAAGAACAAATTGGTGACTACAAACACGAAGACATGAGGGTGGTTTTTACTCCGAAAGCCTCGTTGTTTCCTTGACCGTCACAAAATCCTTTTGAGAGATGAACACTCATGTTGAATTAATTGAACATAGGATTGGAGAACATCATGGAGGGGGTGGGCACCAAATATTTTGAGCCTTAAATCCTTTTTTCTAAAACCGTGAACCAGACCACATTACAACCTTCAAAAGTCCTAATTGAAGCAAGGTTATTTTGAAAGCATACTTCAATGAGATAGTGTTCCTGACTCCCATGAATGTTCTAAATAGTTATGTTGGTATCATATGTTTTTCCTATACAAAAATAAATGGTGCTTTAGCTCGCAAAATTTGTGCAATATCTTTCAAAATCTTCAAGACTTACATAACTGTTGCATTAGAATTTTCATTTTCATTGTAAACTTTTTCTAACTGCAAAACATTTGTTTGATATCAAGGAAGCTCACATAAGCACTAGCGATGAGTTTATTCTTTTAAGGCCTGAAACTATGTTGAGTAATTGGCGGATCACGTCAAGAAAAAATCATATCCATGGGCATGTCACCTGAAGACCGTAAGCACGAACATGTTGCTTCTCCCAGTCAATGCTTTTCCCAACTTGTTTGCTCGTTTGGGGCAAAAATTCGAAGACTTTGTTGTGCCGACTACAGTCAATCCGGGGCAATCACGTCGAAATTTGATGAATTCCTCTAAGAGTTTGAAGACACCAGAGCATGGTGAATGCCAGGTCTTTTGTAAAATCCTCTTGAGACAATTTCTCCCCATCAACCAGATAACTTGGGGTATGTTAGAGGTGAAGCTATTCGCAAGAATTGTCGTGCATCACGCAGCTTATCAGCAGTAAACTTGGGGCATCCAAAATTAATCCCAGGGGCAATCCAGATTTGTCAAGATATGTTTTTCATACATTATCAGAGGGTGGTGTTCCCAGTATCTCCAGCTAAGCAAGACTTCTTTCCAGCTGAAACTTTGTTTGTGTTGTTATCCTTTCAATGGATTATTTGCAATAGAAGACTAGACTTTGGGTTTTCTACCTGAAAATACCTTCCTCTCCAGAGATTTAAGCCTTGTAAAAGGACTTTGCTCCAATGATGACCTGTGTTTTATCTCCAGTAATGTTCCCATCCTGTTGAGATTAGCCGAGTGTTGGGTTGTGCTATGATGTCTTATCATCTCCAGTTTATCTTGTCTATTTGTTTTGTCAGCACATACATGGCATTCATTTATTCATTCACACTTGCATCATGCACGCACAGTTGTATTTGTTGATGTCATTGAGTTCGTATACCTTGGTTGTGTCTATTCAAATAATGTATTTGATCTTTCCAGGTAGAGTGCCAACTTAAGCAGAACGTGCGCCTTCTTTCTAATTCCCCACTGAGTTAACTCTCGTGGAAGAATATTGCTTTAGCTTTCCTTTTCCATCTCTGGATAGGATAAATCCCCATTTGAGTTGTTTCCTCATCGGGTGGAGTCTTGTTTGACTATTTTTCTCTCCAGTTTATTCCTGTATTGAGCTTTGTCTCTTGTGAATGATACCCTGTGGATATCTCTAGGCTATGAAACCTAGATGGAGAGTGAATTTATTTTGCAACGTAAAGACTTGGTCTCCTCAAGAAGGATTTATTCATGGTTCCCCATTGAAGATGAACTTTATTCCCCAGTAGTGTTATCACAACCTTCTTCTGGAATATCGACATGACAACAAGCGACTGACTCTTTATTTGAGCAGTTTGATTATTTCTGATTTCTCTATGACAAATGGAGGTCTCTTCATGAGCAGTTTGTCCATCCCCGATGATTATTGGTTCTCACCTCCAGCAATATCTTCACGATATTTTATGGGTATCTTTTTGGGAAACAACAAGCGGCAGTCTCTTCATGAGACAACTTGTGTGTTATGGATACTCTTGACAAACAGCAAGCGGCGGTCTCTTCATGGACAACTTGTATGTTATCAATACTCTTGACAAACAGCAAGCGGCAGTTTCTTCATGAGACAACTTGTGTGTTATGGATACTCTTGACAAACAGCAAGCGGCAGTCTCTTCATGAGGCAACTTGTGTGTTATTGTCACCTTCGAAAACATCAAGCGGCAGTATCTTCACGAGGCAACTTGTTATGTTATTAACAACTTTAAAAACAACAAGCGGCGGTCTCTTCATGAGCAACTTGTATGTTATTGATACCTTGAAAAAAAACAACAAGCGGCGGTCTCTTCATGAGCAACTTGTGTGTTATTGGTAATTTTGAAAAGAAAACAACAAGCGGCGGTCTCTTCATGAGAAACTTGTGTGTTATTGGTAATTTTGAAAAGAAACGGCAAGTGGAGGTCTCTTCATGAGCAGCTTGTACGGAAAATGGCAAGTGGCAGCTTCTTCATGAGCAGCTTGTACGTTAGTATTTTTGGGAGACAGCAAGTGGCAGCTTATCTATTTGAGCAACTTGTGTGTTATTGTTCCCTTGAAGACAGCAAGTGGCAGCTTCTTTATGAGCAGCTTGTGGGTTTTTGGCAACAAGTGGCGGACTCTTCATGAGCAGCTTGTGTGCTTTGATATTCTTTGAAGACAGCAAGTGGCAGCTTCTTTATGAGCAGCTTGTGGGTTTTTGGCAACAAGTGGCGGACTCTTCATGAGCAGCTTGTGTGCTTTAATATTCTTTGAAGACAGCAAGTGGTGGTCTCTTCATGAGCAGCTTGTATGTTATTGACACCTTTGAAAGGAAGCAAGTGGCGGCCTCTTTATTTGAGCAGCTTGTGTATCCCCAACAATAATGTCTACTCAGCAAATGGCATCCCTTCGGAAAAGTCCCGTGGGGAAGTTTGTTATTTTATCATTTTCAAGCGATATCTTGGTTAAAGAAGAAATGCGTTACCGTTCTTGGTAAAATTCAGAAATCAGAGATGTTTATCTCCAGCCACAGTGCTGATGTCAATCATTTTATTTTCCGGCCACAGTGCTGATGTCCATCATTTTGTTTTCCGGCCACAGTGCTGATGTCAATCATTTTGTTTTCCGGCCACAGTGCTGATGTCAATCATTTTGTTTTCCGGCCACAGTGCTGATGTCGATCATTTTGTTTTCCAGTCTCAGTACTGATGTCCTTCATTTCCTTTTCCAGTCACAGTACTGATGTCAATCATATGCTTTTCTAGTCACAGTACTGTTGTGAATCATTACCTTTTCCAGTCCCAATATTGATGTAAATCATTCAAGAGTCTCTCATTTGAAGTCTATGACTTTGTTTCCCCAGTGGAGTTACAACCTCTTCCTCTGTGGGATTACTGTATAATATGCTTGGTTTCTCCAGCATAGTTTGTCTCATATGGCGTCATTCCCCATAAAATTCAAAACATCACATTCATATCATATCGTAAACATAATTGCGGTATCTTAAGGCCAAAAATTGTGTATTCTATATTTAAGTCCCTTCAATCTCGTCGAAATGAAGATCCCAATCTTCATATCTCCAGATAGAAGAAACTTAAATAGGGGCAGCTGTTGTACCCCAATTTTTGACCTAAGATCCCATTCTTATGTTTGCGTTCTTTAAAGATAAGTCAAGGTCACGAAATACAGTCGGTTTTAACCTCTCACTTTCAAGCATTGACTATGCGAAGATTGTCAAGTGTTTTGAACATTTTTTGCATATGTATCACTAATTTCTAATCGCATACAAAGGTGTATGTTCATGTTTTCTTTTGTGTCATGTGCAGAGACAGGTCTGAATCAAGAGCATCAGGTGTCGCGCCTCAATTAAGGTCTTGAGTCTCCCAAGCCAGAAGTACGGTTGATTGTGGATTCTCGAAGACTGATTCATCAAGGCACAACTGTTGCACCCTAGATTTCGCCCCTAACATGTTTTAATCGCACTTTCATATCATATTTTGTTATTTGGTCACGATCATTAGTAAATATCTTCATTCATCATATTTTGCATCATTAGTCGTATTTAAGTTGACCAGAAAAAGTCAGTTTAAATCAAAGTTTGCATCGTCTTTCAGTTGTAAAATACCTGACATTTCACTTCATGCATTTTTATCTCTTTACTCGTTTCTTGCATCGTTCCAAGTTGTTTATATGTTGATAATAAAAATATTTCGGTTTTATAGACAAACTGTTAAAAGCGATTCAACACTATGCGGGAAACTAGCGAGAAAGTATTTCAAGTTTTCACCTTTTACCGATCATTTTATGAATCTGCGCTTCGCGTAGATTATGACGGTATGCTCGCTTTATTTTATTTTTTTCGGTACAGTTCGAAGTCTCGTTTTTAACCTTAAACGTCTGTTTAGTCTGATATTTTTATTATTATTTTATTTTTGATTTTTGACTTCTTGAACATTTTTTTCCTTTAATCTTTGTGACATGTAGATTATTTTAATGTGGTCATTTTATTTTTTCGGATAATTTTCGTCCGCTTTTTATCATTTTTCGGTCATTTTGGGTCTTTATTTTTTATTCATAAAATATTCAAAAAAATCATTTTAAATTGAGTTATTTTTTATACTTTCAAGTTTTTATTTTTATTTTTGTCATTAAAGGGCTATTTGGTCACAAAAAATATTGTTTACACTGTGCTTGATTCCTATTGGCTGTTGGATGAAATTGAGGATCGATACAAATCACCTTCAATACACAACCAACTTTTTTTTCTATTTAAGTAGCATTTTTTTTCTTTGCAAAAGGGGAGAAAAAGGACAACAAACCAAAAAAAAGAAATACAGTAATACTCCCTCTCTCCACGCTTGCTATCATCTCTCCAATCTCCAATCCAGAACACACACTCATCACCACTCATCACCTTCGAAAAACCCTTCTATATGGAACAAACCCACACGATCCGCAAACGGTGGTGACACGCACAAACACCTCTGCTAGCTACCCATCACATGTGCTTCAAACTTCATCTCCAACCCATTACACATTCCCCTTTCCTTTTCACCGGTTCTCCTTCAACCTCCGTCTACTTCGTCATCCACCACTTCCCTCCATCAACAACAATCCTCACTCTACCCCATCTCCCTCTTCGCTCGAAATCACCCTCCACATCCTTGCTCGAATGCGTTACTTCGATAAAGCTTGGAGCTTGTTGCAACGAATTACAAAAACAACACTTGCATGTGGTCAATCCATGTCCATTCTCGTCCACACATCTCTCTCTCCTCCTCCTGTCTCTCATTCCCATTAACTCCACCAAGTCAGGTTCACCATCCACACTCACAAACTTGAAACAAAACTCAAATGGACGGAACCAACAGAGGAGAAGCGGAACGGTGGCTCTACACAGCCAACAAACTCCTCAGCGCGCGTGACCTACACGGTGCACGCTCATTCGCCATCAGAGCACGTGAATCCGACCCCAGATTCGAAGCTACCGAGCTTCTCTTAGCGGTTATAGACACTCTCTTAGTCGGTGAAGTTCAGATCAAAGAACATATCAATTACTACGCCATTCTTCAAACTCTTCGTTACACTCAGAACATTGAGTCCATCGCCGTTCAGTTCCGCCGCCTCGCCCCCTCTATCCCTCCTCCCTCTTCATCACAATGATTCTGCGGCGGCGCTTCAACAATCTAATCTTCTGTTTTCACTTTCAGGTTGCTGAAGATGGGAGCTGGTGACTGAACCTCTGTTCCTCCTTCGAGCAGGAAATCAGAGAATGACACTGTGAAGCGGGTGCCATTTGAAAAGCCTCCATTTAGTCTCGGCCAGATCAAGAAGGCCATTCCACCTCACTTTGCGATCCAGTACAACCCAACAGTATTTTATTCTAGTTTTTTTAGTTATTTGGATGGCATATGAGACTCACCCCAACATAATTTAATAAGCCCATTCGAAATTATTATCTCCACCTTATACTTCAGTTTCACACCCCTTTTTTTCTTATGATTAATTTAATTTAGGCTTAAAAGTATTTTTAATCTAGTTTTTTTAGTTTAGATTTATTAGAATATTCAATTAGTTTAAGATATGATTTAACTTTAGAATTTTCATCTAATTTAAATTCAACCTAATAACTTTAGAATTTCTATTTTTTTTTAATATAGTAATTTTAGAATTTTTATTTGTTTTAGATTAAATTTAGTAACCTTAGAATTTAATTTAGCTTAGATTTAATTTGCTAATATCAAAATTTTAATTTTAGTTTAGATCTAGTGTAGTCACTTTAGAATTATTTTTATAACTTTAGAATTTGTGATTAGTATAGAATTATTTTAGTAAGTAATCTTAGAATTTTTACTTAGATAATTAGTTCTATTTTCTTCTCTTTAAATATCTTTGTTATTTTAATTTCTTGATACCTTTGGTCATTAGTCTGTTTCATTAGATTTGTTTTCTTGTGAATTTTCGAATGTTTATACTTTACTGATTCATCTTATTTTATTTGCTCAATTTACTCCAAGGGAAAGATTTAAATCTTGTTGACTTCACGTCATCAAACACATCTCATCCGATCGTGCGAATAGCCTCATTCATTTTTTGCTTGTTTACTATTTTTCCAAACTTAAGATAATTTTCCCGAAAGATTCAATTTTTAAACTCACACCTTTTAAGTCAAAACTTCGACACTAGGTCGTCGCATTTTCAAAATCTCGTCCATACCCATTTTTAGCCAAACGAACCCTTTTTATCAAACAAACAATTTTAACCAAAAAACAGATATTTCAAAAGGTTCCTGCGGAGTACCGCAGATGCATTGGGTGTTAATACCTTCCCATTGTATAACCAACCCCCGAACTCTCGATCTCTTTCAAAAAACGCATTGTATTTTTATTACTTTTAAGTATTATTTTACATTGCATATTTTAGGGTTTTATTTCGCTCTTTTCCCTTTTCCCTTGGAAATAATAAAGCGCGGTGGCGACTCTTGCTTTTGTGAGTCAAGTTAATTAATAGCTTGATCTCCGATTTTCACCGCTACATAACCCTAGAGTCTTAAGATCTTTTCGAGGCGACGTTTCCGAGGCAACATTTCTGAGGCAACATTCAAATGGGACAATTTGATCTCTTTAGACTGGAGGGCTACCACTAAAATCTCCTATGCTTAATGATTGTATACCGAAGGCAACCGAAGTGAGGTAAACCCTAGGAGTGAACATGTGCGAGTGATTTGTTTCAGTTATCTTAATCTTTGCACATTAGGGTTTTCTAATTGTTTTAATTTTTCATGCATTCTTGCCATACAATCCTATTAATTCATCTAACAGTTAATAATTTGCTGAAAGTGAAAAGCGGAAATAAACCTAGCTATTACATGGCTTTGACAGTTACATAATTGTCTTGACGGGAAATAAAAGTGCGGAATTTAAAAACCCTAATTAAAACTATTACAACCTTAAAACAATTACAAAGTAATGGCAAAATAATAACAATCGCACGACAAATTAAATACGAGAGAAATTAGGGTTTCGACCCTTGACTAAATCTAATATCAATTGATTAAAGAAAACATCATTTTTTATCATTTTTGTTATTTAAGAAAATAAGTAATAATTGAATAAAAAAGAACCTAATTACTAATTAACTTTAATTAATAAATTAAATTAGCCTATTTTTTGTGTTTTTGTTTAAAAAAGAAAAATCATTGAATCAAGAATTTAAACCTAGTTTTCTAATTGATTTTTAATTGTAAAAAATAAGTTAAAGTTACCCTAAATTAAATAAACTAACTAGTTTTAAAAAAAATTAAATTTGATAAAAAAAAGCTAATTCTAATTTTTATGACTTTTTGATTTTTATGATTTTATATAAAAGAAACTAATTTTAAAAATAAAATGAATAAAGAATTAAGAATAAAGAAAATAAAATGATAAAAAGAGAAAATTTTTGAGAAATGGGCCTGTGTTGTTAGGAATTTTGGGGGTGTAGAACTTAAAATTTGTGGCCCGCTAAGCTCCAGGCCTGGTCAGCGCTGGATCTGGTATGGTGTTGACTTTGTGGTGCACCATGGTCCTTCATTGGAGAGGCGTGAGATCTGGTCAACGTGCAATCCAGTGGACAGGCATCAAGGGTGCATGATGGTCTCCTGGAGATGAAGTGTACTGGATTCTGTAAAGAAAACATGTAAATGAGAAAATGTTGGAGTCAGGGGTCGAACCCCTGACCTCCTGCCTACAACGCCTTATCTCTCCTCCTGGCTACCACTGGACCAATATGCTTTGTTGGTAACATAAATAACCAAAATATAATATATTAGAAAAAACGTTAATAGCCATGAAAACACGCGCGAAATTTGAATTGGCCAACCATGCTTTGACACGCATCATCTTCTTCCTTGGACCGTTGCTTTAGGTAAAAGACTTTTACCTACGGACGTTTGTTCGTAGCTACAACCCTGTCCATCTCTAAAATCCTGTACATGCAATATAAATCAATTGTAATGGTACCAATCAACTCGTCTTGGTCTCACGAGTGTCATGGTACCCCATTCATGGTCTAATTTTCCCTGTATCAAAAATCCCCAAATCGTGCTCTTAAACCCTAGCAATGGTGAATATGGATTCCTGCACTGTTAGTACAATTAAGCTATACAAAAAGCTTGCAATCATGATTATGGACAAGAATATATGGATGACATGTGTTTAGAATGCGTAAAACATTGAAATAGAGTTTGAGTTATTTGTGCAAACCGTGATGTTGTAACGTGATGATTCTGGATTCTTCAAGGCTGGAAAACAATGCTATTAGCTTCCTGAGATGTCCAGGAATGGTTTAGAAGCCTTGGAATGGTTCGAATTGGCCTGTGGAAGAAGATAGGTCCCACACTTTTCTTTGAAATTTTGAAGTTTTGTTCTGCCTCCTCCCACGATTCTAACCTTTTTTCTTGCCTTGGATGTGTTCAATATATATCATAGAGTGAATTAGGTTTGTAAAAAGAAATCACATCTTTGAAAGTTTTGAAGATTTGATTTTTATGGCATATGTAAACTTGCTATATTGAGCCAAATTATGCCTTTCTTGTATCAATCAGCCTTGATTCGAATTGATCATGATATCCTTGCATTATTTTATTGAAATCCTGTCCAAAAATCAGATCACAACATATCTTTTTCATTATTCCTCAATTATTTGATTTAATTGAAATTTTAATTAACAAAAAATAAAAATAAATTGAAAATTGAATCAAATAATATGAGGTTGGATATTTTGGTCGTGGATTATATTATAAGTGAGGTGCAAGCATAAAAAGTTAGGCCCATTTGGCAAAAAATGCAGTTTTGAGCCCATTTGACTTTTGGCAATTTTGCAAAAAGGTCAACTTTGACAAGGCATATATCCTCCAATTTTAACCCTAGAGAGGTGTTCTTGGACTTTTTAGAAATCTTAGGATATCCCCTAAGCAACCCTTTTGGTATCATCTCAATTGAGTCTTCCATGTTCATTTAAGAAGCTTTGACCCAAAAGGTGTTTTTATTGACTTTTCAAAAGGACCTATAATGTCAAAATTCATATCTTTTTGTGAGTGCATATTTTGAACTTGTGGGCTTAAGATGAATTATAGGGAATTGCATCCACTTCAAAATGATATTTGGATGGAAAATTTCTGATAAAGTATGAAGGAGTTATGCTTGGTCAAAGTTGGGTTGACTTTTCCTACAAAACCCTAATTTAGCAACTTTTGGGTTTTGATGAATTTGGAGCATTCCTTGAAGAATCATGATCAAACCTTGATCAAATGATGGATAACACTTCAAAATAATGATGTTGACCAAAAATCTTGAGGTTTGACTACATGTGGGCCACAATTGACTTTTGACCTAATACAGTCGATTCTCAATCATCTGAGCAGTTGATTGGGCAAACTTCTTGTGAAAAGCATGAAACTTGATATGTTGGGTCTTGGGAACATAACAAGACCTTGGAAAGCATATGTGGATTTTGTGGCTCACCCATATTGATGAAAATAGAAACCCTAATTTTGAGGTGCACTGCCTTAGGAGAGAGTTTGTCTAGTCAACTCTTGGGCAACCTTGAGCAAATTGAAGATCTCAATGGACATGTATTGAGTAAAATGAGAGGGAACATTTTGGGGTACAACAGCAGCCCCTGTTGAATCTTATTAAACCCGAGGATGTAGATTGGATAGCCTGCCTTTCGTGATCTGAAGGTGGAAGATGATTGAACACTAGAGTGCCCAGAAATTTGCACTCGCATGAAGTGGCACTTGATTTGTGATATCGGGAATGGGCTTATAGATGCCATTTGGAAGTTGAGGATTGAAGATTGTTGGAGATGGGCTTAAAGATTCCATCTTGGATGCTATGTAGAATTGCACGAGATGGGCTTAAAGATGCCATATAGAGGATCTTAATTTCCTGTAGGAGAAATAGAGTTTTAGGAGCTTCAGTTGTCCGTTACTCTACTGGGGAATAACTCCGGCTTGAGGAAGCAGAAGTGTACTACGTATCTGGTCGGGGTATATGTTGCACCACAATTTACTGGGGAAATGCGAAACCAATCATGTTTGATCGGGTCCCGGTCTTACAGTGTTGTGGGCTGCCATCTGGAGATAAGAGAGAAGGAACCTGGATAGTAAGGTTATGAGAAGGAACCTGGATAGTAGGGTTGCTTCCATATGAAAGCCTGGATAGTAGGGCTGTGAGAAGGAACCTGGATGGTAGGGTTACTTCAAATATGAAAGCCTGGATAGTAGGGCTGTGAGAAGGAACCTGGATAGTAGGGTTACTTCGATATGAAAGCCGGGATAATAGGGCTGTGAGAAGGAACCTGTATAGCAGGGTTACTTTGATATGAAAGCATGGATAATAGGGCTGTGAGAAGGAACCTGGATGGTAGGGTTTCTTCGATATGAAAGCTTGGATAGTAGGGCTGTGAGAATGAACCTGGATGGTAGGGTTACTTCGATATGAAAGCCTGGATAGTAGGGCTATGAGAAGGAACCTGGATAGTAGGGTTACTTCGATATTAAAGCCTGGATAGTAGGGCTGTGAGAAGGAACCTGGATAGTAGGGTTACTTCAATATGAAAGCCTGGATAGTAGGGCTGTGAAAAGGAACCTGGATAATAGGGTTACTTCGATATGAAATCCTGGATAATAGGGATATGAGAAGGAACCTGGATAGTAGGGTTACTTCGATATGAAAGCCTGGATAGTAGGGCTGTAAGAAGGAGCCTGGATAGTAGGATTACTTCGATATTAAAGTTTGGATAGTAGGGTTATAAGAAGGAACTTGGATAGTAGGGTTACTTCGATATGAAAGCCTAGATAGTAAGGCTGTGAGAAGGAACCTAGTTAGTAGGGTTACTTCGATATGAAAGCCTAGATAGTAGGGCTGTAAGAAGGAACCTGGATAGTAGGGTTACTTCGATATGAAAGCCTGGATAGTAGGGCTATGAGAAGGAACCTGGATAGTAGGGTTACTTCGATATGAAAGCCTGGATAGTAGGGCTATGAGAAGGATCCTGGATAGTAGGGTTACTTCGATATAAAAGCCTGGATAGTAGGGCTATGAGAAGGAACCTGGATAGTAGGGTTACTTCAGAGCGATAGTGTATATTAGTTGACCCGTTTGATTTCGGGAACTGAGTTTCCATTAGTCATCTGTAGATATGATCTGTATAACCGCTGAATTTACTAAAGCTAACCCTCTTTTTTCTGAAAAGATATCAGGGTTAGTTATATGCGATGTATGAAATGCAGGGCGCAATGATGTTCTCAAGATGAATGAGATTATGCTGCACATGTCATGTATGCGTATGTCATGATGTATGTTTATGAAATGCTATCGGGGTATGCTTTCGTTTTGGAAAATAAATCTATGGCGGTTGCTGGAGAGTTATAAATGTTTTGTCGGGAAGAAAATGCTGGAGAATAAACTCTGCGAGGATCAAACTTAGGGGGGGAAGCGATACTTTGTTAGTAGACCTGCCGACCCGGAGGAACAACCTTAGCTGGGGATGCAATTAAGTTGTCGGAGGTGATGAGCTCTGTTGGAGATTGAACTTCTGTATCTTATAAAAACAAACTCTACTTGGAGGATGAATTTTACTGACTAGCCCGCGATTATGAACCTCGGTTGGGGGTGATTACGTCCTGCTTCGGGGAAACTGACATCAAGGCCTTTGGATACTTTTACTCTGTGGGGAGTGTATGTACCAATAATCATGTCCCAAACCTGACTCTATCCCGATACCTGCTGGGCAGAGGAACCGTCGGGTTTGGCACTTCTTATTTTCCTTATTTCTGGAATTACGAGTAATTGTCTTTGTTTCTTATGTAAATGTTTATGAGCAGTAATTATTTTCAAATGCTAATATAAAAAATAAATCATTGGACGTTCTTGCAAAACAAAACAGAAAAAGAAAAAAACAACTTGAAATTTCTCGTGAAAATGACTTGTATTGATTTTTGAAGTTGGCCGGTAATAGGCGTTTTTGTACAAAGAGGCCGACGTCCTAGTAAGAGAACGCCGCCGAAAGATAGAAATTATAATTTGTGTAAAATAAAGAAGAACAACTATGCGAAACGACCCCCTTGGGTTCCAACTCTGCCATTGCCTTTATATCTTCAAGCGTCTCATCACTTTTACACTTGGCCGAAGGTTGATCAGATTGATTGGCGCCGTCCGAGCTTGACAGTCGATACCGAAGTCTAGTTGCAAGATGATCCAATGAGACATAGTGTTACGCTTCAATCCCTAACTTTTACCTGGACCGCCCTTTCGGGTTTTCAGTCCACCGGGATACCCTTTTTTGCACAAGTCGCCCTTTCGGGTTTTCGACTTACCGGGTGTACAGATTTTTTCATTTTCATCCCTTACTTTTTCCCGGACCCTTTTGGTTCACCGGGAAGCCCTTATTTTTGCCTAGGCCAGTCGACCTAGCGGGTCTTTGATTATGCGTAATATCTTTTCACTATGTATGCATTGACGGGGTGAGGGAGGTCATCACCATCCATGTTGGTTAGAATTATAGCTCCTCCCAAGAAAATGTTCTTAACCACAAATGGCCCTTCATACGAGGGAGTCCATTTACCACTGGGATCACCTTGTGGCAGTATGATGCGTTTGATCACCAGATCCCCGACTTGATATTCTTGACGCCTGACTTTCTTGTTAAAAGCCTTGATCATTCGCTTTTGGTACGTCTGACCATGGCAGATAGAAGTAAGTCTCTTTTCATCGATTAGATTTAGTTGATCAAGTCGGGTTTGGATCCAGTCGTCTTCGTTCAAACTCGCATCCTTCATAATCTTGAGAGAGGGTATCTGGACTTTGATGGGTAGGACTGCTTCCATTCCATAAACTAGAGAGTAGGGTGTTGCTCATGTCATTATCCGTGCTGAGGTACGATACCCATGAAGAGCAAATGGTAACATCTCATGCCAGTCTTTGTATGTCACCGTCATCTTCTGTACAATCTTCTTGATGTTCTTGTTAGCTGCTTCAACAACGCCATTCATCTTCGGCCGGTAGGGAGAAGAGTTGTGATGCTGTATCTTGAATTGTTTACAGAGCTCGGTGATCATTGTGTTTTTGAGATTCGTACCATTGTGAGTGATAATCCTCTCTAGTTAACCATATCGACAGATCAGGTTATGTCGGATAAACCGCGCCATGACATTCTTGGTTACTGTAGCAAAAGAGGCTGCCTCAACCCACTTCGTGAAGTAATCAATGGCTACTAAGATGAAGCGATGCTCGTTAGACGCAGTAGGTCTGATCTCACAGATCATGTCAATGCCCCACATTGCAAAGGGCCACAGAGCTGTCAAGACGTTTAAGGGGACCAGAGGCACATGCACCTTATCAGCATGGATTTGGAATTTATGACAAGTTCGAGAGTGCTGATAACAATCGGCTTCCATAGTAAGCCAGTAGTATCCTGCCCGTAGGATCTTCTTAGCCATGGTATGTCCACTAGAATGGGTTCCGAAAGTGCCTTCATGTAGATCTGTCATGATCCTCTCTGCTTCGCTCTTTTCTACACATCGTAGCAGTGTGTAGTCATGGTTGCGTTTATAGAGGATTCCATTACTGAGGAAGAACTTTGCAGCGAACTTTCTCAGAAACTTCTTATCGTTGACAGAT
Source organism: Vicia faba (assembly GCA_948472305.1). NCBI lineage: Eukaryota > Viridiplantae > Streptophyta > Magnoliopsida > Fabales > Fabaceae > Vicia > Vicia faba. The sequence continues at coordinate 150,355,789 of OX451735.1, forward strand.
GCCCCTCCAGGATACTCCTGAGCCTCGAGGTACCTTTTGACTTCGTGAAACCAGGGTTTGTCTGCCACTTCTTCAGTGTCGATATCACAGCAGTGTGCTGGTTCACCCAACCTCTCAATGGAAATTTGGGGAGCTTCATTGTCCCACCTAACCTTGAACATAGAAGACATGGTAGCTAGAGCGTCCGCCAACTGGTTCTCTTCTCGTGGGAAGTGTTCAAAGGTTATCTCCTCAAAGTGTGGGAGCAATGTCAGTACATATTCTCGGTAAAGAATGAGATTTGGGTGCTTCGTATCCCACTCGCCTTTGATCTGACTTATCACCAAAGCGGAATCCCCGAATACACTTAAAAACTTGATCCTCAGGTCAATAGCAGCTCGAAGACCCACAATACATGCTTCATACTCCGCCATGTTATTGGTGCAATTGAAACATAATCGGGCAGTGAACATAGTATGACAACCCTCAGGAGATATGATTACAACGCCAATGCCGTTACCCAGTGCGTTCGAGGCTCCATCAAAATACATAGACCATCGGGATCCTTCCTCAGGTCCTTCATCCGGTCCAGGCTCTTCACAGTCAGTTACCAACTTGATATTCTCATCCGGGAACTCAAAATTCATGGACTGGTAATCATCCACGGCCTGATGAGCCAAATGATCAGCCAGTACACTTCCCTTAATTGCTTTTTGGGTTGTATATTGTATGTCGTATTCGGTTAAGATCATTTGCTACCTTGCTATCCTTCCGGAGAGAGCAGGCTTCTCGAAAATATACTTAATCAGATCCATCTTTGATATCAACAAGGTAGTGTGAGTCAGCATATACTGTCTCAGTCGGCGAGCAGCCCATGCCAAAGTGCAGCAAGTTTTCTTGAGCAATGAGTATCGGGTCTCACAGTTGGTAAACCTTTTGCTAAGGTAATAAATAGCATGCTCTCTTCGACCAGACTCGTCATGCTGCCCCAGCACACACCCCATTGAATTTTCTAGCACTATCAAGTATAATATCAAAGTCCATCTTCGACAACTATCCGTCATCTCTTCAAATGACATCTATAAGCCCATTCCCAATACATCTTCGAGTGTAAATTTCTGTGCACTTTAGTGTTCAATCATCTTTCACCTTCAAGTCACGAATGGAGGATCCGTTAATCTAACTCTTTAGGTTTAAGAATATTTAACAGGGGAAGCTGTTGTACCCCAAAATTTTCCCTCTCATTTCTCAAGAAATCTCTCATAAGATCTCCATGGATTCAAGACTACACAAGGTTTCATCAGCTCAAGACACCTCCTCAACACTGACAACTCAAAATTAGGGTTTGAGTTTTCACAAGGACAATTGAACTTATAATGCCTTATATGACTTTCATGGATCATTTTGGATCCCCAAGATTGCTCATGTCAAGTTTCAAGCTTTGGATCACATTTTTGCTTAATCAATTGATCAGTTAACTTAAAATCAATTGTATTAGGGAAAAGTCAATTGTGGTTAATTTACAGTCAAACTTCAATATTTTTGATTCATATCAACATTATGAACTCATATATGTCAATTGATCAAGTTTGGATCACAATTCCTCAAAGAAATTTGATCAAAACACCAAAAGGGCAAAATGGTCAAAATTAGGGTTTTGATTGAAAAGGCTCAATTTTTGACTTTTGACCTAATACATGACTTGTTGGTTTGATACATGGTATCAACGATTCAAATATATCATTTTGACGTAATGGCATGGCTCAAAACATTTCCCAAGATCAATTGATTGATAATTGAAATTTGGTCAACTGATGGAAAAGTCAATTGTACACTGAAAAGTCAAACTTTGACTTTTTGATCAAAGTCAAGTTCAAAAATCATATTTTAAACAAGACATGTCAAAATATGAAGATTGTTCATCAAGAATAAAGTCAAAATTCATTTTGAAAATTCAAACTTTTCAAGACCTAGAAAGTTTTCTAAGTTTCTTTTATACATGATAATTTCATTACTTCATGCCATTCTTTCACCAAGATGCAAGATGATTCAAGGAAAACTTCCAACTTGAAAGTTGTAGATCTCAATGAGATCCAAAACAATGTAGATCATGACTTTTTATAGAAAGTTGTAGAGGGTGTTTCAAGCTTTCCAAAACATCCAGGAGCATGAATTTATCATATTTTAGTTAGGAGATTCAAGGGCCTGAAGTTGGACATTCATTCTTGAATTGCAAGCAATTTTTGTTGAAGAACACATAATCCAATTGGCATGATGTGCTGCATAATCTTACTTTGCAGGCCTTGTGACTTGCAAATATTACCATAATTTAATATTTACACAAACTTTTGAGCTATGGTCCATTTGGTTTAAGCATTGTCCAAGTGATCTTTCCATTTTTGGCACAAAGTTGACATTTCCATTCTTGCAAAGTAGCTTTAATCACAAAGTCATCTCTCCTTGAGCCTCTAACTTATTCCTTCTACAGACATTCAACATTCAAAATCAGAAGGGCATGCTTAAAGTGTCCAACAACCCTATGCAATAAAGTACAAAGCATTGGAACTATGATCTTCAAGCTTGCTTCATGTACAATCTAACCTAGCTATAACATGTGATTCAAAATCTGAGTTTGTTTCAAGTCTAAAACCTTCTCTATAAATAGAGAGGTCAATTGCAAGAGAAAGGGGCCAAAAAATAGAAGGAGAAACTAACACTCAAAAATCATTTTTGCTGTCAAAAACTAGATTTGTCCACAAAACCTCCATTTTTGAGCTTTGAAGTCCAAATCTTTGAATCTCATACCATGCAAGTTTTCTCCAAACAAACCATCCAAACACTTCACATACACCATATAGAAGTTTTCCAAACATAAGAATAACTTCTGTAACGTTAATATCACCATCTTCCAAAAAAAAACATACATTACAACTTGACTTGGTTGGAGCGGTTCAACCATTTTCAGCACAAAAGGAAGGTTGGAGCTACTTCAAGAAGGTTCAAAAGAGCTCCATCAATCACCACTTTGCACCCGAAAACATCTATACATGTTCTAAAGTTTCCGCTTCAAGAGATAAACTTTCTCAAACTGTGATATCATTGTTCATACATCATTGTCTTTTGCACTAAAAAGATATAACAAGACAGATCAAAGAGAAAAAACTAGAAAAAAGCCAGACCAGAGGCTAACATGGGTGCCCGTGTCACACGACACGACCCGTGTCAGCTTAGTTGGGTTAAAAACATAATAAAATGCAGGGACTGGGGATGACAAGGGTGCCCGTGTCAAACGAAATTACCCGTGTAAGTGTTACTAGTTCAAACACAAGTAGAAAAAAGATGGACATGGGCTGACACAGATGCCCCTGTCACACGACACGGCCGTGTCAGATTGGCTGGAACAAAAAAAAGAGTGCAGAGAAGTCATGGACATATCCTGACACGGGTGCCTGTTTCCACTGACACAACCCGTGTCAGCTCAGGCACCAAATTTCTTGATTTTTGAGATTTTTTTAGTTTACTTTGGACATATTGCATTGCTTGGAAATTACCTAACACTATAAAACCTTTTTTCCAAATGAAACCTCAAAAACATTTTTCTAAACAATTAGTTTTATTTTTAAAAGTTAACTTAGACTTATATTTTTCTTCAATGAAATTAATTACAAAACTCTTTCTAAAAAACCCTAAAAATGCTTTCTTGGTTCATTTTATTTCTTTTAAACTAGGGTTTAATTTTACTTATTTTAATTAATTGTTTTCTTTTAGATAATTAGGTTAAAACCATTTTCTTTAACAAAATTAAACAAAAAATCCATTTCTTTTCCATTTATATCCTTGTACATTATATTCCTTTCAATTCTTGGACATTATTCAAATTCAATATGGTTGTAATAGATAATTAGGTTTAATTTCTTGCAATCCATATTTGTAAATTTGTATACCCCATCTCCAAATGATGTAATAGCGTAGTAAATTTACTTTCGCAATTTATCGCTTTCATATAAATGCTAGTAATTAGGGTTTGTATGGAAAGATAAAATCAATAAGGAGATAATCCTAATAAAATATTAAATGCATGTAAATCAAACACACTATTCACACATGCACCCTTAAGGTTAACTCCACTTGTTTCCTAAAAATGGTCATGTTATGCATGTGGGATGTCTTATCAAAAATACAAAATCATAGTCCCTCGATGATGCTACAAATGTTGCCTTACAAATGATCTTTAGTCCCTACAAGAGAAATGCTAAGATATCTCACAACATTGATATCATGATTATAAGATGACCCACGCCCGTCCCTTTATATCCAAAGATAAGGCTTCTTACCAATCAATGGTAGGATAGCAATATCAAAGGAAAGGAGAGAAATGAACAAAAGACTTTTGAGTTGGTAGAAATGTTCTTAGTTTGCTTGCTCACTTTCAAAACAAAACATACACCAAACATTTTCAAAAACAAACATCTTTTCAAATACACAAACAATTTCCATGAAATATTTTCAAACGTCCAACACTTTGTATACATTCTCGCCGAAACGATAATTATTACAAAGTTCTCCTAAACGAAGGCGCCTTTTCCAAAAATACTTTCAAAAACCACCACAAAGCACATTTTCAAACAAAGCAAGTGATCTAGCAAGCAACTAAGAGTCCATAGATAACTAATGATGAAAAGGGTGCTAACACCTTCCCTTTTCATAATCTACCCCCCGAACTCAAGAAAATATCTCAAAGGTCTTTCCTGTTCTTTTCACCCTTTTCTTTTTGGATAAAAGAAAAGTCGGTGGCAACTCTTGCTAACTACAACAATTACGATCAAACTCAAAACATCCCAAGTTAGTTCTCCCACCGTATTACAGATGCCTTATTCTTTTGAAGAACTTTTAGTTTACATGTTTATGAGGACCACTCCTGTTCTATTAGATGATGTGGAAGAACTTTAGTTTGCCTTAGTTAGGATGTAGCAAGAGAAGGAAGCATGGAAGAACAAGTACCTAACTATGGAGGTGTCCTACTCAACATAATTGAAAGAGAAGGATGATTTGATTGAGATTATTGAGAGTCATGCTGTGGAGATGATGGAGAAGTAGGAGGATGTATTTTCCTCTAGAGTTCAGCCATGTCCCGGTTACCCATTTTCTGATTCTGGCGGATGGAAAGAAGTCACTGACAAGTATGCATAAGAGAACAAGTAGTTGAAGTCTCAGATTGTAAGTCTCAAGGGAAAACATCAATGTGTGGAGAGATCTTCATCAGCTTTTGCTCCTTAGGATTTTTAAATTCTATCTTTACTCTCTTGTACTTAGGATTATTGAAACTTGTACTAAAATTTGTAATCCATTCCAAAGTTATTATTAAAATGAGATTTTTCAGTATTTCCAAATGTGTTAATTCTTCAATATTTGCAATTGTTTATAATTCTTTAAGTTCCTTGAATAAATACAATAAATCATATGCACTGCATATCATTCATCATTTTACACATATTTTTGCATTCTTATCTTTCACAGGTGTCTTACTTACTTCTCTGCTTCGTTCAGTCGACAAGTTATCTCATTGCTGCAATAGTCAGGCTAATTCTAGGAAGAAGATAGAAAATCTTAAACAAGAGAATCACGAGCTGTGCAAAGAAGTTATGTCTTTAAAAGCCATTATGGCTAACCTGACTGCTTTGGTAGAGTCGTTAGTAGCTGCTCAGAATCAACCACCTCCTCCTCCTTTGTCTCCTCATGCTACTTAACCACGACAGACGACCGTTATTTTAGAGGTTATGTCAGTTCCCATCTCTGTTACTCCAATTACTGCTACTCAATACCGTATGCCTCACGGTTACCCGTGAGGAATGCTTGAGAATTTCATGCTAGAAGGTTACAGTCCTGCTGCGCAAGTTACTCCATTTGTTCAAACTACGACTGTTTCTGCACCTCCTGTGGTGCATGTTGTCCCTATTATTAATAATGACATTCATCATGCTACACCTTCTGCAGTGAATCTGATTCCTGTTATTAATGATGAAGTTTATCCTGCGCCTCCCCACAAAGTGAAAGTTTGGGCTTTTATGATCGAATGGATGACTTTCAGGATCAATTCAATGAAATGTAGAAAGAAGTGAAGACTCCCTGAGGGAAAGAGTTATTCAGACAGAATGTCAGTGACCTCTGCTTGGTTCCTAATGTGAAAGTGCTAGCAAAGTTTAAATACCAGAATTTGAGAAGTACAAGGGCAATTCTTATCCCCATGATTATCTGGTGATGTATATCAAAAGGATACCCACTCATACTGATGACAAATGTTTGCTTATTCATTTCTTCCAGGATAGTTTAACTGGTGCTGCCTTGAAATGGTATATGGAATTGGACAGTAGCAACATCCATACATTCAATAATTCGGGTAAAGCTTTCGTGAAGCAGTATAAGTATAAAATGTTTATTGCAGCTGACCATGACTAATTAAGTGCAATGTCTAAAAAATATAAGGAATCATTTAAAGAGTATGCGCAAGGTTGGCGCGTGGTTGCTACCCAAGTGGTACCCCATATGGGAGAGCAAGAAATGACTAAGGTCTTCCTAAAAACCCTTGCTTCATTTTACTATGAAAGAATGTTTGTAAGTGCATCGAGTGATTTCATTGAGATGGTAAGTATGGGTGTCCGTCTAGAGAAAGCCGTCAGGGAAGGACGACTGTCAAAAGATGAAGGTTCTAGTGGAACAAAGAAATCATCATATGGGTTTTCTAAAAATAGAGAAGGAGAAAAAAATGATGTTGTTCAAGAAAGAAGGATTAGACCTCCAAGAAGACGTCATCAGCATCAACAAAAAGTTGCTTTAGTAACTCCAGTCATCAATGTAGCTCCGACTGATGTTGCCAATCAGAGAGCACCTCAATAAAGTAATCAAGGGAAAGGTCAGAAGATAGAAGCTTTTGATCCTATTCCGATGAGTTATACATAATTTTTTTCGGCTTTGATTCAGAAGAATCTAGTGCAAACTAGGCCTCCTACTGTTATACCTCCAACCTTGCCATGGTATTATAAAGATGATCAGACGTGTGCTTTTCATCAAGGAGCCCCTGGGCATAGTATTGAGAATTGTTATCTGTTGAATGCTGAAGTGCAAAAGATGGTGAGATCTGGGTTGTTATATTTTAAAGATGTGAGTCCAAATGTGAAGGCTAATCCACTACTTAAACATGAATGTGGAGGTACTGTGAATATGGTTGTTGGTTGTCCTGGAGATTTCATAATTTTTGACATCAATCTGGTTAGAGGTGATTTAGTGAAAATGCATGTTGATTTTTATGAATTCAGCTACTATACACACAATCACGTGGGTTTCAGTATTTGCAGTTCAGATATCCATGGATGTGATAAGGTGAGAGGTGACCTCCAAGAGATGATGAATGAAGGTCTTATCCATATAATCAGAGTAATGGATGGATATGAAGATATTAATATGATTAAAGACTACTATGTTGGGGCCATGTTTGATGATGAGTATGTTTCTGCCAATGAATTCATTTCCTCTGATGAAAGTATGTTTTAAGACAATTATGTGATTCCTGAGTATTCTAAAGAAGCAGGGGTGAATGTCATTGTGCCACATTTTGGTGTTCCCTCTCCTATAGAGATTAAATATCACAGCAAACATGTTGTTGCTCCAGTGGTTATTTATCTGCCAGGTTCTATCCCATATGAATCAGATAAAGTCGAGCCTTATAAGTACAATGCAACTATCCTGGAAGGTGGTGTGGAAGTTCCTATCAAACCTTTGTCCCATGTTGAGACTATTACTAAAGCTAGTCAGGTAACTCATAGTGGTCGTGTATTCACCCCTACCTTTTGAGGAGGTGTTAATTCTGGTAAGAAGGTTGTTGAGAACGTTGAACCTAAGAAAGTGGTAGGAGAGTCTAGTGGCGCTGCCTTGGAAAAGGATGTTGATGATCTATTAAAAATCAACAAGATGAGTGATTACAAGATTGTGGATAAGTTGTTACAAACTCCATCTAATATTTCCATTTTATCCTTTTTGATGAAATTTTCTGCTCACTGGGAATCTCTGATGAGGGTGTTGGATCAGGCTTTTGTTGAAAGGGATGTGTCTCTGGATCAACTCAACGGTATTATGGGGAATATTACGTCTTGTAACAATCTGAGTTTTTGTGATGAGGAATTACCTGATGAAGGGAGAAACCATAACATGGCTCTGCATATATCTATGAATTATAAGAATGACTCTTTGTCTAATGTGCTGATAAACAATGGATCTGATTTGAATTTCATATCAAGAAGCACTCTCATAAAGCTTAAATACCGGGGAACTCCTATGCTCTCTAGTGGCATTATAGTAAAAGCTTTTAATGGTTCGAGAAAATCTGTCATTGGAGAGGTGGATTTACCTATTCACATAGGTATGCATTTATTAATCACCTTTCAGGTTATGGATATTGTCTTAGCCTATAGTTGTTTATTAGGGTGACCCTGGATCCATGAAGTAGGAGCTGTTACTTCAACCTTGCATCAGAAACTAAAGTTTTTCAATGAAGGAAAGGTAGTTATTATGAACGGTGAGCAAGCTATGTTGATATCTCATTTTTCTTCCTTTAGAATTGCAAAAGCTAATGAATTTATTATTGGAACTCAGTTCCAAGCTTTGTCTATTGATAATATAAGGAAGAATGAATATTTTATCATCTCATTTAAGGATACGCAACAGGTAGTGCAAAAGAACTCTAGCAAGGTGTGGGGGCAGGTTACTAATCCAACTATGAACAAGAATGGGACTGGATTGGGTTTCTCCATGAAGAATGAAGTCGTGAATTCGAAGTCCGCTTTGAGTAAATATCAAGACATCTTTCACAGTGCATGATATATCCATTCGACTTCTCCAAAGATCAATGTTATTCTCGAAGATGAGCCAGAGCAAGAGATGCCAAACATTATGACACATGGAGTCAAAATCTAGAATTAGATCACTGTTGATGTTCCTTCTTGCATTCACATTTCAAAGTAGTTTGTTTTTGGTTGGTCTTTTCAAAAGTCTTTCACTCTGCCCAAGGTGAAAGTAATGTTATGCGGGCGTGTCTTTTGTTTTGAATTTTAAGATCATTAATAATAGTTATTTTTGATTTCTAAATTGTGTCTTTATTTTTTGTTTTTTCTTGGAAAATGGTAATCAGAAAATACCTTTCAAAATAAATAATAACTATAAATAAATATGCATAATCATTTCTTACATGTGCTAGTTTCTAAATATAAATCATAAATCATATGTTCAGATTAATTAAAAAACATGTGGAATGCAATGACCCTGCACCCTCTACCAAATTTGAATATCCTGTGTATGTGGCAGAAGAAGAAGAATATGATGAAATCCCATAAGAGGTTTCACGGTTGCTTGAGCGTGAGGAAAATACCATTCATTCGTATAAAGAGTCGTTAGAGATGATTAACTTGGGTTCAAAAGAAGATTTGAAAGAAGTCAAGATTGGGGCCCTGCTTCATCCTGATGTGAAGATCAGGCTGATTGAGTTGCTGAAGGGGTATGTGGATATCTTTTCTTGGTATTACCAAGACATGCCGGGTTTGGACACCGATATTGTGGAACATTATTTACCGCTAAAGCCAGAATATTCACCAATTAAGAAGAAGTTGTGAAGAACTCACCCTGACATAGCAGTGAAGATTAAAGAAGAGGTTTTGAAGCAGATTGATGCTAGTTTTCTTGTAAAATCAATATACCCTCAGTGGATTGCCAATATTTTTCAAGTACCAAAGAAAGATGGAAAAGTCCGCATATGCGTTGATTATAGAGATTTAAATAAAGAAAGTCCAAAAGATGATTTCCCATTGCCCCATACTGATATGTTGGTTAATAGCACAACAAAATTTAAAGTGTTCTCATTCATGGACGGATTTTCTGGATACAATAAAATTAAGATGGCTCCTGAGGACATGGAAAAAACAACGTTTATCACACCCTGGGGAACATTCTATTACTGAGTGATGCCTTTCGAGTTGAAGAATGTCGGTGCAATGTACCAGAGGGCTATGACAACTCTATTCCATGATCTGATGCATAAGGAAATCGAAGTATATATTGATGATATGATCGCCAAATCTCAGACTGAGGAAGGGCATATGGAGGACTTATTGAAATTGTTTCAATGTTTTAGGAAGTATCGTCTCTGCTTGAATCCAAATAAGTGTACTTTTGGTGTTCGTTCAGGAAAGTTGCTATGTTATATTGTCAGCGAAAAAGGAATTGAAGTTGATCCTGATAAAGTTAAGGAAATTAAAGAAATTCCTGCACCAAAAACTGAAAAGTAAGTTAGAGGATTCCTTGGACATTTAAATTTCATTTCCAGATTTAATTCCCATATGACTGTAACACGTGAACCAATCTTTAAGCTATTAAAGAAAGATCAAGGTTATGTGTGAATGAATGATTGCCAAAGGGAATTTGAGAGTGTAATACGGTGGGAGAATTGACTTTTGGGTTTTGCGTTTTATCGCAAATGTTTCAGATAGCAAGAGTCGCCACCGACTTTTCTTTTATCCAATAAAGGAAAGGGTGAAAAGAACATGAAATAACTTTTGAGAAATTTCTGAGTTCGGGGGGTAGGTCATGAAAAGGGGAGGTGTTAGAAACCTTTTCATCCATAGTTATCTATGGGCCCTTAATTGCTAGCTGACTTTTGGAAATGTTTTGTGCTTGTGTATGTTTGAAAATATTTTGAAAATGCCTAAGTGAGACAATTTTGTAATGATTCTCGTCGTTGAGAATGTACACAAAATGTTTGTTTTGAAAATATTTATTGAAAGAAAGTGTTATTTTGTGAAAATATGTTTTTGAAAATGCCAATGTAAGGCATTTTTGCTTTATAATAACCCTTGTTTCAATCCTCAAGAGTGTTTATAAAACGCTTTGAAAGTAGTTATTTTAAAAGTGTGAGGTGTGAAAATTATTTTAGTTTGTGAGCAAGTGATTAAGAACTATCTACCTACTCAAAACTATTTTGTTCTTTTCCTCCTCCTTTAGATAGTGCTACCCCATTAGTTAGTAGGAAGCCCTATCATTGGATGTGAGGGACAGGCGCGGGTCATTGCACAGTCATAGAAAGCAACTTTTGGGACACTTTAGCAATTTTCGTAAGGGACTAAGATAGTTTACCAAATTCAGCATTGACGGGGCATCGAGGGATTACGATCTTTTAACCAAGGGTCTTTGTTAAAGCGTCCCGCGTTCGAGGGACATGACTGTATTTTTTTCGAGGCAACAAGTGAGGGTCACCCTAGAGGTGCGTGTGTGCGTAGTGTTTTGATTTCAAGTATCTGTCTTGAGAATAGGTTTTCTAATGTTTATTATTTTTACGTCTTGCCATACAGACCTAATTAATCTAGCAGTTAAATATATACAAATGCGGAAAAAATGTGGGAAATAAATCTACGTTATTACATCCCTTTAGGGATGGGGAGTACAAACCATAAATTGGGGAGGAAAAGCAACAAACCCTAATTATCTATTACAAACCATTGACAAATTACAATATTGAAAAATAATACGAAAAAAGTAAAATGAGCGCGTGGAGATTGAAAAGGGGAAAGATGTTTAAAAACCCTAAAATATTTCTAAGTGTTTAAGAAAATATTTTTGTTGTTTTTGTTTAGAAAAAATAATCAAAGTGTAAAATAAAAATAAACTATATTTCTAATTAATTTATTATTTAACTAATCAAAAAATATGATTAAGTTAATTAATTTTAATTTATGAAAATTAAATCAATTAATTAAAACAAAAAAAAACTAAATCTAAATTTTTATGATTTTATGATTTTATGATTTTTTTATTAAATACAACCGATTTTTTTAAAATAAAAAATAAAATATTAATTAAACAAAATAAAGGAAAAATTAAACGGGACTGAGTGGTAGAAGAAATTTGGGGGGGTGTTAGAAATCAAAAACTCCAAGCCCAATAACAAGTGAGCCCAAGCGCTGCGCTGGATCTAGTGAGGGGGATCCATGAAGGCTTATGGTGAGGGCGCTGATCTGGAGCGTGGGATCTGATTGTATAATGATCTAATGGTGTTGATGATGGGGTATATGATGAGCATGTATGTTTGGTTCACATTGGATTTGCAATGGAAATGTTAGAAAATAAAATTCCCCAGGCTTGGATTGAACCTAGGATCAATCATATGTATGACTTAAGAGCAAGCACGCTGCCCCTGGGGTGGCTGTTACATCCGGTCATTATACAATAACAGCTAAATATATCATAAACTTAATTTTCAAAAATGGAATTCCAACTTCTTCTTCTTCCTCGCGCCAGACAACAACAACAACATTTTTTATTTTTCTAAAAGCTTCATTTCTCAACCATTTTAAAAACTGTAAACACCAAACTTGCTCTAAATTTCACAAGGAATTCAACCATACTATTTATTTTAACTAAAACTCAAAGAATAAAAAGAATTTTACTCAGTACCAAAAATTAACCCTAACTGGTCAGAGCTTCGATTCTCATTCCACAAGCAAAATTAATGAAAACTAATGATACGGTTAGCTTCAGGATATTGATATCTACATTTTATCTTTGGAAAACAAACACAAATGATGCATGTATATGGATATCATAGTTTTAAAATTTAGCGAAATTGGAGAAAGTCCAATGCTTCTTCTATGGCCTTTTAGTGTAATATGATGATTGATTAAGCTTCCTTGGACTTTCAGGAACCTATTCCAATTCTTACTTTATGCTGAAAGTTGCTGAATCACTCCAACCAAGTCAAGTTGGAATGGTGAAAAGTGCAAATAGTGTATCATGATGGAGTGATTACAGAAGTGTAACATGGGTGTGAATGAGTTTTATATGATGTTTATGAAGTGTTAGGATGGTTAACTTGCAAAGATATGGCAAGAGTTGGGAGTTTCGAAGAAATGGATTTCAAAACTCAAAAGTGGAGAATTTTTAAAAATTATGATATGAGAGAGATTGAGGGTGTTTTTGAAGCTATCAATTCGTCCTTTTGGCTTGCAAATGGCCTCTCTATTTATAGGCAAAATGTTTGATGGCAAGGGCCAATCAGTTTTGCAAGTTATGGAGTTATGGCTTGGTTGGGATGTAACTTAAAGTTTCTTGTGAAATCAAAGTTCCAATGCCTAGTACCATATCTCATAGAGTGGTTAGACACTTTAAACATGTTCCTCTGAGTTTTTAGGTTGAGTGTGTGCAGATGAAATAAGTGAGAGGCTCAAGGAGAGTTGGCAATTGCATAAAGCATGCTTTATAGGAATGGAAGTGTGATATTTTTCCCCTAAATGACAAGTTTTCTCTAGTGAAGCCTTAATCAATTGGATAATGGCACAAACGTTTGTGTAATCATCTGATTATGGAGAGATTTATAGTTTAGAGGCCTGCAAAGTGAGATTGTGTTCCATGGTTATGGTATTTGGTTATGAGTTCATCACAAAAATGACCTATAATTCAAGAATGAAATGCCAACTTCATGTCCTCGAATCTCCTAGCTCAAGCATGATAAATTTATGCTCTTGGACATTTTGGAAAGCTTGAAATATGATATTCAACTTTCATGTTGACCAATTTGGCTAAATCAAATAGGAACTTGGTGAAAATTTTCCAAGAAGTTGAGATAAAAAAACTGATCAAAATTTGTTGAAATTTTTTCTAAGTGTCGGATAAAAATAATCAGAACTTCATGGGCTCATATCTCTTAAATTAAGAACTTTTTGAGGATCATCCCACATTAACAAAGTTGTAGAATTCATTAATCCATACAACTTTCATGTTGAAAGTTTTCCTTGAATCAACTTGTATCTTGAGGAAACTTGCTTGTGAAGTTAGGGTTTTTTAGGCACAAAACACTTGAATTTTTCTAAGTGTTTGAAAATATTCAATTTTGAATTTTGTTTACTTTCTTTATTCTCTTGATTCTTGATGACAAAGTTTTATAGTTTTGAATGTTTTGATGATTCTTGATTTTTGAATTCCAATGTTGACTAAAAACGTCAAAGTTTGACTTTTGTGTGACTGTTGACTTTTCATCAATTGATTCAATTTTTCAACTATCAATCACTTGTATATTTGGAAATGTCTTTAGCCATGTAATTAGGTCAAGATGTTGTATTTTAGCCCTTAGATCATGTTTTAAGCCATTAAGTCATGCACTAGGCCAAAAGTCAATGATCAGTCATCTTCAATCAAAACCCTAATTTGGTAATTTTTAACCTTTGATGATTTGAGGGCTTTCCTTGAGAAATAATGATCAACCCTTGATCAAATGATGAATTTTACCTAAAAATGTTGATGTTGACAAAAAAACTTGAAGTTTGACTGAATATTGACTATAATTTACTTTTTACCCAATACATTTGACTTTCAATCTTCTGAGCCATTGATAGAGCAAACAAGTGATGTAAGACTTGAAACTTGACATAAGAATTATTTATGACCTATGATGATCCATGAAAGTCATTTGAGACCCCTGCAACCCAATCTTCTTTTAGAAGCACCATACCCTATTTGAAGACCCTTGCTTAGGAGGAAGTTTGACCAGTAAACTCTTGAGTAGCTTTGAGTATTTTAGACCTCATGAGAGTGTCTTGAAGAAAATGGGAGGGTAAATTTTGGGGTACAACAGCTGCCCCTGTTCAATCTTCTTAAACCTGAAGAGTTAGATTGGCATGTCCTCCATTTGTGACTTGAAGGTAGAAGATGATTGAACACCTAAGTGCCCATAAATTTGCACTTGCCAGTGCACGAAGTAACATCGTTGTTTGATTATACCAAAAATGGACTTAAAGATGCCATTTAGAGATGTGGTGGAGAGTTGTCGGAGATGGGCTTATAGATGCTATCCAAATTAAACCATTGATAGAGATTAGACTAAGTCTAACGCTCAACTTCAACTGGAAGAAGTATCAGAATAAATATACACTTGATTTAATCTGAGCCAGAAAATGTCCACTTGAAGAAGTATCAAAATAAATATATGTTTGATTAAATCTGATCTAGAAGATGTCTATGCTAGTCTGCAACTAGAAGAAGTATCAGAATAAATCTACGCTTGATTTAATCTGAGCCAGAAAATGTCCACTGGAATAAGTATCGTAATAAATCTACGCTTGATTTAATCTGAGCCGGAAGATGTCTATTGGAATAAGTATCAGAATAAATCTATGTTCGATTTAATCTGAGCCAGAAAATTTCTACTGGAAGAAGTATCAGAATAAATCTATGGTCGATTTAATCTGAGCCAGAACCTATCTACGACCATCTTCAACTGGAAGAAGTATCAGAATAAATCTATGGTCGATTTAATTTGATACAGAAGAAGTCTTTTTGTCTTTAATTGAGAGAAGTATCAGAATAAATCTACGCTCGATTTAATCTGAGTCAGAAAAGGTCTACTGGAAGAAGTATCAGAATAAATCTATGGTCGGTTTAATCTGAGCCAGAAGCTGTCTACGATCGTCTTCAACTAGAAGAAGTATTTGAATAAATCTATGGTTGATTTAATCTGAGCCAGAAGAGGTCTATACTGGAAGAAGTATCAGAATAAATCTATGGTCGATTTAATCTAAGCCAGAATATGTCTTTTTTGAGAATGATCCTTTGAGGAAAATTCTAAAATAACCCTTTGTCAGATGTAGCCTTGGAGAAGACTGTGGGTCATATAAGTAGTTGATGATATTTGTCTGTTGATTGATCTTTCCTGGAAAGGTAAAGAGTTAGTTGTATGCAATGTCATGATGTATGAAATGCATTGCATAATGATGTTATCAAAATAAATGAGACTGTTCTTGTTGTACCCCAAAAGTTTCCCTCCCATTTTACTCAAGACATGCTCATTGAGGTCCTCAATTGCTCAAGGTTTACCAAAAAATTGATCAGACAAATTCTCCTCCTAAGCGCTGAACCTTCAAAAAGGATTTCACTTTTCACCAATATGTTTGGTTTGAAAAGGCTCCAATTGATTTCCATTGTCCCCAATATGTCTTCAAGAATGTCCATGCTGAATTTCATGCCTTACACTACAAGCTTGGTTAGTCAACTGCTCAAATGTTTGAAAATCAATTATACTAGGTTAAAAGTCAACTGTGACCAATATATAATCAAAATTCAATATTTTTTGGTCAACATAAACACTTTGAAGTGATATACATCATTTGATCAAGGATTGATCATTATTCTTCAAGGAATGCTCTTAATTTATCAAAAGTCAATAATTGCTAAATTAGGGTTTCCTAGAGAAAGTCAACTAAAACTTGACCAACCATAACTTTCACATACATCATCCATTTTGTCCCAATCAAATCTCATTTTGAATAGAATCTAATTACCTAGAACTTCTATTCTATCCTCAAGTTCAAGAAATGCATCATTTGGAAGATATAAGCTCATACATTACAGGTCATTTTCAAAAGGTCAACAAAAGACACTTTTTTCCAAAACCATTTACATCAAGATAATGTATTCAAAAGCAAAAAGAGTCAACACAGAGATTGTATAGGACATCATGGTATTTCCAAAAAGTCATAGATCATATTGAAAGGATAAAAATTGAGCAAGTTATGAGTTGCACAAGTTAGGAAATTTTTGAGAAGGTGCATGAAGTGCAAATTGAGAAATATTGAACTTGTGAACCAATTGATGCCATGAGATTTCTTCCATTATTTTTTACCTAAATTATCCCTCTATATAAACACAACACCGTCATACACTAGAGACCACGAAATTGGCTGCCCAAGAACACTCTCTAAAAATCTCAAATTTTGTCACAACTAAGGCAAAGTCAAAACCAAAGATCCAACCACTTTCAGTCCAAGCCATCCATTACAAATCATTTCTAAGGAATCTAAGGGTAAGAATAGGTCAAAAGTGATTTCCATTGATGCTTGAAACAAGCATACTCTTCTCTTATTATTTTCTTTTCTTTCGTTCATATAATTAATTTCATGCATTGCTAATATTTATTAACTGCCCAAATGAGTTCCTGTTGTCACGTAGAACAAGTTTGAATCATAAACAGTAGCTTGGTTTGGTGGATGAGGCGCCTGACTGTGACCCAAGGGGCATGGGTTCAACACCCACCCCATGCATTATGGGTATCAAATCTACTATCGACTTGAGAATGAAATTCTTAAGTGTATTTGGAGACTCGGCCCTGGTAATCAGTCAAATCAAAGGAAAATGGGACACAGAGCATCCTAATCTCATCCCTTATCGAGAGTATATGTTGACACTAATTCCACACTTTGAAGAAGTTACCTTTGAAAATATTCCACGAGAATAAAATCAGGTAGCAGACGCGCTAGCCACCATGTCATCCATGTTTAAAGTAAGATGGGATAATGAAGCTCCTCAGATCACTATTGAGAGATTGGACGAACCAACATACTGTTATGAGGTTGATACCGAAGAAGCAGTGGACAAACCTTGGTTCCACGAAGTGAAAAGATACCTCGAAGCCCAATAGTATCCCGAGGGAGCTTCCGTCAATGATAAGAAGATCCT
Organism: Vicia faba; assembly: GCA_948472305.1. Lineage (NCBI taxonomy): Eukaryota > Viridiplantae > Streptophyta > Magnoliopsida > Fabales > Fabaceae > Vicia > Vicia faba. Next base: position 150,373,309 of record OX451735.1, read on the forward strand.
AAGAAGGTTTTATGCCAAGTTTTTCCTCAGTAACAGAATCCTCTACAAGTGCAACCACGATTCTACTTTACTTCGGTGTGTAGGCAGGAGTAAAGCATAGAAGATTATGGAGGATATGCATGAATATACCTTTGGCACCCATTCTAGTGGGCATACAATGGCTAAAAATATCATATGGGCAGGATATTGGTCAACTATGGAAGCAGATTGTCATCATCACTCTCGAACTTGTCACAAATGCCAAATCTATGCTGACAAAGTACATGTGCCTCCGGTTCTGTTAAATGTCTTGACTACTCCTTGGCCATTCGCGACATAGGGTATTGATATGATTGGAGAGATTAGACCTATCGCTTCCAGCAAACACCGTTTCATCCTTATCACCATTGATTACTTCATGGAGTGGGTAGAAGCAGCCTCATTTTCTTCCGTTACCAAGAATGCCATGGCCCGATTCATCAGACATAACCTTATATGTCGGTATGGTATTCCAGAAAGAATAATTACAAATAATGGTACCAATCTCAATAATACTATGATCACTGAGCTCTGTATGCAATTCAAGATTCAGCATTATAACTCTTCTCCTTACCGCCGAAGATGAACGGAATTGTAGAGGCTGCTAATAAGAACATCAAAAAGATCGTACAGAAGATGACAATGACATACAAAGACTGGAACGGGATGTTACCATTTTCTCTTCATGGTTACCTTACCTCATTACGCACGTCAACAAGGGCAACTCCTTTCTCTCTGGTATACGGTATGGAAGTTGTCCTATCCATCGAAGTCCAGATCCCTTCCTTGAGAATCATGAAGGATTCAGGTTTGAATAAAGACAGATGGGTTCAAAATTGACTTGACCAATTGGACCTGATTGACTAGAAGAGGCTCGTGGATGTTTATCATGGTCAGATGTACCAAAACGTATGATCAAATCTTTTAACAAGAAGGTCAGACGTCAGGTATATCAAGTGGGTGACCTAGTAATCAAGTGCATCATCCTACCGCAAGGTGATCCTAGGGGCAAATGGACTCCCACGTACGAAGGACCATTTATGATCAAGAACATATTTTCTGGTGGAGCTATGATATTAACAGCAATGGATAGTGACGACCTTCCACACCCAGCAAACACGGACATAGTTAAAAGATACTATGCATGAACAAATACCTGTTAGGTTGACTGGCTTAGGAAAAAATAAGGGCATCCCGGTAAACCAAAAGGTTTCAGGAAAAAGTTAGGGATATATATATATATATATATATATATATATATATATATATATATATATATATATATATATATATATATATATATATATATATATATATATATATATATATATATATATATATATATATATATATATATGAAGAAATATGTATACTCGGTAAGTCGAAGACCTGAAAAGGCGGCTTGGGCAAAAAAGGGCGGTCCAGGCAAAATTAGGGATTTAAAAACGTACAACTATGTACCATTGGATCACCTCACAAACAAACTTCGGTAATAAGTGTCAAGTTCAAATGGTACTAATTAATCCAGTCAGCTTCGGTCAAGCAGCAAAGTGATGAGACACTCAAAGATATAAAGGCAATAGTAGAATGGGAACCCAATGGGATCTTTTCACATAATTGTTTTTTTATTTGTATACTACTTTGTATAGTTTCCATTTTTACAACAACATTCTCTTATTAGGATGTTCGTCTCCTTGTACAAAGACGTTGTTGTAGGAAAACATCTTCAAATTAATACGAAAACTATCTCCTTGAAAGTGCAAAACTATTTGTTTTTATTTTTCTGTTTTGGTTTGCAAAAACGTCCAGTGATTATTTTTAAAATATGCATTTTATTTGATCACCTTTTATGAATACACGCATAAAAAACAGAAAGACAGTTACTAGTGGCTTTAAGAAATAGGACAATGTCTAAAAACCCATCTGTAAATCCCCACAGATACATCCCACAATAGATACAGAGATAGAGACGTCCTCCTGTGAAGTCACTGCCATATCCTCAGCATACGGCCTAATGGTGTCAGAGGTTTCGATATCCCCTACAGAGCAAGAGTCTCCAATCATCTCCCCAGCATCTCGAAAAATTCCTCAGCATGGTTCATAAACTTCTTGGGTTCCCCAACAGGGCTTCACAAAAATCCCCAAGCAGTTTACAGAATTTTCTTTCCCCAGTAGAGTTTATTTCTCTAGCCACAGAAATCTATCTCCAAAAAATTCAATTTCAACAAATAATGAAGAATCACAACCTCATCCCCAGCAGCAGTCAGGGATTTATTTTCCCTCAATTCAATGACGTTCCAAAGAGAAACTGATCAGTTCATATATTGCATTCATACATCATTTTACAAACATGCATACAAAATACATATAACACAATCTCATTTATTTTGAGAACATCTTTACACAATGTTTGTCATGCATCATGACATTGCATACCACTAACTCTTTACCTTTTCAGGAAAGATCAACAAACAAATATCATCATCAATTTTCAGCGATTTCCAGATTAATTCCTGAAACAAGATAGGGAAACTATCTGAAGTAACAACTCATCAATAATTGTGAAGCCTGGATCCGACCAGATAGCAGTTAACATCAAATACAATTTACTGTGAAGCCTGAAATCTGACCAGATAGCAGTTTACAAAACTCTGAAGCCTGAACCCGACCAGACAGCAGTTAACATCATCGTTGAAGCTTGGAATTAGACTGGATAACAGTCAAACTTCTACAACACTGAAGCCTGGGCCCGACCAAGTAGCAGTTAACGTCATTGCTGAAGCCCAGAATTTGACCGGATAACGGTCAACCTACAATTTAAGACATTGTGAAGCCTGGAATCTGACCAGATAATAGTATAAGTTGTTGCAAAGCCTGGAATCCGGCTGTTGTACCCTAAATTTTGCCCCTAACTTTTTCAGTCGCACTTTCATACCATACTTTGTCATTCAGTCACGATAATTAATAAATAGCATCATTCATCACATTTGCATCCTATCTTTATGTTTGCTCTTGTATTATTGATTAACTTATAATCAAAATAAAAAAAAATATTTATCGTTGTCTTTGCAAAATTGTGTTTTGTAGGTACTGAGTCAAAGCATCCGACAAATAAGGTTTTCCGGCAAAGCAATCAATTCTATATTGTGGCGAAAGACAACATGCATCGACCCATAAAGGCATGCATCGGCCCATAAAGGTATGCATCAACCTATAAAGGTATGTAACGACTCATCCAGTTGTGTATAACTAGCATGTGTCGACACATGCATGTTATGTATCGACTCATCCTGTTTGTATAACTAGCATGTGTCGACACATGCATGTATGTATGGAATCATCCTGTTTGTATAACTAGCATGTGTTGACACATATGTGTTATGTGTTGACTCATGCAGTTTGTTTGATTCAGTAATATGTTGAAGAAGAAGTATGTATCGACACATAGAGGCATGTATCGACACATGCTGTGTTATACTTCTAGAATGTGTCGACGCATACCACCCATGTATCGACTCATAACAGCAAAAGGCACGTGTTTTTTTGAAAAAAGCCAGCAAATTTCAAACTGTTATCTTTTTGGCTCCAATTTTTCTGCATAATTTGAAAATTATATCATTAATTCAATTTTGGCTCCAAGAATCAATTACCAAATTACCACTAATCCCAATCCTAAAACTCTATAAATAGAGACCTCATTTCATTCAAATCACAAGCTTTTGATAGCCAAATTCATCTTGCAAAAAAATCTCTCAATTCTCTCCATCTACCAAATTCACTCAAAGCTCCATTTTCAAAAGGATAGTAAGCTTTGCATTGAAGCTTACTAATATTTGAGCTAAACCTTCATCCAAACACTTTTTCTTCATCAATTCTCTACATCCAAGATTTGGTAATTGATTCTTGTGGTTAAATTGAAGCAAATTCTGGAAGTTGTTTGATAATTCTCTAATTCTACCTTTGGTAAGTTGGATCATAATCTTTCACAATGTGATCTCTTGTGGATTTCTGGTTTTGATTCATTGAACACTGTTTTATGATTCCATTAGTGCTATTTTCTCATAATTTGATGGAATTTTCATGCTCAATTGGATCCATGATCATAAGGTGTTTGATGAAAAGTTGGAACAAGAATTTGATCTTTAAAATGTTGTTTTCTACTGATTTTTAACAGGTTGCAATCAATTGTTGTAACATTGCAATTGATTGTCACAGAAAATTGATTTGATAAAAAACTGCACTGATGCAATAGGTTGCTGTCTAAGCACAATTGATTGTAACAGTGCCAAAAATACTTTTGCTGCCTTATTTTGGAGCTGTTTTGACTCAAGTATTTTTCTGCTCACTTTCTTTGATGGATAATTTGGATTACAATTTTGAATGTCCAATTTGTCTTTAAACTCATTGGACTTTGTGATGCAGATGAAGTTGGATAAATGTTCATCAATTCAAATCTACCTAAGAATGAATTATTTAATTCATTTTTGGTGCTTTGGATTAATGATATGTTTAGTGCTTTAATCCATCTAGAGGAGTGGTTGAATTTAAAGATGAAAGAATTTTGAAATGGTGATCCAAATCAGCTTATCATTCCCCTCCCTCTTCATCTTATCCCTTTATTTTTTAATTGTGCTACATGTTAAGGGATGGTGATCTCTATATCATTTATCGAAACATGAAGTACATAGATTTCTATTGACCGACCTCAAAATAGGTGCGACTTCTACATAAGTCCACTTACGATTGCTTAACATAGCGCTAAATTTTGTCGCGATTCGAATAAATGATCATTCGTGGCCTAAACTTATGATTGCAAGCCCAAGTATGTTAATTTGATCTCTTTGATCCAATAACCTTGAGATTCATTGTGTGGAGGCTTTGGTTCTACCAATCCTCTAATGGATCTACAACACCTTTGGTCAACGCGGATCACTTAAACATCGTTGATCATTACATGTTACTTTTTGAGGATTCCAAAATAGATGATATACTTGACAAAAAGCAAATGCAACTTGTTGTGTGGAGGCTTTGGTTCTACCAATCCTCTAATGAGTTCCAATTTCAAGTTTCAAGATGGTCATCCAACTAACCACTAATTTCTAACAATTGACTTTACTTTATGCTTTTTATTTTTTATGCTTTATGTACCATTTAATTTAAGCATTTACATTTCATTCCATTTTTATTTTGCTCACTTGAGCATTTACTTTTATGTCATTTTTATTTTGCTCACTTGAGCTTTTCTTTTCCTTTTAAAGACACCTAATAATCAACATGAACCATAAAAATCTTTAATGATACTTGGACTATTTGGTTAACTATCCTTGGCATTATGGAGTATTGGACTTCTTGGACTTAGGATTGGAGACCTTGGCCTATCTTGGAGACTTTGTGACTTTATTTGATATTTTGTCTGGAGTTCTTGAGGTTTACATCAAGACATTGGGTTGTTTGTTTGTTTTGTGTGCAGGTTATTGTGATTACATACTTTGTTTGTAATATAGAATTCACCCGTATACAGCCGTTACTCTGCCAAATTTTTGTGAAGACTTAATACACTCGAAGTTTGGTTCTCTCAAGAGGTCTAGTATCTTTGCTTGCTTGGTTTCAACCCTAAGAATGGGAATTCTATCTTGACCCATAATTTCAAGTATTGGCTTCGTGTTGGTTAGACGGTTCTCTTCTTTAGCTTTTACCTTATGCTTTAGGATATTCCCTTCATCTCCTCCCATCTTCTTTAATTTTCAAAACCTTCTCATCTTCTTTCAAAATCTTCTGTATTTATAAACTCGAACCGCTTTCATAATAAACCTCGACTTTGTCGAGTGCCTTTTCTTTTAAAACATCTTTTCTTTAAACAAACTTCAATTCATTTAATCATACTTTGACATCTTTCAAAATTAACAAAAACACTTCAATTCATTCAAACCTTTTTGTGCGCTCAAGCACTTTTACCCTTCAAAACTTTTTTCAAGATGAGACATGATTCATTGATAGTCGAGCAACATTCTCCTATCCCTATGGTTATAAAGGTGTTGACTTTTCCACTTGAGTACTAGAGGCGCTCTCAAACCCTCACTCTTGCTGACGCATGGTCCATCTTTCTCACACCTTGTGGGCGTTAGTCGAGATTTCTCTCCTAACAATAATGACTTGTCTCCTTGTTTAAAATCAACCAACAGACAAGTCTTTTCTAGCCGAACTACGGTGCTCTGACTTTCCCATTGCACGAGGGAGTACGTAGGCATTAAGTCTTACGACCCAAAGCGAGCAAAAATAATAAAAAACATTTCATTTTCTTTTGTTTATAGATACTCACTCATTCTTTCTCTTTAGCAAGTAAACCTCTACATGGCACTCCTTTTTAAAAGAAACCAAACAAAGTGGATCCTACGGAGTACCGTAGATGCTTAGGGTGCTAATACCTTCCCTTTGCATAACCGACCCCCGTACCTCGATCTCTGATCTTTTTGGGTTTTGTTCGCTTTTTTCCCATTTCCCTTTGGAAACAATAAAGTGCGGTGGCGACTTCATTATGTTGAGTTAAGTCAATTGATGGCTTAATCTCAAATCTTTACCGCTACATTTTCTTTACATATCATAACTGTCGCAATATCGAGCGCCCAAGAAAAATGTGCAACAGGAAAGTGGAGACCTCACTGGGGAAAGATTGACCTATTACTGGTCCATTCCTAAGTGGGTTAATCCTAGATTTGTTTGTTTCTTTTCTATGAGTGTGTATATTTTGTTTTACTTGCTGTTTATTACTTCCCATTATTCTGTATGTATGTTTGTCTAGATTTTCCTGGTTTTCAGGGGCTTGGTGATTTCTTATAAGTCTTCTACCCGGACTTTGGGAAAACATAAGATAGGACGGGCGGTATAGTCATGTTAACTTTGAGGGAGTAATCCCAAAAAAGGAGACATGAGATCCCTCACTCAGTGGAGGCCCATTTGACTGTAGTGTCGTTTACTGAGTAATCGAGAAGACGTACTGCTTTCGACCTGGGAGCCTACTGAAGCTGAGGATCGTAGATTACCTAACCCATCTTGGCCTTTTAGGTGTAGTGCAGAAGCTATGACGGAGTAATCCGGAAGTAGTTGTCACGCGATACTACGCTCGGACGAGTTTTTCCTGAGAATATTACTAATTACCGAGTTAATCGGGACGTTGGTAATATCCGAAGGAAGGATGTAGACTCTGGGAACCTCTTAGAACCTTGTTCGGCAGGTGATAACCGTTAGTCTATACCTTATGGGTTGTACCTTTGACTCCAGGCTCGTGACTCTGAACCATGTGATCCTGTTACTGTGCAGTGCATTGCATAACATTGCATATCACTTACATCCTTTGCATCATTCTACATACATCCAGGTTGTTCATGATCTTATTCCCAGTTGCTTCTTTCTTCCAGTTAGTCGTCTACCGTCAAGCTGATTCCTCAACACAACTACGGGACTAGAGCTGCTGTCAGATTGAGAATGGAAAACCAAGAACAACACAACATGGAAGTCAGAATGGAAATTGATGAGTTGAAATCAGGAATGGCCAAACTTACTTAGATGATGCAAGTCTTGATTTCTAGAGGAGAGCCACCTCAAAGGACTGTGATATCTGAAATACAAATTGCTGTTGTTGACACTCAACCTATCCAACATACATCTACTACATGGCCAGAGTTTGGATTACCTCAGAATTACTCTCCGCCTGTTGCAATTACTTTAATGGTTGGCCAGTCTTCCCGACCAGTCTTTCAAGCTCCAGTTTTCACTGAACCTCAGACAGTCGTTCATACTGCTTCTCGTCAACCTGCTGCACAAGCTGCTTTTGGGAACCCTCTCTTTGAGTACCATGCTGCCAGTCCTCGAAGTGTGAGTCAGGGAGACTTTGGTGAGTTTGAAGAGTTCAAAGAACAATATCAGACTTTAGAGAAAAGACTCCGAGCTATGGAAGGTAATGATTTCTTTGGTATTGCTACTGAAAACATGTGCCTAGTTTCTGATCTGGTTATGCCTACAAAGTTCAAGACTCCCGAGTTTGAGAAATATAAGGGGAACACTTGTCCAAGAAGTCATTTGGTGATGTACTTTCGAAAGATGTCTGCTTACACCAAGAATGACAAGCTTCTTATCCATTGTTTCCAAGATAGTCTGAGTGGAGCTTCACTGAAATGGTATATGGGGCTTGAAAAAGGTCGTATCCAATGCTTCCAAGATCTTGTTGATGCTTTCATAAAACAATACAAATACAACCTTGACATGGCACCTGATCGTCACTAACTGCAAAATATGTTTCAGAATGAGAAAGAATCTTTCAAGGAATATGCTCAACGATGGAGAGAATTGGCATCTCAAATTGAACCACCTCTGGCAGGAAAAGAGTTAACTGGTTTGTTCATGGATACTTTGTCCCCTTTCTTTTGGGAGAAGATGATTGGTAGTGTTTCTTCCAGCTTCACAGACCTGGTGACTATCAGCCAAAGATTAGAAGAAGAAATCAAGAATGGTAAAGTGTCTAAAGCTGCTGAATCTTCTAATGGTGCAAAGAAACACCTTAGGAACTTTCAAAAGAAGAAAGATGTAGAAGCCAACGTTGTCTCAACTGAGAGAAGAGGACCTCGTCGTAGGCCTCAATACACTGATCAACCACAAGTAGCGGCTATTACTCCTGCGGTTAATGCTCAACCAGTTCGGGTTCCTCAACAGCATAATATTGCACACAATCAGAATCAGAATAGGGCTCAATTTGATCCCATCCCTATGAAATACACTGAATTGTACCCTACAATGGAGTAGAAGGGCTTAATTACAACTAGGCCTCTGATTCCTTAAAATCCTCCTCCAGCCGGGTTCATACCTGACCTTCACTATGAGTTTCATCAGGGAGCCGCCGGTCATGATTTAGAGAGCTGCTTTGCATTGAAAAACAGAGTGCAAGAATTGATGAAAGCAAATATTCTCATTTTCAAAGAGGCAGGTCCTAATGTTATCAACAATCCATTTCCAAAACAAAGTGGCTGAAGACTGAGTCGGGGTACCCTCAAGTCACTTCCTAAAGCCAGTGTTTCAGACAGGACAGCTCATCCTTGTTACTGATTAGTCACTAGGCCATCTTTCTTTCTGTTTGCATTTTCCCTTGTTTATGTTAAAACTGTTTCTTTCAAATTCTGTTTATACTTTCATGTTAATTCTAATGAAATGAGCATTGCAATCTTTTGATTCAAATCATTTTCATTTACTACTTTCAAATATATTTCTCTTGTTTACTCCTTTTATCAAGATTTTGTTTATGCAAAGATTTGAGGGAGGATGATCAAAACGAAATACCCATAATTGTTGCTGGTATGATTTCGAATAAAACTTTGTTGAGGATATACATGCATTATTTCAAATCCCAAACACTGGAGTAATAAGGAAGTTAATCCCTCGTTCACCCCTTTGAGCCTAGAAGTTGGAGTTTCTTTCTATACGAAAAAACCCGCAATCTTAACCCGAGGATGGGTAGTTCTCGGTTAATTTGGTTGTGCGTTCAATTACAAGAGAAATCGTGCGAGACACCTTTCAACAAAGGTCGCGATCAAGCTTTCCTTTGCACACATCAAGTAGTGTCAAAGATGCTCTCAAACAAAAAATGACGAAGATGGTTCCCCGTAATCATTGAGCAAGGAAGTCATTATCTTTCCAAAAAGAAAAAATAAATGAAAAGAAAAATCAAAAGAAAAGTCCCGCTAAGTCAAAACCTCTGAAGGAGACATAGGAAAAAAACTAGGGCATCCCGCTGACTGTAATCTCAAATGAAACAGTTCAGGAAAAAGTTGGGAATAATAAACTCAATTAGAAGAGGTCTTCAAATCCTCAAAATTCTCCACCAGAGTTGACAAAAGTCCTCAAAACAACAAAATGATGTAAGAAGAAGTGATTGTCATTCTCAAGAATCCTTTAGCTTCTGAGCCATCGTCATTGCTACCATCAGTGCAACTCCAAAATCTCTTGGAACCTGAATGCATATTCTAAATTAACTGAACGTAGGGCTGAAGAACATCACGAAGATTGGGTTGGGTACAAATAAACTTTGAGCCTTTATCCTTTATTTCTTAAACCGTGAACCAGACCACGTTACAACCCTCAAAAGACCTAATTGAATCTATGTTTCTTTTGAAAGCATACTACAGCAAGGTTGCGTAAACTGACTCCTATGATCTTTTGCGAATCATTTGTTTTGGAATCATGCCTTTGCTTTCTCTTTTACTTTAAAAGTATAAACCACTGTGTTTTAACCAGTGATGCATTTTCCATACACCAATAATATCATTTCAAAAATGATTTTGAATTTAAAACTTTTTCATGATCTTTGCATTAAAATTACCATGTTTGAATAAACATTTTTGCTTTCAAACAAGCTTTCCTAATCAAGGAATTTCAAACAGCTGAGAAACTTGGTCAGTGATCCTATCAGGGGAAAGTATCTTCCAGGTCCATTTGCGAATCATTTCAAGATTTGTTGCTCAATGCGAGTTTTCTCAGAATTGGTTAGCCAGAAGATCATTTTCAAGACTCATACTGGGGAATTCCTTTCCAACAATCATTTCAGAGTTGAAGCCATGATCAACTCATTTCCAGCAACTTTCAACTGAAGCCATGATCAGTTTATCTTCAACAGTCAGCAAATTTGGGACAAATCCCCAAGCAGCTCTCCATGTCTTTATTCAGAAGATCATCAGTTCAATATAGTTTACAAGTGTGACAAATTTGGGTTCAAGACATTTTCTTTCCAATCAGATTTGGCAGAGTTCTCCGTGTTGAGGAATCAAACTTCCAAATTATTCTCCACAAAAGAGTCAAACTCCATTCTCGTAAATGTCGGCATTACATGCATAGATCATTCATATATCATGCATAACAAAATTCATACATAATGCATAACAAGAGTGTTTCATCCTCATTTTCATTTCCCGAGGTCTTGTTGTAGTTCACATGTCATCTTGAGATCAAAGTCCAACTTACTTGGCACCCACCAAAGCAAACATCAGTTTGAGCTGTTTCTCTTTTTCCATCCAAAGCTGGTATTGGATGTTGTTACCTTCTCTGCCGTCCAAAGCCAGTATTGGATGTATTGAGCTTTTCCACTCATTCAAAGAAATTATTAGATATTGTGATCTTTTCTCTCGTCTAAAGCCAATATTAGACGTTGAGTTTTCCCTTCATTCAAAGCCAGTATTGAATGTCAAGATCTCTTTCACTCATTCAAAGCCAGTATTGGATGTTGTGATCTTTTCTCTCGTCTAAATACAGTATTAGACGTTGAGTTTTCCCTTCATTCAAAGCCAGTATTGAATGTCAGGATCTTTTGTTTCCATCTGAAGCCAGTATTGGATATTGTGATCGTTTCTCTCGTCTAAAGCCAGTATTAGACGTTGAGTTTTCCCTTCATTCAAAGCCAGTATTGGATGTCGTGTTTCTTTTCCGTCCAGCGTCTTTCCTGGACGACTCTGATGTAGCTTCAGATTTGGTCTTATCCCACATCTATGTTCTTCTAGATGATTCCGATTGCCTTTTCCAGAGAGTTGCTCGCCTCATTCAATGCCATTCTTGGATGTCGCTGTTTGCCTTCTCGAGTTTTTTTCTCTTTTTTCCAAGTATTGCTGGTTACTCTTTGTCGCCTTGACAGATATCCAGAAGTATATTGTTGTTCCCAGGCGTGTCTTTCCACGTCATTTCATCTGAACTACCATAAGTTTCCAGTTTCAAGCCTTTCGATATTCCCAGAGTCTGTCTCATCTCATACATCATTCAAAAAAATATATATGTCAAAAAAGAGTCCATTCATTCATAACATATGTTATCATCTCATCGCATCAGGGACAAAATTCAGGTTTGTTTGTATTTAATTACTTTCCGCCTCTCTGGCTAAAAGATAATTAAATAGGGGCAGCTGTTGTACCCTAAATTTTGCCCCTAACTTTTTCAGTCGCACTTTCATACCATATTTTGTCATTCAGTTACGATCCTTAATAAATAACATCATTCATCACATTTTCATCCTATCTTTAAGTTTTCTCTTGTATTATTGATTAACTTCTAATCAAAATACAAAAAAATATTTGTCTTTGTCTTTGCAAAATTGTGTTTTGTAGGTACCGAGTCAAAGCATCTGACAAATAAGGTTTTCCGGCAAAGCAATTAATTCTATATTGTGGCGAAAGACAGCATGCATCGACCCATAAAGGCATGCATCGACCCATAAAGGTATGCATCAACCTATAAAGGTATGTACCGACTCATCCAGTTGTGTATAACTAGCATGTGTCGACACATGCATGTTATGTATCGACTCATCCTGTTTGTATAACTAGCATGTGTCGACACATGCATGTATGTATCGACTCATCCGATTTGTATAACTAGCATGTGTCGACACATACATGTTATGTGTCGACTCATGCAGTTTGTTTGATTATGTAATGTGTTGAAGAAGCAATATGTATCGACACATAGAGGCATGTATCGACACATGCTGTGTTATACTGCTAGAATGTGTCGACGCATACCACCCATGTATCGACTCATAACAGCAAAATGCACGTGTTTTTTTGAAAAAAGCCAGCAAATTTCAAACTGTTATCTTTTTGGCTCCAATTTTTCTGAATAATTTGAAAATTATATCATTAATTCAATTTTGGCTCCAAGAATCAATTACCACTAATCCCAATCCTAAAACTCTATAAATAGAGACCACATTTCATTCAAATCACAAGCTTTTGATAGCCAAACTCATCTTGCTAAAAAATCTCTCAATTCTCTCCATCTACCAAATTCACTCAAAGCTCCATTTTCAAAAGGATAGTAAGCTTTGCATTGAAGCTTACTAATATTTGAACTAAACCTTCATCCAAACACTTTTTCTTCATCAATTCTCTACATCCAAGCTTTGGTAATTGATTCTTGTGGTTGAATTGAAGCAAATTCTGAAGTTGTTTGATAATTCTCTAATTCTACCTTTGGTAAGTTGGATCACCATCTTTCACAATGTGATCTCTTGTGGATTTCTGCTTTTGATTCATTGAGCACTATTTTATGATTCCATTAGTACTATTTTCTCATAATTTGATGGAATTTTCATGCTCAATTGGATCCATGATCATAAGGTGTTTGATGAAAATTTGGAACAAGAATTTGATCTTTAAAATTCTATTTTCTACTGATTTTGAACAGGTTGCAGTCAATTGTTGTAACATTGCAATTGATTGTCACAGAAAATTGATTTGATAAAAAACTGCACTGATGCAATAAGTTGCTGTCTAAGCACAATTGATTGTAACAGTGCTAAAAATACTTTTGCTGCCTTATTTTAGAGCTATTTTGACTCAAATATTTTTCTGCCCACTCTCTTTGATGGATAATTTGGATTACAATTTTGAATGTCCAATTTGTCTTTAAACTCAATGGACTTTGTGATATAGATGAAGTTGGATAAATGTTCATCAATTCAAATCTACCTAAGAATGAATTATTTAATTCATCTTTGGTGCTTTGGATTAATGATATGTTTAGTGCTTTAATCCATCTAGAGGAGTGGTTGAATTTAAAGATGAAAGAATTTTGAAATGGTGATCCAAATTAGCTTATCATTCCCCTCCCTCTTTATCTTATCCCTTTATTTTTTAATTGTGCTACATGTTAAGGGATGGTGATCTCTATATCATTTATCCAAACATGAAGTACATAGATTGCTATTGACCGACCTCAAAATAAGTGCGACTTCTACATTAGTCCACTTACGATTGCTTAACATAGCGCTAAATTTTGTCCCGATTGAAGTAAATGATCATTCGTGGCCCAAACTTATGATTGCAAGCCCAAGTATGTTAATTTGATCTCTGTGATCCAATAACCTTGAGATTCATTGTGTGGAGGCTTTGGTTCTACCAATCCTCTAATGGATCTACAACACCTTTGGTCAACGCGGATCACTTAAACATCGTTGATCATTACATGTTACTTTTTGAGGATTCCAAAATGGATGATATACTTGACAAAAAGAAAATGCAACTTGTTGTGTGGAGACTTTGGTTCTACCAATTCTCTAATGAGTTCCAAATGTAAGTTTCAAGATGGTCATCCAACTAACCACTAATTTCTAACAATTGACTTTACTTTATGCTTTTTATTTTTTATGCTTTATGTACCATTTAATTTAAGCATTTACATTTCATGCCATTTTTATTTTGCTCACTTGAGCATTTACTTTTATGTCATTTTTATTTTGCTCACTTGAGCTTTTCTTTTCCTTTTAAAGACACCTAATAATCAACATGAACCATACAAATCTTTAATGATACTTGGACTATTTGGTTAACTATCCTTGGAATTATGGAGTATTGGACTTCTTGGACTTAGGATTGGAGACCTAGGCCTATCTTGGAGACTTTGTGACTTTATTTGATATTTTGTCTGGAGTTCTTGAGGTTTACCTCAAGACATTGGGTTGTTTGTTTATTTTGTGTGCATGTTATTGTGGTTACATACTTTGTTTCTAATATGGAATTCGCCCGTATACAACCGTTACTCTGCCCAATTTTTGTGAAGACTTAATACAGTCGAAGTTTAGTTCTCTCAAGAGGTCTAGTATCTTTGCTTGCTTGGTTTCAATCCGAAGAATGGGAATTCTATCTTGACCCATAATTTCAAGTATTGGCTTTGTGTTGGTTAGACAGTCTCTTCCTTAGCTTTTACCTTATGCTTTAGGATAGTCCCTTCATCTCCTCCCATCTTCTTCAATTTTCAAAACCTTCTCATCTTCTTTCAAAATCTTCTTTGTTTATAAACTCGAATCGCTTTCATAATAAACCTCGACTTTGTCGAGTGCATTTTCTTTTAAAACATATTTTCTTTAAACAAACTTCAATTCATTTAATCATACTTTGACATCTTTCAAAATTAACAAAAACACTTCAATTCATTCAAACCTTTTTGTGCGCTCAAGCACTTTTACCCTTCAAAACTTTTTTCAAGATGAGACATGATTCATTAATAGTTGAGCAACATTCTCCTATCCCTATGGTTATAAAGGTGTCAACTTTTCCACTTGAGTACTAGAGGCGTTCTCAAACCCTCACTCTTGCTGATGCAAGGTCCATCTTTCTCACACCTTGTGGGCGTTAGTCGAGATTTCTCTCCTAACAATAACGACTTGTCTCCTTGTTTAAAATCAACCAACAGACAAGTCTTTTCTAGCCGAGCTACGGTGCTCTGACTTTCCTATTGCACGAGGGAGTACGTAGGCATTAAGTCTTACGACCCAAAGCGAGCAAAAATAATAAAAAACATTTCATTTTATTTTATTTATAAATACTCATTCATTCTTTCCCTTTAGAAAGTAAACCTCTACACGACACTCCTTTTTTAAAATAAACCAAACAAAGTGGATCCTACGGAGTTCCGTAGATGCTTAGGGTGCTAATACCTTCCCTTTGCATAACCGACCCCCGTACCTCGATCTCTGATCTTTTTGGGTTTTGTTCACTTTTTTCCCATTTCCCTTTGGAAACAATAAAGTGCGGTGGCGACTTCATTTTGTTGAGTTAAGTCAATTGATGGCTTAATCTCAAATCTTTACCGCTACATTTTCTTTACATATCATAACTGTCGCAATATCGAGCGCCCAAGAAAAATGTGCGACACCGACCAGTTAGTAGTTTACTTTGTCAAATTACTGCGAAGCCTGGAGTTCAACAAGATAGCAGTTTATTCTGATGAAGCCTGGACCCGACCAGATGATAGTGTAATCTACAACACTGTGAAGCCTTGACCCGAACATATAACAATATACCTCAAATTCAAGTTGAAGCATGGATTTAACCAGATAACAACTTTATTTCTTCAAATCACTGAAGCCTGGACCTGACGAAATAATAGTTCAAGTCACTGTGAAGTCTAGATTTCGACCAGATAAAAGTTTGAGTTACTCCGAAGCCTGGAAATCGACCAGATAACAGTTAACTTCATATTCCCCAGTAGGTCGCTGTGAAGCCTGGAATACGACTGGATAATATTAAACTTTATTATCCCCAGCAAGTTACTGTTAAGACTGGATTTAGACCAGATAACAACTAACTTTCATCTCTCCGGTCAAGAGATAACTCCCTAGTAGATTAATGGACAACTAAATCTCCTAGACTCTATTCCACAAACAGAAATCAACATTCCCCATCAGATTCTTCCTCAAACAACAGGAACAGGAATCCCCATAAAGAGACCTCTTATGAAGTCTGCATCTATTTTGGATGGAATCTTTAAGCCCATCTTCGAAGACTCTCAACCATCTTCTCCAAATGGCATCTGTAAGCCCATCCCCGATATCATCAACTAGCAGTCTTACTTCATATATACATGAGTGCAAATTTCTGGGCACTCTAGTGTTCAATCATCTTCCACCTTCAGACTACGAAAGGCAGACAAGCCAATCTAAACCCTCAGGTTTAAGAAGATTTAACAGGGGCAGATGTTGTACCCCAAAATTTTCCCTTCCACTTTACTCAAGCCGTGCTCATTGAGGTCCTCAATTGCTCAAGGTTGACCAAAGAATTGATCAGACAAATTCTCCTCCTAAGCGATGAACCTTCAACTAGGGTTTCACTTTTCACCAAGAAGTTTGGGTTGCAAAGGCTCCAATTTCTTTCCATGGTCCGCAATATGTCTTCAAGAATGTCCATGCCAAATTTCACGCCTTACACTACAAGTTTTGTCAGTCAACTGCTCAAATGTTTGGAAATCAACTATACTAGGTCAAAAGTCAACTATGACTAATATACAGTCAAAATTCAAGATTTTTTGGTCAACATCAACATTTTGAAGTGATATTCGTCATTTGATCAAGGATTGATCATGATTCCTCAAGGAATGCTCTTAATTTATCAAAAGTCAAGAATTGATAAATTAGGGTTTCCTAGAGAAAGTAAATTGAAATTTGACCAGGCATAACTTTCATATACTTCATCCATTTTGCCGCAACAAAAGCTCATTTTGAAGAGAATTCAATTCCATATAACTTCTCTTTTATCCTCAAGTTCAAGAGATGCATCATTTGGAAGATACAAGCTCATACATTACAGGTCATTTTCAAAAGGTCAACAAAAGACACTTTTTTCTAAGACCATTTACATCAAGATAATTAGGGGTGTGCAAAAAAAATGGTTACTGATAACCAAATTCATATCCAAATTGTTCCATTTATCAAAACCCAATCCAAATATTAAATATTGGATTTGGTGGTCCATCTATGGTCAAAGTGGTAAACCGGTACCCATAAAATGGTTATTGGGTATCCAAATTTCTTTCTCATCAAATTTTTCTGCTTTCCAATTTTCACACTTTCTCAAGAAAATAAGCTCTACACATTTTCATAAAAATTGAATGATGTTCAACACTTTATTTCAAATGACTAATTATTAAATAAATATAAAAATGTTTAATTATAGTTAAAAAATATGCAAACACTCTCAAATAAATTGAAAGATATAGTATACTAAACATTTAAAAAGTAAGATATATTATTATCACTATAGAAGACAAATTTAAATTTGAAAGAAATTTGTTTGAACTTGATCTCTTTTCATTCAATATACATATACTTTATATAAGAAAATGAATGTGCACAGTAAATTAATTAATACTATCTCAGTATTAATTGATTTTTCTTTTAGGATTGATAAAACAAAAATGATCATTTAAACATAAAAAGGTTTTAAAAAATGCTTTGTGACCGTGAGAACGACTGCGACAAAATGTTTTAGACATATGTCGATATCGATACAGTTATATCCGTTTTATATTAAAATACAAATTATAATTAATAATTTACACTGCGACGAACACAATGAATTTCGTAACACCTCTATCGACCGAAATTGCAAAAATTTTAATATGACCGCGACAATTTTTTAAAATCTGCTTAAAATTAAATTAAGGATGTGCTTTATTAATATTTAAAAAAATTAGTACTGAATTAATTTTAAAATTTTATTAATTAAAATGAATTGAATATAGATTAAATTATATTTAAATAATTTGGATTAAAATTAAAACTGGTTTCAAACCGGTTTTAATACGGTTTGAAACCAATTATGTTTTTTAAATCAGTTTTTGTGATTAATGGTTTGGTTTGTAAACCATAACCATAAAAGTGGACTGGATCACAATATATGGTAACCATGCACACCCCTAAAAATAATGTCTTCAAAAAGCACAAATGGTCAACATAGAGATTGTAGAAGACATGTTGGGATTTTCCAAAAGTCCAAGATCATCTTCAAAGGATAAAAATTGAGCAAGTTATGTGTTGCACAAGTTGGGCAATTTTTGAGAAAGTGCATGAAGTGCAAATTGAGAAATATTGAACTTATGGAGTAATGGGCCTAAGTTTTAAGGTTTGAACTTGTTTACAACATGGTCAAGAACCCCTAAACCCATCCCTACATTATTTTAATTTTAATTTCATTTGTTTTTGGTTTTATTCATTTAAACTCAGATTAAATCAAATAAAATACAAGATTAATACATAAGGCATGTAAGGCTTAAGATTTGAAAATCTTGGAATCCAAATAGCTCATAGAAAGCTGTCAAAATCATGACAACCAAGCAAATATCATTAAGACAAGATTTTCACAAGTTTGGAAAGTTTTACAAATGAATTTTGGAAACAAATCATGCAATTGATGCTAAGAGATTTCTTCCATTATTTTTTACCTAAATTCCTCCTCTGTATACGGTATGGAAGTTGTCCTATCCATCGAAGTCCAGATCCCTTCCTTGAGAATCATGAAGGACGCAGGTTTGAATAAAGATGAATGGGTTCATACTTGAATTGACCAATTGGATATAATTGACGAGAAGAGGCTTGTGGCTGTTTGTCATGGTCAGATGTACCAAAAACGTATGATCAAAGCTTTTTAACAAGAAGGTCAGACGTCAGGTATATCAAGTGGGTGACCTAGTAATCAAGCGCATCATCCTACTGCAAGGTGATCCTAGGGGCAAATGGACTCCCACTTCCGAAGGACAATTTGTGATCAAGAACATATTTTCTGGTGGAGCTATGATATTAACAACAATGGATAGTGACGACCTTCTGCACCCAGCAAACACGGACATAGTTAAAAGATACTACGCATGAACAAATACCTGCTAGGTTGACTGGCCTAGGAAAAAATAAGGGCATCCCAGCGAACCAAAAGGTTTCGGGAAAAAGTTAGTGATATATATATGAAAAAATATGTACACTCGGTAAGTCAAAAACCTGAAAAGGAGGCTTGGGCAAAAAAGGGCGGTCCAGGAAAAATTAGGGATTTAAAAGCGTACAACTATGTACCGTTGGATCACCTCACAGACAGACTTCGGTAATAAGTGTCAAGTTCAAATGGTACTAATCAATCTAGTCAGCTTCGGTCAAGCAGCAAAGTGATGAGACGCTCAAAGATATAAAGGAAATAGCAGAATGGGAACCCAATGGGATCTTTTCACATAACTGTTTTTTCATTTGTATACTACTTTGTATAGTTTTCATTTTTACGATGACATTCTCTTATTAGGATGCTCATCTCCTTGTACAAAGACGCATGTTGTAGGAAAACTTCTTCAAATTAATATGAAAACTATCTCTTTGAAAGTGCAAAACTATTTGTTTTTATTTTTCTGTTTTGTTTTGCAAAAATGTCCAGTGGTTATTTTTAACATCTGCATTTGAATATGATCACCGTTTATGAATACACGCATAAAAAACAGAAACACAGTTACTAGTGGCTCTAAGAAATAGAACGATGTCTAAAAAGCCATCTGCAAATCCCCACAGATACATCCCATAATAGATACAGAGATAGAGACATCCTCCTGTGAAGTCACTTCCATATCCTCAGTATACAACCTAATGATGTCAGAGGTTCCGATATCCCCTACAGAGCAAGAGTCTCTAATCATCCCCCCAACATCTTAAAAAATTCCTTAGCATGAATCATAAACTTCTTGGGTTCCCCAACAGGGCTTCATAAAAATCCCCAAGCAGTTTACAGAATTTTCTTTCCCCAGTAGAGTTTATTTCTCTAGCCACAGAAATCCATATCCCAGCAATTCAACTTCAACAAATAATGAAGAATCACAACCTCATCCCCAGCAGCAGTCAAGTATTTATTTTCCCTCAATTCAATGACGTTCGAAAGAGCAACTGATCAATTCATATATTGCATTCATACATCATTTTACAAACATGCATACAAAATACATATAACACAATCTCATTTATTTTGAGAACATCACTACACAATGTTTGTCATGCATCATGACATTGCATACCGCTAAATCTTTACCTTTTCAGGAAAGATCAACAAACAAATATCATCATCAAGTTTCAGCGAGTTCCAGATTAATTCTTGAAAACAGACAGGGAAACTATCTGAAGTAACAACTCATCAATAACTGTGAAGACTAGATCCAACCAGATAGAAGTTAACATCAAATACAATTTACTGTGAAGCCTGGAATCTGACCAGATAGCAGTTTACAAAACTGTGAAGCCTGGACCCGAGCAGATAGAAATTAACATCATCGCTGAAGCCTAGAATTAGACTGGATAACAGTCAAACTTCTACAACACTATGAAGCATGGGCCCGAATAGATAGCAGTTAACCTCATTTCTGAAGCCTAGAATTCAACCGGATAACAGTCAACCTACAATTCAAGACATTGTGAAGCCTGGAACCCGACCAGATAACAGTATAAGTTACTGCGAAGCCTGGAATATGACCAGTTAGCAGTTTACTTTGTCAAATTACTGCGAAGCCTGGAGTCCAACAAGATAGTAGTTTATTCTGTCAATTACTATGAAGCCTAGACCCGACCAGATGATAGTATAATCTACAACACTGTGAAGCCTGGACCCGAACAGATAATAGTATACCTCAAATTCAAGTTGGATCTTGGATTCGATAGATAACAACTTTATTTCTTAAAATCACTAAAGCCTGGATCCGACCAAATAACAGTTCAAGTCACAGTGAAGCCTGGATTTCGACCAGATAACAGTTTGAGTTACTGCAAAGCCTCGAAATTGACCAGATAACAGTTAATATCATATTCCCCAGTAGGTCACTGTGAATCCTGGAATACGACCATATGATATTCAACTTTATTATCCTCAGCAAGTTACTGTTAAGCCTGGATTTCGACCAGATAACAACTAACTTTCATCTCTCCAGTCAAGAGATAACTCCCTAGTAGAGTAATGGACAACTAAATCTCCTAGACTCTATTCCCCCAAACAAAAATAACATTCCCCAGTAGATTCTTCCTCAAACATCAGGAACAAGAATCCCCATAAAGAGACCTCTTATGAAGTCTGCATCTATTTTAGATGGCATATTTAAGCCCATCTTTTACGACTTTTAGTCATCTTCTCCAAATGGCATCTGTAAGCCCATTCCCGATATCATCAACCAGCAGTGTTACTTCATATATACACGAGTGCAAATTTCTGGGCACTCTAGTGTTCAATCATCTTCCACCTTCAGATTACAAAAGGCACACAAGCCAATCTAAGTCCTCGGGTTTAAGAAGATTTAACAGGAGCCTCTGTTGTACCAAAAAATTTGCCCTTCCACTTTACTCAAGCCATGCTCATTGAGGTCCTCAATTGCTCAAGGTTGACCAAAGAATTGATCAGACAAATTATGCTCCTAGGCGATGAACCTTCAACTAGGTTTTCACTTTTAACCAAGATGTTTGTGTTGCAAAGGCTCCAATTTATTTCCATGGTCCGCAATATGTCTTCAAGAATGTCCATGCCAAATTTCATGCCTTACACTACAAGTTTCATCAGTCAACTGCTCAAATGTATGGAAATCAACTATATTAGGTCAAAAGTCAACCATGACTAATATACAGTCAAAATTCAAGATTTTTTTGTCAGCATCAACATTTTGAAGTGATATCCATCATTTAATCAAGGATTGATCATGATTCCTCAAGGAATGCTCTTAATTTATCAAAAGTCAAGAATTGCTAAATTAGGGTTTCCTAGAGAACTTCAATTGAAATTTGACCAGGAATAACTTTCACATACTTCATCCATTTTCCCCGACCAAAGCTAATTTTGCAGAGAATTCAATTCCATACAACTTCTCTTTTATCCTCAAGTTTAAGAGATCCATCATTTGGAAGATACAAGCTCATACATTACAAGTAATTTTCAAAAGGTCGACAAAAGAAACTTTTTTCCAAGACCATTTACATCAAGATAATGTCTTCAAAAAGCACAAATGGTCAACATAGAGATTGTAGAAGACATGTTGGGCTTTCCCAAAAGTCCAAGATCATCTTCAAAGGATAAAAATTGAGCAAGTTATGAGTTTCACAAGTTGGGCAATTTTTGAGAAAGTGCATGAAGTGCAAATTGAGAAATATTGAACTTATGGAGTAATGGGCCTAAGTTTTAAGGTTTGAACTTGTTTACAACATGGTCAAGAATCCCTAAACCCATCCCTGCATTATTTTAATTTTTATTTCATTTATTTTTGATTTTATTCATTTAAACTCAGATTAAATCAAATAAAATACAAGATTAATGCACAAGGAATGTAAGGCTTAAGATTTGAATTTCTTGGGGTCCAAGTAGCTCATAGAAAGCTGTCAAAATCGTGACAACCAAGCAAATATCATTAAGATAAGATTTTCACAAGTTTGGAAAGTTTTTCAAATTAATTTTTGAAACAAATCATGCAATTGATGCCATGATATTTCTTCCATTATTTTTTACCTAAATTCCTCCTCTATATAAACACAACACCCTCATACACTAGAGACCACAAAATTGGCTGCCCAAGAACACTTTCTAAAAATCTCAAATTTTGTCAAAACTAGGGCAAAGTCAAAACCAAAGATCCAGCCACTTTCAGTCCAGCCATCCATTACAAATCATTTGAGGTATCTAAGGGTAAGAATAGGTCAAAATTCATGGCCATTGATGCTTGAAATAAGCATACTCATCTTCTTTTATTTTCTTTTCTTTCAAACATTCATATAATTAATTTTATGCATTGTTAATATTTATTAATTGCCCAAATGAGTTCCTGTTGTTACGTAAAACAGGTTTGAATCATAAATAATAGCTTGGCTTGGTGGATGAGGCGCCTGACTGTGAGCCAAGGGGCATGGATTCAACACCCACCCCATGCATTTTTCACTTTTTTTTGACTATTTTCTTTTCTAACCCTTTTCATTTATTTATTTTTCACTTAATTTGTTTTTTTTATCATTAATTTAATTAACAGATAAAATCACAAAAATTCATTAAATATTAGTTTTAGGCTTTTAATTAATTAAACTAATATTTAAGATAAAAGTTATGTTGATTTAATCAATATTGATTTTATTTCATAATTAATTTGTAAATTAATTAGAGTTAGGTTTTTGATTATTAATTCACACTTTTATTATTTCCCAAACAAAAAATACCAAAATATATTTTATAACACTTAAAATCTTTGGTTTTAATTATTTTCTTAACATTTTTCTTGTTTTTATTTCTATTCATTTTCTATTTGTATTTATTAGACAAATTGTATAGGTCGCATAATAATTGTAATAACCGTAGTTTAAATTCTCGCAGTTTCATTATTTATGTAACTACACCAAAGCTCCGTAATAGCATAGGAACTTTATTTCTTGGCTTTATATTTCTTGTAAACTTGTATAGATTTAACTGTTAGATGTATGCTAATAGGCTTGTATGGTAAGATAAAAGCAAACTCTAGCAAACTTAAACATCTGAAGATAAATAACTGAAACACAACACACTCGCATACGTGCACCTCTAAGGTACCCCCCACTTGTTGCCTTCAGATTAAAACTGTCACAAATCTCGAAACGTGAGAAATTTTAATGGCTATCCTCTGATTTGAAAGATCACAAAAATGACCCTTTCGATGTTGCCTAGGTATGATCTTAAAACCCTAAGGTAGTTACTAAGGTTTCTTGCCCAGTTTCCTTTGTGACTATCCAATGTCCCTTCGAATGTCCCTCAAACATCCAACTACTAGGGCTACCTACTCACTAATTGTAGGATAACATTGTCTAAAGGAAAAGAGGAAAAGAACAACCTTTCGAGTAAAGTAGATAGTTCATAGATGCTTGCTCAAAACAAAAAAAAAACTTTTACACGTACACAAAACTCTTTCCAAAAACATTTTTCAAAACACTTTGTATAGGTTCTCTACCAATCCGAGAAACATTACTAAGTTCGTCGTACTAAGGCGCTTTCTTTAAAAAATACTTTTCAAACACACAAAGCACAAGGTAATTTTTTAAATGAGCTAGAACCTAAGAGCCCGTAGATAGCTATGAATGGAAAGGGTTCTAAGACCTTCCCTTTCCATAATCTACCCCCCTTACTCAGAAACAAATCTCGAAAGGTCTTTTTCTGTTCTTTTCACCATTTCCTTTGTTGGATAAAAGAAAAGTCGATGGCGACTCTTGCTTACCGCAACATTTGCGAATACAAATGTAAAACCAGTATAACAGTCAGTTATGCCACCGTATTACTGTACTATATGCATTTCGTATGCATATGCTATGATATTGGTAAATGATGTATGAATGTGAAATGTTGTTGAAGTGTATCAACAATTTCGTATGACATCTTGCAGGGGAAAACGAATCCTTGACTGGTGCTGGAGACGAAGAACATATGTAATCTTCAACCTTGTCTAGAATGCTTCCGTTGGGGATTCCTGCTTGCTGTTTGAGGAAACTCCGCTAGGGAATGTTGACTTCTGTTTGGGGAGAAGAGTTTAGGAACATTAGTCGTTCATCGTTCTATTGGGGAGTTTAATTCTTATATACCCTCATTGAGGATAAAAGAGATGGATAACCTTCCGACTTGTCTAGAGAGTTTAATTCTTATATACACTGACTGGTGATAAAAGAGATGGATAACCTTCCAACTCATCTAGGGAGGATAAAGTTGACTGATATCTGGTCGGGTTCCAGGTTCCGTAGAAAATCTCTAGGGATAGTGGCGACTTCACTGGGGAGAGGAATTTTGCCGGTGATTCATAGCCATTTGAGGAATAGACTCAAGATGGGAAGATTGTAATTTGTTGGGAAAATAAACCCTGTTGATGGAGAAATACTCTATTGACGAAACAAGCTCTGTTGGAGAGAAGAAATTTGCAAAGGGTTTTTGCAGTTTTGGAGGAATAAACTCAGTTGGGGAAGAGAACTTCCATGAACTATATTGATTGAAACTCTGTAGGTTGGTGATATTGTCGGGAAAAAGATCATATTCTTCTATCCGCTAGAGCGGTCTACCGGGGAAATTGCAGGGAATGTATCTTCATTGAGGATGAATTTGTGAAGATTACTCTATGGGGATAATCTCATGGAAGTGATTCTGTGGGGATTTGTGGACAGCTTGAATGTCAACCCAACTCCTAGAGTCTTGAGTAAATGCTTATTCCTATTCTTATGCATATATTTGTTAACAGTTAATCATGTTCATATACATATGTTCATTCAATTTTAGTCATTGGACATTTCTTTTTGCAAACAAAACAGAAAAAAATAAAAAAGTTTGAATTTTAGGGTGTATTTGTATTGATAGTTTGCCTATAAATGAGCGATTTTGTACAAAGAGACATAAATCCTAGTAAGAGGAAATTGTCATGAAATTAAAAGAGTACAAAGTGAAAACAAAACATATAGTTATGTGGAAATAATCTCGTTGGGTTTCAACTCCGCTATTGCCCTTATGTCTTCGAACATCTCATCCCTCATTTTCGGAAGAAGTTGATTGAATTAATCTTGTACCATTTGAACTTTTTACTTTGGTAAAAAAGCTTACATTAAGTGATCCAATGGGACATAGTTGTACGCTTTTAATTCATAACTTTTGTCTAGACCGCCCTTTCGGGTTTTAAGTCCACCGGGATACCCTTTTTTCGCAAGCCGCCTCTTCAGGTTTTCGACTTGCCAGGTGTACAATATTTTATATATATCCCTAATTTTTCCCCGAACCCTTTTGGTTCATCGGGATACCCTTGTTTTTTCCTAGGCCAGTCAACCTAGCAAGTCGTTTTCATGCGTAGTATCTTTTGACTATGTCTGTGTTCACAGGGTGTGGAAAATCTTCACCGTCCATGGTGGTCAGTATCATAGGACCGCCAGAAAATATATTCTTGACTATAAATGTCCCTTCATAGGTGGGAGTTCATTTTCCCCTGGGATCACCTTGCGGTAGAATGATGCACTTTATTACCAAGTCACCAACCTGATATACCCGATGCTTGATTTTCTTGTTAAATGCCCTGATCACACGCTTCTGATATATCTGATTGTGACAGACAGCCACAAGCCTATTCTCGTCAATTAGATTTAACTAATCCCACCTAGTATGAATCCATTCATCTTTGTCTAAGTCTACATCTTTCATAATCCTTAGAGAAGGAATCTGAACTTCGACTGGTAGGACAACTTCCATATCATAGACTAGAGAGAATGGGGTTTCCCTAGTTGATGTTCGCGCTGAAGTGCGATAACCATGAAGAGCAAATGGTAACATTTCGTGCTAGTCTTTGTAAGTCACAACCATATTTTGTATGATCTTCTTAATATTCTTGTTGGTGGCTTCTTCTGCGCCATTCATCTTTGGTCGATATGGAGAAGAGTTGTGGTGCTTGATCTTGAACCACGTGCAGAGTTCAATGATCATAGTGTTGTTGAGGTGGGTACCATTGTCTGGGATGATTCTCTCCGGGATACATTATCGAAAGATGAGGTTATCCTTAATGAACCGAGCCACTACATTCTTGGTAATAGAGGCTAACAAGGCTCCTTCAACCCATTTTGTAAAGTAGTCAATGGTGACGAGAATGAAGCGATGTCCGTTAGAAGCGGTAGCCTTGATTTCTTCGATCATATCAATGCACCACATTGCGAATGGCCAAGGAGAAGTCTGAAGTGGTGAAAAACACAAGAAGGGGGGGTTGAATTGTAAAATTGAAATCTAAAGCAATGAACACGATATTTTTATCCTGGTTCGTTTGATCTCAAACTACTCCAGTCCACCCGTCAAGGTGATTTCGCCTCTCTCCAACGAGGTCTTAATTCACTATATTCAACTGAATATTACAGACTTCTTTAACAACTGCTAAAGCCTTCTTGATTCAAACCACAACCCGGTTTGTCAAGGTAACACTTTCTTACAAAGAGATAAAACTATGTGTGTGGATGTTTTCTACAAAACTGTATCACAACTGTGATGTATACACAAAATGAAGCTTAGAAACTAGATTGCTAAACAGTAATGGAATATCAGAGTGTGTGGTTTAGCAAAACTGGTAGAACGAAGATTATGGTTCAGCTTTTGTGCGTGTAGAGATTTGGAGAGCATTAACCATTTCAATCTTCAAAGCCTTGTTTATATAGCATTGGAGATGATGAACGTTGAATGCAATATTCTTGATTCAATGCTAATAACAAGCTTTCCTTATTGAGCAGATCTTGTCTGGAATGAGGCCGTTGGAATTAATTAGCTTTCAATGCACAGTACCGTTGCTTCCTTAACGCAAGTTCTGGCTTGGCTCATTCTGATTCTGCTTCGCTGCTGATGAACTATTGTGTTTCTGTATCAGAGTGTTTGAGCGCAGTTCTGTTCATCAAGCTTCAGCATGTACGTGAGTTGATCATCTGATTTTGACGTTCTGATGTAGCAACTTCTGATGCTGGTGTATGAAATCAAGTTCTGATGCTGAATAGATGTGATCTTGCTTATTTCAATCAGCGTATCTGCAAGTCAGAGCATAATAATTTTAGGCAGCAGATAGTTCATTCATGAAACTTATAAATACTATATCTTTTCACTTTGTTATCATCAAAACTTAAATATAGGGTAGTAGATTCAAACATTGTTCTAACAATCTCCCCCTTTTTGATGATGACAAAAACTAGATATTTTAAATGAAAATAACATGAAAAGGTATCTGGAAAATGTATCAGAATAAGAAGTACGGAGAAGTCAGAGTTAAGAGATACTCCCCCTGAGTTGATTACTTCCCTTTGATTATACGTGTTCTTCAGGATCAGATCTTTTTCTTTCTTTGAACATCAGATTATCAGAGTCTTTGACTTATCAGAAGCTTTATGTCAGAGCAGAGCTTCAGAGCTTTTCTTGTCAGATCTTTGCTTTGGATCAGAACTTCATATTGATCAGAGCAACTTCATATTGATCAGAGCTTCTAGTCTTTAGAGTGTCCAGGAGCTTCCTTGTGCCTGTAGACTTTAAACAAAACAGAAGAAAAACATTTCAAGTAATAGAGTTAGAATGTTTGAGAATTTCTGTCTAGTTAGCCGTTATTGATTTAAATATCATTCTTGTTCTCCCCCTTTTTTTCAGCAATCAAAAAGTGTTGGTGATGTGCTAAAACAATTAAGATCAGAAAAACTAATTATATTAAGATAGTTCAGAATCAGAGCAAGAAAATATTACAAAAACATAATCAAAACAGTACATCAGAAAATCAAGAAAACATGAAAAAGGTCATGCATGAAAACAGATTTAAGGTTGAGGAGGCAAGCGTGTGAACAGGCTCTCCAGCATGGCTTGAATCTTTTCAGAAGTTTCATTTTGCTTATGCACCATGCTGACAACAGTGTCAATCTTGCTGTCCTGCACATCCATTCTTGCTTTCATCTTCTGATCGTTTTCATCCATCCGCTGCTGCAAACGTATGTCATTCAGCCTTAGTTCTTCCAGAGTCTGCCTGTCCAAGGCAGCTTGAGAAGCATCAGAAGGAGGAGGCTTCTCAGAACTTTCAGCAACATCTTCTGCTTGATTTTCTTCAGCCTGAATGGTCTTGTCTTCTTCTGATGGTTGCACCTTTGCAGCTTGCTGTTTCTCAGACCAAGGTTCACTGTCCAGAGGGAGCACGTCCTCTTTCAGAAGCATACTTGAAGCTTCATTCAGAAGCTTGCTGAAATTGTGTTGTGCCTGCTCATAGTTGATATCCTGCAACTTGAGGGCTTCAGCACGTACCCAGAGTCTGAACTGTGACCAGAGCTGATCAGAAGCAGCTGGGTCAATCATCCCAGGACAGACTTGCTTCAAAGAAGCAATCCATTGCAGCACACCTATTTCAAAATTCAAAATACCAGAGCCAACATCTGGTTGCTTTGGTTTTGGGATGGCAATTTTGTGTTTTAGATCAGCAAGACGGTCAAGACTGGTTAAGTCAATGAAAGTCCTGCTGAGGTTTTCAGAGGTTTTCAGAGAGGCTGTTTGTTTTGGAGAAGGGGTATCATAATCAGATATTTCTATTGGAGTGGGTGGTGTTTTGGGAGTCTTTGGTGGTGTTGATTCTGATGAGGATGGTAACTGGGGCATGATAACAGTGGTTCCACATGGCAACTGAATTGCCAGCGGTGATGGTTGAGGTGAGTGAGGGTCAGATTGAAGTGGTGAAGGTGGATTAATTTCTGGTTGGGGAGAGGGAGGTGGAATCTCTGATTGCTCAGGGATCAGAGGTTCTTCTGAGAGTGGTTGTTGTTGTTCTGGTTCTGGTTGTTGTTGTTGTTCTGGTTGTTGTTGTTGTTCTGGTTGTTGAGGAGGAACATTTTGTGGTTCAGAGTTTGGTTGAGCAGAGGCATGTTGACGCTCAATATCAGCCAACACTTGGTCAAGTGCTGTTGTTGTTGAAATTGTTGGTTGTTTGGGTTGTTTGGTTCTAGGTCTTCTGAGTTTTAATGCCTCAGAAGGGTCTTCTTCTTGTATGGTTTCATCAATGGTAGGGATGGGAATTGATATTCTATGAGAGGTTTGAGGAGGGATAGATGCTGGAATAGTAAAAGATTTTGAAATAGGGGCAGCAGATGAAATACCTCTTTTCTTTGGAGTCTGCTGAGATGATCCTTCTGATGGCGCTTTCCTCTTCTTTGTCTTCTTCAAAGTCACTTCTAGTTGGGGTTGATGACTAGAGGAGATGACTAGATGTTTTGAAACCTTGGCGTGAATCCAAAATTCCTTGACCAGTGCTGGGAATGTTGGTCCAACCAACCTATCGAAATACCTTTCCCACTTTTGAGCCCTAATTTCTTCAGTTAGGTCAAAACCATTCTCCTTCAAGCTTTCAAAGTCAATGATTAACTCAGAGAGCACTTCAAGGTTCTTCACCGGAGTGAGGAGAGTTCTGAGTGGCACTTGATATTGCTCAGAAGTTGCTTTCTTCTGATTACCTGCAGAAACGCTGCTGGAGGATGCCATTGTTCACACTAAAAAGGGTTTTGAGAATGAATTGAAGAAAAAGGTTTGCAAGAGATGAACTCAGAGATATGCAGAAAAATGCTTGAGTGATAGTGAGAAAGCGTAAAGAATAAGAATGAGAGATTAATGTGCTTAAATAGAGTTTTCAAAATTATTTTGAAAAGATAAACGTTTTTAAGAGAGAGAAAAATCATGATTGCCATTTAAAAGCATGATTACTTTTCATTAAATGCTTGCTGATTTTGGGGGATTTGAGAAAGATACTTAAAAACGGTTACCAGACATGTGTCTCAATGCACCCAATCAGCGTTTTGCCTTCTCAGAAGCGTGCACGCGTTCTGCTTCAGAGATATGCTGATGATTGGATGACACTTGTTTGATGTAGTGATCAGCACGTCTGTCTTTTGAGCTTAGACTCTCAGATCTTTAGACTTGCATCTGATACAATCTGCATGTTCTATCTTTCTGAAAGGAGATTGATCAGAAGTTCACAGTAAAATAATTACATTCTGAAAGTAAATATATGGAATTAAAACATTTTCACTCTGGGCACACTTTCATGCTGAGATGTTTCAGAATGAAATTAAACCTATCTTCTGAAAGGGGTTTAGTAAAGATATCAGCCCATTGATGGTCTGTATCTATGAATTTTAAGTTCAAAATACCTTTCTGAATATAGTCCCTAATGAAGTGATATTTTATTTCTATATGCTTAGCTCTAGAATGTAAAATAGGATTCTTACTTAAGCAAATAGCAGAAGTATTATCACAAAGTATAGGAATGTTACTCTCAAAAATCTGGAAGTCTTCAAGCTGACTTTTCATCCAGAGCATTTGTGTGCTACATCCTGCTGCTGCTATGTACTCAGCTTCTGCTGTTGACAGAGCAATTGTTGATTGCCTTTTGCTGGACCAAGAGATCAGATTTTCTCCCAGAAACTGGCAGCTTCCAGAAGTACTTTTACGTTCCACTCTGTCTCCAGCAAAGTCAGCATCACAGTAGCCTACTAAGCTGTAATCACTAGATTTTCTATAAAACAAACCCATATTAGTAGTACCTTTCAGATACTTGAAAATTCGCTTAACAGCTGTTAAGTGAGATTCTCTAGGATCTGATTGGAATCTAGCACAGATACAAACACTGAATAATATGTCAGGTCTTGAAGCAGTCAGATAGAGGAGAGAACCAATCATACCTCTGTAGACTTTCTGTTCTACACTTTTGCTTACCTCTTCTCTTTCCAGAATGCACGTGGGATGCATTGGAATCTTTGATGGCTTACATTCTGAGAGGTCAAATTTCTTCAGAAGATCTCTGATGTATTTGCTCTGATGAATGTAAGTTCCTTCTGGAGTTTGATTGATCTGAATTCCTAGAAAGAATTTCAGTTCCCCCATGAGGCTCATCTCAAATTCTGCCTGCATACACTTAGCAAATTTTCTTCCAAGAGAAGGATTAGTAGAACCAAAAATGATATCATCAACATAAATTTGACAGACTAAGATGTCACTCTTAACTGTTTTACAGAATAGAGTAGTGTCCACTTTCCCTCTGGTGAATTCATTTTCAAGCAGAAAGTTACTTAGCCTTTCATACCAAGCTCTGGGAGCTTGTTTCAGACCATACAGTGACTTCTTTAGTTTGAAAACATGTTCTGGATGTTTTGTATTTTCAAAACCTGGGGGTTGGTGAACATAAACTTCTTCTTCTATATAACCATTTAAGAATGCACTTTTGACATCCATCTGATACAGAGTGATGCCTCTATTAACAGCAAATGAAATTAAGAGTCTGATAGATTCTAACCTGGCGACTGGGGCAAAGGTTTCTGTATAGTCTATCCCCTCTTGCTGACTATAACCTTGTGTAACCAGTCGTGCCTTGTTTCTGATGACTTCACCTTGTTCATTTAGCTTGTTTCTGAACACCCATCTTGTTCCAATGACGTTGAATCCTTTTGGTCTGGGAACGAGATCCCATACGTCGTTTCTGGTGAATTGATTCAGCTCTTCTTGCATTGCCAGAATCCAGTCATTATCCAGAAGTGCTTCATCAATAAAAGAAGGTTCAATCAGAGACACCAGTCCCATAAGAGTTTCTTCAGAGTTTCTGAAGCTTGCTCTTGTTCTGATTGGATCTTCCTTTCTTCCTAGGATAGTCTCTTCTGGGTGATCCAAGCTGCTTCTGGGCAATCTCTTCTGAGGTTGATCAGCAGCTGTTGTAGGATTTCTAGCAGTGCTCCTTTCAGACGTTGAAGGAATGTCTGTGTTGAGAGCTTCTGATGACTTGTCTTCAGAACCTGCAAATTCAATTTCTATACCTGCAAAAATTTCATTCTGCTTTGACTTTTCAGAGTCAAGCTTATCATCAAAACGAACACTGATTGATTCTTCCACAATCTGTGTTTCTGTATTGTATACTCTGTACCCTCTTGAGCGTTCAGAGTATCCTAACATAATACACTTCTGTGCCTTAGAGTCAAACTTGTTCAAATAATTCTTTGTATTTAATATAAAGCAAGTACATCCAAATGGATGAAAATATGAAATGTTGGGCTTTCTGTTCTTCCACAATTCATATAGAGTCTTTTCCAAAATAGGTCTTATTGAGATTCTATTCTGAATGTAGCACGCTGTTTTTATTGCCTCTGCCCAGAAAGTCTTAGCAACGTTTGTCTCATTGATCATGGTTCTGGCCATTTCTTGCAATGTTCTGTTCTTTCGTTCTACAACTCCATTTTGTTGGGGAGTTCTAGGACAAGAGAAATCATGCAGAATGCCTCTGTCATTAAAGAATGACTCAAAGTCTTTATTTTCAAATTCTCCACCATGATCACTTCTGACTTTAACGATTCTAAGATCTTTTTCATTCTGAACTTGGTTACAGAAGGTAACAAACACAGAATGTGACTCGTCCTTGTGTCTTAAGAACTTTACCCATGTCCATCTGCTATAGTCATCTACGATTACTAACCCATACTTCTTACCACTGACTGAAGCAGTTTTAACTGGTCCAAATAAGTCAATGTGCAGAAGTTCTAATGGCTTACAGGTAGAAACAACATTTTTGGATTTAAAAGAAGGTTTTGCAAATTTGCCTTTCTGACATGCTTCACACAGAGCATCTGAATTGAACTTCAGATTAGGAAGTCCTCTGACCAGATTGAGTTTGTTAATCTGAGATATTCTTCTCATACTAACATGCCCCAATCTTCTGTGCCAGATCCACTGCTCATTGTTAACAGACAGAAGACATTTTACATTCTGACTCTTTAGTTCAGAAAGTTTGATTTTGTAAATGTTGTTTTTCCTCTTACCATTAAACAGGATAGTCCCATCTTTCTGACTAACAGCTTTACATGATTTTTGATTAAAGATTATATCATAACCGTTATCACTTAATAGACTTATGGATAACAGATTATGCATCAATCCATCTACTAGCAGAACATTATTAATAGAGGGAAGATTTCCATTACCTACAGTTCCAGAGCCAATTATCTTTCCCCTCTGATTGCCTCCAAAGCCAACGTGGCCTCCAGGCTTAAGTTCCAGGCTTTGGAACATATGCCTTCTTCCCGTCATGTGTCGTGAGCAGCCAGAGTCCAGGTACCATGACTGGTGTTTCTGACTTGCTGCTAAAGATATCTGCAACATGTATTATTTTATCCTTAGGTACCCAGATTTTCTTGGGTCCTGATTTGTTAGTTTTACCAAAACTCTGGTTGAATTTTGGTTTCACAGAGTGCTTACTGCTAGTATATTTGATATCATGTGTGTGACCATACACAAAGTGTGAATTTAGAGGAGTGTGTTTAATGGTTAAGTCCATGACATTCTTTGGTGTAGGAACCTTACCTTGGTATCCTATTCCTTTCCTGCCGTTTCTGCTAACTCCATAGATCATTGAAGCCATTCTGCTTCTATCTATGCTTTTAGCTAGGAACTTCTGGAAACTGTGATCATACTCCTTGATGATCTCATCAGCGTTGCTGGGAGTTTCAGAAATTAGTTCCTTCTGAGAGTTTTGTAAAGTGTTTTCTAATTTTGAAATCTTATCTCTCAGCTCAGAATTTTCCAATTTGAGACTCTCAGACTTATTAGAGTCAGATTCAAGATTCCTTTTCAGGTCTCTGAATTTAGCTCTAATTTGCTGATAACGTTCCAGAATCTCATTGAGGCTTTCAGCAAGTTCAGCCTTTGTAAAGTTAACAGCGAAGTTAGGAAATACCTCTTCTGTGTCTGATTCTGAGTCTGATTCAGAAGCTTCACTATCTTCTGAAATGTTTGCCATGAGAGCTATGTTTGCCCTTTCATCATCTGATTCTGAGTCAGCTTCAGACGAGTCAGAGTCATCCCATGTAGCCATGAGACTTTTCTTCTTCTCTCTTCCAAACTTCTTTTTGGGCTTTTCCCTCTGAAGCTTTGGGCAGTCACTCTTGTAGTGTCCTTGCTCATTGCACTCATAGCAGATGATGTCTTTGGTGTTTGGCTTCTTGCTACTGGAGGAGCCTTCAGATCTTCTGTATCCAGAGGAGGAATCTGTCCTTCTGTATCTGGAAGAAGACTCGTTCTGATCAGATCTTCTGGAATTCCTGAACTTCCTTTGTCTTTGCTTCCATAGTTGATTTACTCTTCTGGAGAGAAGGGAAAGTTCGTCTTCTTCTGATGAGGATCCATCAGATGTTTCTTCAACTGCCTGCAAAACTTTAGACTCAAATTTTCTGTTAGATTTTAATGCTAAAGGCTTACCTTGCTTCTGAGGCTCATCAGCTTCTAGCTCTATCTCATGACTTCTGAGGGAGCTTATAAGTTCCTCCAGAGTGATTTTGTTGAGATCTTTAGCTAGCTTCAGAGCAGTAACCATAGGCCTCCACTGCTTGGGTAAACTTCTGATTATTTTCTTGACATGGTCAGCAGTAGAGTATCCTTTGTCCAGAACTTTGAGACCAGCTACCAGAATCTGGAATCTAGAGAACATAGTTTCAATGGATTCAGATTCTTCCATTTTGAACGCCTCATACTTCTGAATGAGCGCCAGAGCTTTTGTTTCTTTGACTTGAACGTTGCCCTCATGCGTCATTCTGAGAGAATCAAAAATATTCTTTGCTGTGTCTCTGTTGGAGATCTTTTCATACTCAGTATAGGAGATGGCACTGAGGAGGATGGTTCTGGCCTTATGGTGATTCTTGAAGTCACGCTTTTGTTGATCAGTCATTGATTTTCTATCAATCTTCTGACCACTTGCATTCAAAGGGTGCGTGTATCCATCTGTCACCATATCCCACAGATCAGCATCATGTGCTAGAAAGAAGCTTTCAATTCTGTCTTTCCAGTAATCAAAGTTTTCTCCATCAAAGACTGGAGGTTTGCCACTGAATCTGTCTCTGTCCTCGTTATTGTCATTGCTGATGTGAGAATTGTTTCCTGCCATTGTGTTTTTCTGACGCTGGATCTTGTACTGACACGGTTAAGTGTTTTAGCTCAGAACCAGGCGCTCTGATGCCAATTGAAGTGGTGAAAAACACAAGAAGGGGGGGTTGAATTGTAAAACTGAAATCTAAAGCAATGAACACGATATTTTTATCCTGGTTCGTTTGATCTCAAACTACTCCAGTCCACCCGTCAAGGTGATTTCGCCTCTCTCCAACGAGGTCTTAATTCACTATATTCAACTGAATATTACAGACTTCTTTAACAACTGCTAAAGCCTTCTTGATTCAAACCACAACCCGGTTTGTCAAGGTAACACTTTCTTACAAAGAGATAAAACTATGTGTGTGGATGTTTTCTACAAAACTGTATCACAACTGTGATGTATACACAAAATGAAGCTTAGAAACTAGATTGCTAAACAGTAATGGAATATCAGAGTGTGTGGTTTAGCAAAACTGGTAGAACGAAGATTATGGTTCAGCTTTTGTGCGTGTAGAGATTTAGAGAGCATTAACCATTTCAATCTTCAAAGCCTTGTTTATATAGCATTGGAGATGATGAATGTTGAATGCAATATTCTTGATTCAATGCTAATAACAAGCTTTCCTTATTGAGCAGATCTTGTCTGGAATGAGGCCGTTGGAATTAATTAGCTTTCAATGCACAGTACCGTTGCTTCCTTAACGCAAGTTCTGGCTTGGCTCATTCTGATTCTGCTTCGCTGCTGATGAACTATTGTGTTTCTGTATCAGAGTGTTTGAGCGCAGTTCTGTTCATCAAGCTTCAGCATGTACGTGAGTTGATCATCTGATTTTGACGTTCTGATGTAGCAACTTCTGATGCTGGTGTATGAAATCAAGTTCTGATGCTGAATAGATGTGATCTTGCTTATTTCAATCAGCGTATCTGCAAGTCAGAGCATAATAATTTTAGGCAGCAGATAGTTCATTCATGAAACTTATAAATACTATATCTTTTCACTTTGTTATCATCAAAACTTAAATATAGGGTAGTAGATTCAAACATTGTTCTAACAAAGTCATGATGTTTAAAGGTACTGGGGGCACATGAACTTTATCAACATAAATTTGGCACTTATGACAAGATCTCGAGTGGTGGTGACAGTCGGTTTCCATAGTCGACCAATAGTAACCCGCTCTCAGAATCTTTTTAGCCATAGTATGTCCGTTGGAGTGAGTACCAAAGATGCCTTTGTGAATATCCTCCATATTTTTTGTGCTTCATCCTTGTCCACACAACGAAGCAGATTTGAATCATGATTACGCTTTTACAAAACTCCATTGCTCAAGAAGAGCTTAGCCGAGAACCTCCATAGGAATTTTTTGTCATTGATTGATTCCCCTTTAGGGTATTATTGAGCTTCAAGGTACCTTTTCACTTCATGAAACCAAGGTTTTTATTCTATTCCATCAGTATCAACTTTGTAGCAATGTGTTGGTTCGTCGAATCTTTCGATGGTAATTCTGGGAGCCTCATTGTCCCATCTGACCTTGAACATGGATGACATGGTAGATAATGCGTCTCCCAACTGATTTTCTTCTCTTGGAATATGCTCAAAAGTAATCTCTTCGAAGTACGAAATCAAGGATAGCACATGCTCTTGGTAAGGGATAAGATTCAGATTCTTCATATCCCATTCTCCCTTGACCTAACTGATTACCAAAACTAAACCCCCATATACACTTAGGAATTTGATTCTCAGGTCAATAGCAGCTTTAATACCCATGATGCACGCTTTATATTCAGCCATATTATTGGTGCAGTCAAAGCAAAGTCTGGTAGTGAAGGGCGTATGACAACCATGGGGAGAGATAATTACATCACCGATCCTGTTGCCAAGTACGCTAGAAGCTCCATCGAAAACCATAGTCCATTGGGATCCTAGCTCAAGTCCTCCATATAGTCCAGGTTCTTCATAATCTGTAACTAGCATAATGTTCTCATCCAGGAATTCGAAATTCATAGACTGATAGTCGTCTACATCTTGATGTGCCAAATGATCTTCCAGTACACTTCCTTTGATTTCTTTTTGAGTGGTGTACTGAATGTCATATTCTGTTAGGACCATTTTCCATCAAGCTATTCTTTCGGAGAGGACTGGCTTCTCAAATATCTGTTTAGTGGGATCCATTTTAGAGATCAATAGAGTAGTATGAGTCAACATATACTGTCTTAATTGACAAGCAGCCCATGCCAAAGCCTAGCAAGTTTTCTCGAGCAGTGAATATCTTATTTCACAGTCGGTAAACTTTTTTCTAAGTTATTATTTTGCATGCTCTTTTCTACCAGACTCGTCATGCTGCCCCAGTACACACCCCATTGAGTTCTCTAGCACTATTAAGTACATGATTAAAGGTCTTCCGTCAACCGGCGGCATCAAAATTAGAGGTTCTTGTAAGTACTCCTTGATTTTATCAAAGGCTATTTGATAGTCTTTGTTCCACTTTACTACTTGATCTTTCTTCAACAGCTTGAAGATTGGCTCACAGGTAGTGGTCAAATGAGAAATGAATCGGGAAATGTAATTCAGTCGTCCTAAGAAACCTATGACCTCTTTCTCAATACGTGTAGCCGAGATTTCTTGAATAGCTTTAACTTTTGCGGGATCAACTTCAATACCTTTACCAATGACGATGAAACCTAAGAGTTTTCTAGACCTCACCCAAAGGTGCATTTGTTTGGATTCAACCTCAACTTGTATTTCATCAATCTCTCAAATAAATTATGCAGATAATTAAGATGTTCTTCTTCAGTTTGTGATCTGGCTATCATATCGTTGACGTAGACTTCTATTTCATGATGAATCGTTTCGTGGAACAAAGCTACCATGGCACGCTGATAAGTTGCCCCGACGTTCTTCAACCCAAAAGTCATGACGTTGTAACAGAAAGTGCCCCACTGTGTGACGATGGTATTTTTCTCCATGTCTTCAAGAACCATGTTGATCTTATTATAACCCGAGAAACCATCCAAGAAGGAGAATACCTTGTGCTGAGGGGTGTTTCCAACTAAAACATCAATATGTGGAAGCGGGAAGTCATCTTTGGGGCTTGCCCTGTTCAGAACCCTGTAATATACACACATACGTACCTTTCCATATTTCTTTGGTACCGGAACAACATTAGCAACCCATTAAGGATATGACGTCATTGCTAAGAAACCTGCATTGAATTGCTTCATAACCTCGACTTTGATTTTCTCTGACGTTTCAGGGTGCATATGACATACATTCTGTTTAATCGAAGAACAACCCTCTTTCATCGGTAGATGGTGAACCACATTACTAGTATCGAGCCCTGGAATTTCTTCATATGACCAAGAAAATATCTTAACATAGTCGTGCAACATTTGAATCAATCTGTTCTTGACAATGCCCTCTAAGATGGCGCCTATCTTGACCTCTTTTATGTCTGTCTTAAAACCCATGTTTACCACTTCGATCAGCTCCTCGTGCGGTTGGATAGCCTTTTCTTCTTGTATTAAGATTCTGGCAAGTTCTCAGAGTATTTCAAAATCTTCCTCACCTTCGTCCTCGGCTTGGTAGATCAGATTCTCAAAGTCATAAGAGACAATAGTAGAATCGTTATCAACGAGATCCAGAGTTGATGTGGATCTGTAATGTAGTGAGTGGGTGTGTGTAAGAACACATAGCTATTCAAAAGTTCAATAAATTAAAAGAAAGACATAGAGTGAAAAATTTGAATGCAAAATGTCCAATGTTTTCATTAAATATGACATATGAAATGACAACCCTTAACAAATGGACCATTGTGCCCCGGGAAAAACACAAGGTTTAACGTCATTGTTTTAAAATAAATTACATAACAAAACTTCTTAAATCAATAAAAAGAAATAGATATTACTCCTGGCTAAAGGAGATAGAGATAATGTCTTCCGCCTTCCAATTGTTGAATCTGTTGCCAATGGTAGGAAAGATCCAATTGTCGAAGTCATAATCACTGTCAGCATCCTCTATAACATTGACTCTATTATTTCTGATACGGAACTGAGGTCTTCCAGCCCAAGCGCGGAGAACAACCCTTTGAACTTCCACAGTAAAGCCCAAAACAAAATTGTCAGATTTATAAGGGATATCAGGAAGCTGGCCCCAAATAGTGCAACCACCTTCTTCTATAGTAGCCTTGGCATATTTCAAGGAAGCCATCTTGTGCGGAATCCTGGTAGTTTTTGAAATGGCAGAAACATCTTCAGTAGCAGCAGGGAAAATCACTTCAAAGGTCTGACATGGAGTCACGATAAATTCTCCGTCCATCTCCACGTACCACAATGAATTTAGGTGGTGTGATACGGTGGGAGAACTGACTTGAGGTTTTGCGTTTGTGTTCGCAATTGTTTCGGTTTAGCAAGAGTCACTACCGACTTTTTATTTTATCCAAAGGAAAGGTCAAAAAGCACAGGAAAGACCTTTGAGATGTTTTCTTGGGTTCGGGGGGTAGATTATGAAAAGGCTAGGTGCTAGCACCCTTTTCATCCATGGTTTTCCATGGGCTCTTAGTTACTTGTTTAGATCACTTGCTTTTGCTTTTCAATTGTTTGAAATGGTGCTTTGTGTGTGTGGTTTTGAAAAATGTTTTGAAAAGAGGCCATCGTTGTGGCAACCTTTGTAATGATTCTTGTTTTAATATATACAAAGGTGTTTTGTCGTTTGAAAATATTTCAATGTTTGAAAGTTTGTTTTGTGAAATGTTTTGAAATTGTGTTGTGAAGTGTGTTTGAAAATAGCAAGGATGTTTTGCAAGTTTTGATCAAGTAACTAAGAGTTGTCTACCCTATTTTACTCAAAGATCTTTCCTATACGTTTTTAACCCTTTTGACAGTGTTGTCTTACCATTGTATTTGATAGACAACCTTGTATTAAGATGTTAAACGGGACAAGCGTGGGTCATCATATTGACCATGATAGCAATTGTGCTAAGTAT
This sequence comes from Vicia faba, assembly GCA_948472305.1. Lineage (NCBI taxonomy): Eukaryota > Viridiplantae > Streptophyta > Magnoliopsida > Fabales > Fabaceae > Vicia > Vicia faba. Next base: position 150,414,023 of record OX451735.1, read on the forward strand.
CTTTAGCAAATTTTCCGAGGGACTAGATCATTTTTGTATAGGCAACCAAGATCATTTGTTTGCAATGTTTAGGGTTTGTGGAACAAATTAGGGTTTTCTCCTTGTGGTTACAGCGGCGCCGTTCTCGTTCTCCCTCTTCATCTCTCTCAGCCTATGGTTCGTTCTGATCCTCCCTTCTCTCAAGCCGTCGGAGCGTTGTCTCCTCCTCTCATCTTCTCACAATGATCCATGGCTTTGTTGTAAACGTTATAGTTTGTTCTTCTTTTGATTTTACAGTTTTCGTTTGATTAAGCTTGCTTCATGTTTCTTTGTTTTAACCTATGGTGCTTATGCCTGAGATGCAACAAGGGTTTGAGAAGCATCTTACCTGTGAGATTTTCTGGAAAATGGAGGGAAAGAGGTTGGACTGGCGGCGCTTCCTTGGTGGCTAGAGGCAGAGGAGAGATGATGACGGTTGCACTCACACTCTTCTGGTATCTCTTTTTTCCCTTTAGCACCTTGAATGATGAGGCTTGAATGCTTCTGACTTGGTTGTTGATTTGGATTTTGAAACCCTGTTTGTACAACGATTGATGATGATGCTTTATTCTTCTGAAATCTTTGATTTTCTTTTCCTCTCTCTTTGAGTTTGAATGATGATACTGCTTTCTGGAACTTTTGTTGGTTATTGCTTTTTGGTGATAATGATAATAATTTTGAAACATTTTCCTCTCTCTTGAATTGTTGAATGTTGATAAAGCTTTCTGAACTCTGTTTGATGATGATTGTTGTTGAACTGAGTTTGAAACTTTGTTGGTGCAATGATTGATGATGATTATCTTTGAAACTCTGTTTTGGTTTGTTGGATAATGATTTTTGTTGCCCTTTGTTGTTTAACTTGGTTTTTTGGATAATGGTTTGTGAAAACTGATTTCTGGAACTTTGTTGGATAATGATTTGGATTCACAGGGATTTGTGATTTGGGAATGTTCAGGCTTGGCTCTGTTTGGAAATTGGTGTACAATTTGAGTTTATTTTCTGAGATTTGTTGGAATGTGATTTGTAATTGTTACACAGGTTTTGTGCAGGTTATACAGTTTTGGTTTTGTTGAGGGTTTATAGTTTGGCCAGCTGGTTTTGGAAATTTGTTTGAAACTTTGTTTGATTGAGAGCTTTGTTTACAGTTTTGCTGTATGTTTGGTTCTATTTGAGAACTGCAGGTTTTTGGTCTTGTTTGCAGTTTGGCTAGGCAGTTTGGCTTACAGTTTGGGCAACTGGTTTTTGTTTTGGGTTTGATAGCAGGTTTGAACTGCTATATGTTTTTTTCTGGCTGCAGTTTGAGTAGTTTGTTAGGCTTGCTTCTGTTTTGGAATTGGTCGTTTCAGGTTTGGCTTGTTTGATAGTAGGGTTGGGATTTTTGTTAGCTATCAAATTGTTACAGTTAGGCAAGCTTGGAGGTTTGTTACAGTTGCAGCTTGTTATGGTTTTTTGGGAGAGTTGTTTTTGAACTGATATGCAGTTGTGGTTTGAAACTGTTATCAGTTTTGGAGTTTGTTGCAGTTTTGACACACAATATTCTCTCCCTTACTTTGTGCTCTTTGATAGTTCTTATATCTTTTTGCTTGTTGTTTTGTAATCTTGTGACAGCCTTTTTGCCAAACTGTACACTCTCACCAAGGTGATATATTTTCTCTCTTTCTCTCTCCACGACAAAGCACTTTTGCTTTTCCACCTTATTTTCTGAAAAGTTTTGCCTAAAATCTGGAAAATGATGAAAAGTTGTGACAAGTCTTTGACTTGTGATTTGGTTTACCTCCTGCCTTTTTCTTTTAGCCTGCTATCCTGCTGCATTGTGTACTTGCTGCATTTGTACAGTTTGCATCCAGTTTGCTTTCTTTGTAATGTTACAATGTTTAGTTTGCTTACAATGCTGTTTGGTTACTTGACAGTTTGCATTTGTGCTGCCTTGGTTTGCCTTGTTGCAATGTTTAGACAGTTTGGCGCCTGTTTTCCTTAGTTGCTACAATATTTGCCATGCTGTTTGGTTTTTGAAACTGTCTTGCATCCAACTTGGCTTATGTTTTGTGATGCAGTTTGGCGCCTTAATGCATTTCAATACACTTACTTTGTTTGCATTCTTCTTTTACATTTTTATTTTTCTCTTTGTGAACCAAGAAGAGCAATCTTCTTGTGATTTGCAAAGAGGAAAATAAAAACATGATGAACAATAGCACTTCTGATTCCAGACGGTAAACTTTAATGATGAAAATTTTCCTTTCTTTTTCTGTTTGAAAATTAACTGTACTAATCCTCTTTTCTTTGTTTTTCTTTCATGTGAGCACAACTTGGGTGATGACAAAGTAGAGGAAGCAGAAGACTTTGAGCATGGGAGCGATGGAGCAATGGAAGTTTAGGCTTAGACTTAGATTTTTAACTTAGATAGATTTTCCATTTATTGTAATCATTTATTTTTTCAAATACTATAAGTTGTAAAACATACAGTATTCAAATAATAAATTATTTTTGTAACAACATTTGAAATGAATGAAGAAAACTTTTATGAGATCAACTGATATCCAATAAAACCTTCTACTGTCAATATCTTGTAATTCTTTCCTTGCATCTTCGCTTAATCCCTTAAGATTCTCAGATCAAAATAATTGAAATTGCATTCCAACGATTCTAATATAGATAACTTAAACTTTAAGTAATCCAATAACTTTGCAATCTCGTAACCTTGAAACATCATTCCAATTAAGATACGCACTGTGTATTCCAATAAACAAGCAAACATTTCAATTCATTAACAAGCAAATGTCCTAACAGACGCACATCATCTGGTTAACCTGGATCAGACAAAACCTGAATATTCCAAATGACCATCTCAGCTCCTATCTCTTATCCCAGATAAACAAGCCTTGAGAACAACCCGTAACCTTTCAGCAAACTTGAAAAAGTGTGAAAACATGTGACAGTTATCTGAATTTCTGAGAATTCAATTTCTTTTGAGAAATGCGAGAGAAACCCTAATTCTTGATTTACTGCCAAAGAAAAGGCTGTTTGATCGATTCCTGAGCCAATCTTGAAAATCTGAGAAAACCTTAGGGTTGTGATTTCTTGTGAAAAAGGGAGGGCAAATTTTGGGGTACAACAGGTGGCTAACCATATACTCCTCTTCTCCACAGACAGTAACAATCTTCCCTTTCACAGGATATTTTAATTTCTGGTGTAAGGTGGAGGTAACAGCGCATGCCCCATGGATCCAGGGGCGTCCCAATAGACAAGAATAAGCTGGCCGAATGTCCATCATATAGAAGGTGGATTCAAAGATCTGTGAACCAATTTGATAGGAAGATCCACTTCTCCATGTACCATTATTTTGTACCCGTCAAAGGCTCGAACTATAATGTCACTGGGTTTCAACACAACCCCTTCACAATCCAGTCTGTCAAGAGCGCCTTTTGGCAGAACATTCAGAGAAGAGCTAGTATCAACTAACACATGAGCCAACGTAGTGCCCCTGCATTCAATGGAGACATACAGGGCCCTATTATTATTTCCCCCTCCAGAGTCAAGTTAGCATCGGAGAAACCCGATCCATTATTAGTTGTTAAACTAGCCACGTAACTTCCAAATTGATCAGATATAATTTCTTGTGGTACATGAGCAGTCTTCAAGAATTTTACTAAAGCCTGTGCATGGGCTTCAAAACACAGTAGTAAAGATAGCATGGAGACTTTGGACGGGGTCTTCCCCAGCTGTTCAACAATTTTATAGTCGCTCTTGCGGATGATTTTCAAAACCTCTTCCAAATCATGTCCAGAGGTGTCCTTAACTATAATTCTTTTGGCGCCTCTATTTGGGCAGGCTCTATCATTGGCTCTTTACCCCAAGCCACAACAGTTTTCTTGGTAACTGTGACTTGAACAGGTGGAGATATTTCCGGGCAGAAAACCCTTCAGTTTCTAGTAATTTTGTCGGTCACCGCAATATTGCCAATATTGGGATCAGCCTCTTCATCTTCATCGTCAAACAACTCTTTTTTAATGTCGTGGTAATAGACGTCAGACCCATGATTACATTGAATAGCCTTCTTCGAGGAATATGGGATGGGCTCAGGTGTTGTAATGATTAAAGGAGCAGATTTTGGATTGGCAGTATTCCTTACAGGATCCTTGGAAGTGATCCTAAAAGGAGTACCAGACACGACAAACAAATCTCGGCATAAATTCTCAGCATACAGAACTTTTTCAATCAAAATTACATCTTCATCCATCATGCGTTGAATGCCTTCCTTCAGTAACCCACAGAGTTGGGTTGAATTACACAACTATAACATTCTTTAACACAACCCGGAAATAAATCGGCTTGTAGAAAATTCTCCTTGATTGTTGAGAGTGGAGTAACCATATTACTTATGGAGGTAACATACAAAACATCTTCAATAGAACTTATACCTTTGTCATGCTTAGGCATAGGTGCAATAATCATGTTCGGAGTCTCCGGAGGATCAAACTCAATTTCCTTATTATCGATCATATCATGAATCTTGTTTTTTAGGGCCCAACAGTTATTGGTGTCGTGCCCAAGAATTTTTGAATGATAGGCACACCTCACATTTTGATTGTACTTTGGAGAGGATGTGTTGGGATTCTGTGGAGGATCCCGTAGTGAAATAAGTTCATCCTTTAACAAATGTTGCAATGTTTGAGCCAATGGCATATTAATCCGGTGAACTGCCTCCTCGAAGTGTCTGACCTAAGCTATTTGCCATGTTGTTATTGTTGAATAGGCAACAGATTAAAGATCAACACTACTCCCACAAACTGATGGCGGTCATTTTTACTACGACTCTTCTGGCCATAAACATTGTTGGTTTCTTTCTTACCACTGAACGACTTCTTTACAGCATTAAAAGTTACAGCCATTGGAATCTTCCCACTCTTAATACCACTTTCAACTCTTTCTCCTATCAGAATTAGCTCAGTAAAGCCAGATGAAGAACTCCCAATCAGATGATTAAAGAATGGGCATTTCAGAGTACCCATGACATATCAACTAATTCCCGATCAGACAAGGGAGGTTGGACCCTTCCAGCTAAGTCTCTCCACTTCTGGGCATACTCTTTGAAACCTTCATTTGAGCCCATGGACATGTTTTGCAACTGCACACGAGTCAGTGCAAGGTCAGCATTATATTGATACTAGTTGTAAAAAGCAGCATCCAAGTCTTCCCATGTGTGAATGTTGGTTCATTCGAGCTGATAGAACCATTCAAGTTGAGTATCGGACAAACTTTCTTGAAAGAAATAGACCCATAATTTCCTGTCAGCAGTATGAGGTTGGATTTTTTGAACATACGACCTCAAATGAAGTTTGAGACAAGAGACCCCATCATATTTAGCAAAGATATGGACCTTGAATTTGTGAGGGATGACTAACTCTGGGATCAAACCTAGCTCTCCAAAATCCAATCAAGGCACTTTCTGGGTTTCCATAGCTTTGAGACGGTCTTCTAGATGCTTGTACTTGTCATCTGCAGGAGGGTACTATTTATCGGAGTAGTCTTCATCTTCAAGAATATTCTCAGAACCCTGGTTATTCCTACCTTCACCCCTGACACTTCTTCCATCCTCCTCTTGGTTGTCGTCTTCCTCATAGGAAACATCATCCATTCGAACTGGTCGAGCAGGACCTTTGAATCTTCTTCCCATATTAAGGATAACAACCCGTTTCTTAGTCTTCTTTCCTTGGTGAGGAGCGCCATCATCTCTTGTTTCCCTTTGGCCAGATTGAGAAGAGTCTCTTGAAATTGTGCATGCTGAGTCTGGAGATCCTTGACAGTCTGTTCGAGGGCTATCTTATACTGAAATAAATAGTAAATAAATGAGGAAACCTGTATTTGGAAAATTGGTTTTATGAAATGATGCATGATATGTGGATGCAATGTTCTCAAGGACCTTAGGAGATTTAAATTTGCTAACCGATAGGAGACCAAAACAAAGATTTTTATTAGTAAGTTCAAAAATAAATTCCTCTTAGGCTTACAATGAAAACAAAAGGGTCTCAAGGATACAACAATATAAACACCTAAAACCTAAGATTCAAGTCTCCCACGGACGCTTCCTCTTCGTGTCGATGTAAGCATTAAGGCTTTGCTCCTCGTGAAGTTTCTTTGTGAGCTCCAACACTTTCTTTTCACTTGCGTAAAATTGAGTTTCAAAGGTGTCCCATTCTTCCTTGAGTTAAATCCATGACTTCTTCAATTCTTCGAGGTCAGTAGGTATGTCTGGATGGAGGATTGTGCGAGAAACGTCTCCTTCAACAACATGCTCTATGATTACCGATAAAACAGCTGTATATGACATCATGAGGTTTTAAGCATGAGCTCATACCCGTTTGAGGTAGGGATCCAAAGGGATGTAATTATTTTGTCCTAAAGTCTTGCTATCAATCTTGTTTACCATGCCCTAAGCATGTATAAAATCATTCTCGTAATCGAATATAATACTCTGGATAAGCATGTCATGAGGTCCATCTCTTCGAGCATAACCAAATTGGCGTAAATCTAGAGATGGGTTGTAGGTAATACCTCCCATAATTCCATGGAGTGGAACATTAGGGAACTCTCCACAATGGTTAATGATAGTAACATCTTCTAGAGATCGGGAACACCAATCGATATTTGAATGAGAGAGCAGCATCATCCTTTGATACCACCTTAAACCTTGTTTATTCTTCACTACTGATCAGGGAAGGTGAGAAATCAACCACCTGGATAACAAAGGTATGCCACACATAAGAGTCCCTCACTTCCTCATAGAACGAGTGTGAAGGGAATGCATAATGTCTATGATCAAAGTAGGCACCGGGTTATGAGTGAGGAAATTTTTGACAGCATTCACATCTATGATTTGGTCTGGATTAGGGAATAACACCAAACCATAGATAAAAAAAGCCAAGATTTCCTTGAAAGCTTGAAAAATCATAGCATCCAGAAACAACTGAGCCTTCTCTAATAGAAATTTAGCAAGAAAAACCTTGACTCCACTCCTTGTTTCCCAATTAGAAACAATGTCGGACCGCTTCAGATGTAAGGTTACCGCAATTTATTCAGGTTATGGATCTTTCTCTAAACCAGTGAAAGGTGTCTGATCAAGAACATGTATTCCCGGTAGCTTAGAGAACTCTTCCATTGTGGGTACCAGCTGATAATCTGGAAAGGTGAAACAGTGATGTACGAGATCAAAGAACTGGAATAAAACACTCCTCATGTCTTATTCGAAACCTGAGGTAACCAAACTTAGTAGATGACCATGCCTCTTGGTAAATTGAGAGCTTTCAGGAACTTTTGAGACTAACTCCTTAAGTTGAGAAGGTATCCTCACAAAAGTTATCTGGATAGTTTATCTGCGAGCAGAGGCCAAACCTATAAAACAGAACAAACATAAATCTCTTGGTCCTTGAAATGGTTAGTGAAAATGATATGGTATCATGTCATGATGTTTTGATGTCATGTTCGAATGATCAATCATACACAAACAAAACAGACAAGGCCTTAGGTTTAAGCTTGCATGGAGTTTGTAGGTAAGTATCCTCTTGAGTTTTAGTTAGCTCAACCTGTCCTAAAAGAAGTAACCGGGTTCTAGGAGCCTCAATATCACTGATCTTTCTCTCAGGCATTGTTTCAGCATAAGCATCTAATTTTCGACTGAAATATCCCAAGAGTCCAACCTCAATGAGTGAAGTATCGAGTATCAACCAACTTCAGCCTGCACCAAAGTTAGATATCTCTCTACTTTCTAATGGCTAAGTTATGTCAACTAAGGTTCTAAGGTCAATTAGTGCTTATGACACCACGCGACAACCCAACATTCTCCTTGACTGACTCAGGGGACACTTTTACCAACCAATATGTCGCACTAACGTAGCCATCGTTTCAACCAAATCCATGTATAGGATCTATATAAGAAATAAACCCAAACATTTCCCAAAATATAAAGCATACAAAGCAAACAAATAAAGCAAGAAAGGAGAACTAGCTCTAAAGGTAACCCCACTTTTGGTTATATCTCTAGCAGAGTCTCCATTTCTCTAATATGGTGAAAGAACTGACTTTTGGGTTTTTGCGTTTTATCGCAAATATTGCGGATAGCAAGAGTCGCCACTGACTTTCTTTTATCTAATAAATGAAAGGGTGAAAAGAACAGGAAAGACCTTTTGAGAATTTTCTGAGTTCGGGGGGGGGGGGGGGTAGGTTATGAAAAGGCAAGATGTTAGCACCCTTTTCATCCGTAGTTATCTACGGGCTCTTAATTTCTAGCTCACTTTTAGAAATGTATTGTGCTTGTGTATGTTTGAAAACATTTTGAAAATGCCTAAGTGCAGCAATTTTGTAATGATTCTCGTATCATTGAGAATGTATACAAAATGTTTGTTTTGAAAATATTTATTGAAAGAAAGTGTTGTTTTATGAAAAGATGTTTTCGAAAATGCCAATGTAAGGCAGTTTTATTTTATAATAACCCTTGTATCAGTCCTCAAGAGTGTTTAAAAAGCGCTTTGAAATTAGTTGTTTTGAAAGTGTGAGGTGTGAAAATTGTTTTAGTTTGTGAGCAAGTGATTAAGAATTATCTACCTACTCAAAAGTATTTTGTTCTTTTCCTCCTCCTTTAGATAGTGCTACCATACCATTAGTTAGTAGGAAGCCCTTTCATTGGATGTGAGGGACATGCGCGGGTCATCGTACAGTCATAGGAAGCAACTTGTAGGACACTTTAGAAATTTTTGTAAGGGACTAAGATCGTTTACCAAAGGCAGCATGGAAGGGGCATCGAGGGACTATGATCTTTTAATCGAGGGTCTTTGTAAAAGTATCCCACATTCGAGGGACATGAATGTTTTTTATCTGAGGAAACAAGTAAGGGTCACCCTAGAGGTGCGTGTGTGCGTAATGTTTTGAATTCAAGTATTTATCTTGAGATTAAGTTTTATAATGTTTGTTGTTTTTACCTCTTGTAATACAAACCTAATTAATCTAGCAGTTAAATATATACAAGTGCGTAAAAAACGCGGGACATAAATCTACGCTATTACATCGCTTCGGGGATGGGGTGTACAAACCATAAATTGGGGAGGAAAAGCAATAAACCCTAATTATCTATTACAAATCATTGACAAATTACAATATTGAAAAATAATGCGAAAAAAGTAAAATGAGAGTGTGGAGGTTGAAAAGGGGAAACATGTTTAAAAACCCTAAAATATTTCTAGGTGTTTAAGAAAATTTTTTGTTGTTTTTGTTTAGAAAAAATGATCAAAGTGTAAAATTAAAATAAACTCTATTTATAATTAATTTATTAGTTAATTAATAAACAAAGTATGATTAAGTTAATTAATTTTAATTTATGAAAATTAAATCAATTAATTAAAAAAAACTAAATCTAAATTTTTTATGATTTTATGATATTTTTTATTAAATAAAATTGATTTTTTTATAAAAAAAAGAAAAGAAAATGTTAATTAAACAAAACAAAGGAAAAATTAAATGGGCCTGAGTGGTAGAATAAATTTGGGGAGTGTTAGAAAGCAAAAACTCCAGACCAAATAACAAGAGAGCACAGGCACTGCGCTGGATCTAGTGAGGGGGATCCATGAAGGTGAGGGTGCTGATCTGGAGCATGGGATCTGATTGTATGATGATCTGATGGTGTTGATGGGGGGGTATATGATGAGCCTGTATGATTGGTGCACACTGGATCTGCAATGAAAATGTTAGGAAATAAAATGCCCCACGTTTGGATCGAACCCAGGACCAGGCATACGTATGACTTAAGAGCAAGCGCGGTGCCACTGAGGTGGCTGTTAGATCCGGTCATTATTCAACAACCACTAAATATATTATAAACTTAATTTTCAAAAATGGAATTCCCACTTCTTCTTCTTCCTCGCGCTAGACAACTCAAAGAATAAAAATAATTTTAATCAGTACCAAAAATGAACCCTAACTGGTCAGAGCTTCGATTCTCACTCCACAAGCAAAATTAATGAAAAGTAATGATATGGTTAGCTTCAGGATATTGATATCTACATTTTATCTTTGGAAAACAAACACAAATGATGCATGTATATGGATATCACAGTTTGAAAATTTTACCAAATTGGAGAAAGTCCAATGCTTCTTCTATGGCCTTTCAGTGTAATATGCTGATTGATTAAGCTTCCTTGGACTTCCAAGAACCTATTCCAATTCTTACTTTATGCTGAAAGTTGTTGTATCACTCCAACCAAGTCAAGTTGCAATGGTGAAAAGTGAAAATGGTGTATGATGATGGAATGATTACATTAGTGTAACAGGGGTGTGGACGAGTTCTATATGATGTTTATGAAGTGTTAGGATTGTTAACTTGCAAAGATATGGAAAGAGTTGAGAGTTTCAAAGAATGGATTTCAAAACTCAAAAATGGAGAATTTTAACCAATTCTATTTGAGAGAGATTGAGGGTGGTTTTGGAGCTGTCAATTCTTCCTTTTGTCTTGAAAATATCCTCTCTATTTATAGAAAAAAGGTTTAAGGGCAAAGGCTGACCAGGTTTGCAAGTTATGGAGTTATGGCTTGGTTGGGATGTAACTTGAAGTTTCTTGTAAAATCAAAGTTCTGATGCCTAGTACCATGTCTCATAGAGTGGTTACACACTTTAAACATGTTCCTCTGAGTTTTTTGGTTGAGTGTGTGCAGATGAAACAAGTGAGAGGATCAAGGAGAGTTGACAATGTTCCTAAATCATGCTTTATAGGAATAGAAGTGTGCCTTTTTCACCTAAATGGAAAGCTTTCTTGAGTAAAGCCTTAATCAATTGGATAATGGCCCAAAAGTTTGTGTAATCATCTGATTATGGAGATATTTATAGTTTAGAGGCCTGCAAAGTGAGATTGTGTTGCATGGTTATGAGATTTGGTTATGAGTTCATCACAAAAATGACCTATAAATCGAGAATGAAATGCCAACTTCATGTCTTAGAATCTCCTAGATCAAGCATGATAAATTTATGCTCTTGGAAATTTTGGAAAGCTTGAAAGATGATCTTCAACTTTCATGTTGATCACTTTGGCTAAATCAAATAGGAACTTGGTGAACAATTTTCTAAGTGTTGGATAGAAATAATCGGAACTTCATGGGATCATATCTCTTAAATTAAGCACTTTTTGAGGATCATCCCACAATAATAAAGTTGTAGAATTCATTAATCCCTACAACTTTCATGTTGAAATTTTTCCTTGAATCAACTTGTATCTTGAGGAAACTTGCTTGTGAAGTTAGAGATTTTTAGGCACAAAACACTTGAATTTTTCTAAGTGTTTGAAAATCTTCAATTTTAAATTTTGTTGACTTTCTTGATTATCTTGATTCTTGATGACAAAGTTTGATAGTTTTGAATTTTTTGATGATTCTTGATTTTTGAATTCCAATGTTGACTAAAAAAGTCAAAGTTTGACTTTTGTGTGATTCTTGACTTTTCATCAATTGATTCAATTCTTCAACTATCAATCACTTGTATATTTGGAAATGTCTTGAGCCATGTAATTAGGTCAAGATGTTGTATTTGAGCTTTTGAGATTATGTTTTAAGCCATTAAGTCATGCACTAGACCAAAAGTCAATGATCAGTCATCTTCAATCAAAACCCTAGTTTGGCAATTTTTTGACCTTTGATGATTTGAGGGCTTTCCTTGAGGAATCATGATCAAACCTTGATAAAATGATGAATGTAACCTCAAAATGTTGATGTTGACAAAAAAATCTTGAAGTTTGACTATATATTGACCATAGTTGACTTTTTACCCAATACAATTGACTTTCAATCTTTTAAGCCGTTGAACGAGCAAACAAGTGATGAAAGACTTGAAACTTGACATAAGCATTATTGAGGACCTATGATGAACCATGAAAGTCATTTGAGACCCTTGTAACCCAATCTTCTCTGAGAAGCACCAAACCCTAGTTGAAGACCCTTGCTTAGGAGGAGGTTTGACCCGTCAACTCTTGAGTAGCTTTGAGTATTTGAGACCTCGTGAGAATGTCTTGAAGAAAATGGGAGGGAAAAATTTTGGGGTACAATAGAGAGAATTAAAGAGTATCTGCTTGAGCCTCTTATATTGATCCTTCCTATTGAAGGAAGACCATTGATTATGTATCAGACTGTGTTGGATAACTCCATGGGCTATATTTTGGGGCAACAAGATGAAATAGGAAGAAAAAAAGAATATGCCATTTATTATTTGAGAAAGAATTTCACTGACTGTGAGTCACGGTATTCTATGCTAGAAAAAACATGTTGTGCTTTGGCCTGGGCAACAAAGCGATTGTGGCAATATATTTTGAATCACACTACTTGGTTGATCTCCAAAATGGATTCAATTAAGTAACTTTTTGAAAAGCCTGTTCTTACTGAAAGAATTGCCTATTGGCAGATGTTGTTGTCTGAATATGATATTGAATACTGTACTCAGAAGGCTATTAAAGGCAGTGTGTTGGCGGAGTATCTTGCTCACCAACCGATTGATGATTATCAGCCAATTAAGTTTGATTTCCCCGATGAAGATGTGATATATTTAAAAGTAAAAGATTGTGATGAACCTTTGCTTGAGGAAGGTCCTGATCCTGAATCCTGGTGGGGTATGGTGTTTGATGTATATGGTGATTCATCTTTAATAATGAATTATATCAAAGGAGAATGGGAGACTCATCACATTGGCTTGATTCCCTACAAAGATTATGCAAGAAGATTATTATCTTTCTTCAATAAAGTTTAATTCCATCATATTTCCAGAGATGAGAATTAGATAGCAGGTGCTTTAGCCACCATGGCTTCTATTTACCAAGTGAATGCTTGGAATTCTATACCTCATATTACAGTTAGGCGTCTTGATAGACCAGCTCATGTGTTTTCTATAGAGGAGACGTCCGATGAAAAACCTTGGTATTATGATATCAAGCATTTCATCCAGACTCAGGAATATCCGGTCGGTGTATCGAATAAAGATAGAAAGACATTGAGAAGGTTTACATGTAGCTTTTTCCTCAATGAAGATGGGTTATACAAGAGAAATTAAGACATGGTCTTGCTCAAATACGTGGATAGACACGAAACAGACATGTTAATGCATGAGATCCATGAAGGTTCCTTTGGTATGTATGCGAATGGACATTCGATGGCAAAGAAGATGCTTAGGGCATGTTACTATTGACTCACAATGGAATCTGATTGTTACAAATTTGGGAAGAAGTGCCATAAGTGTCAGATTTATGCTGAAAAGATTAATGTGACTTTAACGCTTCTCAATTTTATTTCTTCCCCATGGCCTTTTTCTATGTTGGGTATTGATATGATTGAAATGATTGAACCCAAGGCGTCAAATTGACATCGTTTCATCTTAGTGGCTATTGACTACTTCACCAAGTGGGTGGAAGTAGCTTCTTATGCTAATGTCACCAAGAAGGTGGTAGTACGCTTTATCAAGAATAATCTTATATGTCGTTATGGTGCGCCAAGTAGGATTATCACTAATAACGACTCAAACTTAAATAATAAGATGATGACAAAACTTTGTGAAGAATTCAAGATTGTCCATCATAATTTGTCTCCTTACAGGCCTAAGATGAATGGGGTTGTTGAAGCTGCTAATAAAAACATTAAGAGGATTATCCAGAAGATGGTTGTTACTTATAAGGATTGGCATGATATGCTCCCCTTTGCTTTGCATGGGTATCGTACACCCGTCTCCACTTCAACAAGGGAAACCCCATTCTCTCTTGTGTATGGTATGGAAGCAATGATCTCTGTTGAGGTTGAGATTTCCTCTTTGCGTGTAATAATGGAAACCAAGTTGTTAGAGGCTGAATGGGTCCAGAAAAGGTTTAACCAGTTGAATTTAATTGAATAAAAGAGAATGACAACCTTATGTCATGGTCAGTTATATCAGAGAAGAATGAAGAAAGCTTTTGATAAGAAGGTCAAGCCTCGTGAATTCAAAGAAGGCGACCTCGTGCTCAGAAAGATCATGTCTTTTAATGCTGATTCTAGGGGAAAGTGGACTCCCAATTACTAAGGCCCATATGTTGTCAAGAAAGCCTCCTCTAGCGATACATTGATTCTTGAAACTATGGACAGTGAGGAGTTACCACGTCCCATGAATGCTAATGCAATCAAGAAATACTTCACCTAAAGAAATAAAGAACAACTCACTAAGTTAAAAACCTGAAAGGGAGGCTTAGGCAAAAAAGAGCCTCTCAGTAGGCTGAAAACATGAAAGGGCCGTCTAGGCAAAAGTTAGAGACATAAACAAAATAAATTTTCCTGGTAGGTTGAAAACCCACAAGGGAAACCTAGGAAAAAGTTAGGGATTTCCTGGCAAGTAACTGCGTCAGATAAGACTTGATCATGGAAGCAACAATATTTTTGAATTCTCATCACACTTCAACTGAAGCCTATGCTCAGGAGTTTAAAGTTGTTAGGGAGAATAGTGGCCATTGTGTTTCAATGTCTCTTTTCCATGTTTTTACAATTTTCCAAAACTTTGTAATCATCCATAGAGTCACGCAATTTGCGGACTACCATTCTATTAATAAAGTTGGAGCCTTTATCCAATTCTTTGTAGTTCTTATTTTATTCTGTTTACAAAAAATTAATTTATTATTGATAGTCATTTTCAAAACAAAAAACTTAATAATAAAAACTTGTTTTTGAAAATAATTTGCAAATTAATTTTTACTTTAATTCTTTGATTCAAGCAGGACAAAAGTAGTGGTTCCAAGGATGGACAAACTTCAAACTTTTGAAAAGATTCCCCAAGAAGTATTCTCGGGTTACTCTTGCTGATATGTGCATAGTCCACATGTGATTGTTCCTTGGATAGTTGGATTTCATACCAGTTGATATATGGGGTTGGTTTGGATGGTTTGGTACCTCTATCCCATATTCCCTAGTGAGGTCTTGATGCAGATTTCTCTAGTTGAGTGTGATTCTTTCCCCAACAGGGTTCTGATCAAGCGGAGATTGTAAAGTTGTGAAGATTTTGCTCATTTGTTGGAGTCCTTCTCCCTTTGTGTTGAGAATTGATGAAGAATCTCTTGAAGAACATTTCTCTCTCCAATTATGACATTGTTGTTGTTGTTGTTGTGTGCTCCCTAAGTAGCCAGACAAGAGTAGTATCTTTTCTAAGAAGTGTTGAGATATTTGTCAACTTTTTGGATTTCTCTCGCCAAGTGTTGAGTTTGATTTAAAATCCCCATAATTTTGACTTCTTATTGTGATGTTAACTTCTTAACTCCCTAAATGAAATAAGGATGATGTTTCCCTTTAAGTTTGAATATCCCCATAAAGTTTCTCTCACTTCCCCAGAGAAGTTTGCGTAACCACTACTCTTAATATTGAAGAATGTATTTGGGCTCCCCTCGACGATGTGGCATTGTCTTCCCTAGTGAAGTCAGTACGACATATCCAGTTGAATTCTAGAGGATGTTGCATTGTCTTCCCTAGTGAAGTCTATATGATATTCCCTGGTAAATCCTGGATGAGTTTATTATATCCCTGCAACTATATTTGTTTATTGCTATCAGATTTTTCTTTGATTGTTTTCAAGCCATGTTTCTTCCCAGCAAAGTTAATCCTTGTAGGACTTTGTTTCCTCAAATGGTGCTTAATCTCTAATGGAATCTTCATCCTGCATGTGATTTAGCCGAGTGTTATCTTCACCAAGTTGATTTTGCCTGGCTATCGCCAGTGCAGTATGTCTGTTTTGTCAGCATATACATGATAATATTCATACATTTATACATACATCATGCATAGTTGAATTAAAACTCATGGTTTATTTGCACACGTTGATGTTTTTTGATTTTTTTTCTCTTTGCAGAGTTATGTTATCCTATGTCCAATAGAGTGTCAACCTTAAGCATAAAGTGTATATCCTTTGAATTTCCCAAATGAGTTATCTCTCGTGGAAGAATTTTGCTTTAGCCTTCCTACCCAGCTCATTATCTGTATGGAATTTGATCCCCATTTGAGTTTATTCCTCATTGGATGGTGTCTTGGTTGACTGTTTCAATCCGGTTTGTTCATGGTTTAATTTTTTGGTCCCGACAATAATATTATTTTGATCCCTATAATCTATGGGCCCTTGAGAATGTGCATTTATTTTTCACGTGAAGATTTTATCCCCTTAGCAAGAATGTGTTGGTATTTTCCCATGAAATCAAAATTTATTTCCCAACAGTGTTATTGTAATCCTTTTCGTAACAGCAAGTGGCAGTCTCTTTATTTGAGCAACCTGTACTTCCCCAGTAAGTCTGTTATTTCCAGAGAAAATGTTTTTACTCCAATGAATGGTAGTATCTATGTTATGAGAGATAGTTTGTTGTTGAGATTGGATGTACTTTAATGATACAGACGATTTGTTGAAAGTTCCTTACAACAATTATTACTCTTTTCATGTGATATCTTGATCAAAGAAGAAACTCTTACCGTTCTTGGAGAAACCCAGAAGTCAGGTAAAGTTTGTTACCCTTTTCAAGTGACACCTTGATTAAAGAAGAAACTCTTACCGTTCTCGGTGAAATCAAGAAGTTGTTACTGTTTTTTACCCTTTCTAGGTGGGATGCCTCGATTAAAGAAGAAGTTGAGACCCGTTCTAGGTGGAATGCCAGAATTTGGGGAAACTTGTTATTGTTCTATGTTTTTTCTACCTTCACCCCTGAGTCGGTAGTTCATCGTCATTCGTTAGTCGACATTAATCTATTTTTCCTCATTGGACTTTAACCCAATAGAGTTAAGCTATTCCCATTCATAAGTGTTGATGTCAAACCTCTGTTCCCAGTCATAATTACTAACGTCAATCCTTTGTTCTCAGTCATAAGTACTGATGTCAATCCTTTATTATCAGTCATAAGCACTGATGTCAACTCTTTGTTCCCAATTATAAGCATTAATGTCAACCAATCGTTCCCAGTCATAAGTACTGATTTTAACCCTTTGTTACCAATCATAAGCACTGATGTCAATCATTTCTTACCAGTCATAATTACTGATGCCAATATCTTTATTTTCAGTCATAAGTACTGATGTCAATCCTTTGTTACTAGTCAAAAGCATTGATGTCACTCTTTATTACCAATCATAAGCAATGATGTCAACCCTTTGTTTCCAGTCATTAGTATTGATGTCAATCATTCATTACCTACCTCAACACTGATGTTTACCATCATCTGAGTCAGTAGTATGCTGTTTGTTCTACCTTCAACCCTGAGTTGGTAGTTTCTGATCCCCTGTGAGTCGATGTTACTATCTTTTTGCTATCTCCTCTATGAGTGGGTAGTTCACAATTATCTATCAGTTGTTGTTATCCATTACTTTTTCCTCATTAATTGAGTTGATGACACTTTGTCTCCTCTTTGGGCTTTACCCTAGTTGAGTTGAGTCTTATTTTCCCTAGCGGAGTTGATTTTCCTCCAACGGAGTTAAGTCTCTTTCCCCAGTTGAGTCGGTAAATCTTTTTAATGGTTACCTCCTTGTTAGCTTGTTGCATGAATTGTTAAGAATTCCAGTCATTGAAATCTTATTATGAATTTGGATTCTTTAATCATGATTTTGGTTTTTCCTATTTATAGTCATCCCCAGAGTCGTGTTGTTCACCAGTGATTTATTTTCCTAGTCGAACTCTCTTTTTGGTTCATTGGTTTTATTTTTTGCTTCCCCAATGGTGTTCTGTGTCACCTATGAAGTTGTTTGTTTGCATTCATAATCATAAGCATTGCATGACATATTAGGGCCAAAAATAGGGTTTGTTTTGTATTTAAGTATCTTCAATCACGTTGAGATAAAGATTTTAACCTTCATATCTCCGGATAAAAGACACTTATATAAGGGCAACTGTTATACCCCAATTTTTCGCCTAAGATCTCTCATTATCTCATATTATCAATCACCAAGATCACACATTAGGGTTGGTTATCTGTTTTTACTTCATCCTATCTTTATGTTTGCTCTCGATGGATCACCAAGAACCTTGAGTTATGTATCTTGTACATGTGTTTTTTTAGGTGGATTAATTTTTAACTAACATCAAAATATGTATATATGTTTCTTTGGATGTTCATATTGTAGGTGATGACACAACTGCATCCATCTCACTATCTAACCTAACGTTTTGAGGGATAGTCCTCAGTCAAATGGTTCTTCAATGGATTGCAAGAGCTTAAGCTTCAAGGCTATGTCAATGATATCAATTTTTTTTTGGTTCAAAGAGCTCTCTCACCCTTATTTAGGTCAAGTTTTCCTCAAGGTTGGTGGTGACATTGATAAAGAAGATTCATAGGTTCATGTGTATATTTCCATGCCTTCTTAAACAAGTTTAATTGAGACTTAAGCTCTACCTTTGAGTGCGCTTTAAGACAACATCATTTCAAGGTCTAATGTGATCTATCATGCTCTATTTTGCAAAGAAAGTTCAAAAGATTCAAGGTTGATTCAAAAAGTTTGACCTAATTGAGAAAGTACTTGATATAGTGGTCATAAGTTGTTATACACTTTAAACATGTTCCTCTGATCTTTTAGGTTGAGTGTGTATAGAGGAAACAAGTGAGAGGCTCAAGGAGAGTTGACAATTTCATAAAGCATGCTTTATGGGAATGAAAGTGTGATCTTTTTCCCTTAAATGGCAAGTTTTCTTTAGTAAAGCCTTACTCACTTGGATAATGTCCCTAAAGTTTATGTAATCGTCTGATTTTGGAAGGATTTATGGGTTTAAAGGCCCGCAAAGAAAGATATCTAAACATGGCATGAGGATTTGGTCTTATGGTTATCATATAAATGACCTCTAATTCAAGTGAAAATGTCTAACTTCATCTCTTTAAATCGCTTAGCTCAAGTGTGATAAATTTGTGCTCTTGGACATTTTGGAAATCTTTGAACATGATCTTCAACTTTCATGTTGACCACTTTGGCTGAATCAAATGCGAACCTTGTGAAAATTGGCCATGAAGTCAGTCACTTTTTATGGTCAGATACACTTAAGAAATTTCTCTAAGTGTTGGAATTTTAGGTCATAACTTTATGGACTCATATATCTTAATTAATTTATGCACTTTTTGAAGATCATACCACATTGACAAAATTGTAGAATACATCATTTTCTTCAATTTGAGAATGAAAAATGATGGCTTGATGAAGATGTTATGACCTTGCAAAATATGACATTTTACATATGGAATTTCACTACACCTAGTAAAATTCTTAACTCCAATTCATGATTTTTATTTTTATTGCCTTATTTCTTGATTAAATGATGACATCAATCACTTTTCCATTATTCTTGACTTGATACACCATTGTTTGACCAAAAAAGTCAAAGTTGGACTTTTGTGTGACAATTGAATTTTTCTTCAGATGAATGCAAATCCTCCATAACCAATGAAATCTTGTGAGCATGATGCAACTAAGATGATGTGATGATCATGAGATGGTGTTGTTGATGATAATTTGAAGTATTCAACCTTGAATTCCCAACCACAAAACCCTAATTCCTGATTTTCTCTGATGAAGGCAAAAAACCCTAATTTCCTCAAACCAAAATGATGAGACCAAATAATTGATGATGCTTTGAGAATGATGATCATGATGATACAAACTCTTAAGAGATGGGCCTCTCCTATTCAAAACCCTAATCTTCAGGAAAACTGTGATCCCATGCTTTGAGAACACATGCTATGATTGATTGTGATGTAGATGAAAATGTATGTGGAGATGAATGCGTGTGAGACTTGAGTTAACTGTGTTTGAAACTCAAAGGGAAACTTTTAGGGTGCAACAGCGGCCCCTATTTAATCATCTTAGACCTGGAGGTGAGATTTGATTTATCCTTTTGAAACTTTAGGAAGTAATGAGATTAAATACTAAATGAACCCTAAAATTTGTCTTTGAGAAGGAAATTAACTTCACCTTTGATATTGAAAGGAAACTTGCTTTCCTGGTCGATGATTGACACAGACGAGTATTTAGAAGGAATCAAACACATATGAGTTTTGAACCAAGGACTCTACTTGGGATTCAAAGAGTAAAAATAACACACGCGAGTATTATAGGTGGACATTAGTATCAAAGGAAGATACAAAAGAGTATCAATGAAATATTTGACACAGACAAGTGTTTAATGAGACATAAACGAGTGTTTAATGACACAAAGATGAGCATCAAAAAAATATTTGACATAGTCGAGTGTTTAATGAGACACAGACGAGTGTTTAATGAGCCACGGACGAGTATCAAAGAAATATTTGACACATATGAGTGTTTAATGAGACACAGACGAGTGTTTAATAAGACACATATGAGTGTTTAATAAGACACAAATGAGTATCAAAGAAATATTTGACACAGACGAGTGTTTAATGAGATACAAATGAGTATCAAAGAAAGATTTGACGCAGGCGAGTGCTTAATGAGACACAGATGAGTGTTTAATGAGCGACCTTGCTAGGGTTCAAAGAAATATTCACAGGATATCAGATAATAGTTAGTGAAGAGACTAACATGACTGAGTGTTGGAATTTGAGTGGACGAGTATTGATAGAAGATACTATGCGAACACTGATAAAGTTTGAAATGGGTGATGACATCATTGAAAAAAAATCAACATTAAACAACTGGGGAATAATGATGATGATGAAAAAGTTTTTGTTGGTAAATATCTTCGGATCATTCTCTGCGGGAAATATCAAGCTAACTTATGCTTCTGATGCATCTTTCATTTTTTTTATGATGTAATGATCCTTTTTACAGGATATGCTACATGTTATGGATGCCATTATGCATTTTTTGTTATGCAATGATGCTTATGAGGAGAGGCTCTGTAGGGAAAAAAATGCCGGTCTGATCCCTATGGGGAGTGGATTTTACTATATTGTCAGCTCTGGGAGGGATATAAGATATTTTCTTTATGAGTGGACAATGACCTTTGTGAATATTTAGATTGTCACTTATGCCCCCGGCGCGGTGTAAATGACTGTGTTCATTTCCTTAACTTTTCAAGTAATTTCCAATGTTTTTATTCATTTTTTTTCAAAAAAATTTCAAGACACCTCAAAGTCTTAAATGCGACAATTATTTTTTTGTTGAAAATATCGGATGCTTTAATATTCAAAACAATAAAATAAAAACATGACTTGTTTTGGATGAAGAGAAATTTTATTGAAATTAGCCTGTAAATAGGCGTTTTTACATTAGGAAACAATCCCTAAAAAGAGGTGATTGTGCGAGTAGAAGCTTTAAATGACAACAGGGAAACCTGATTTCCACTGAGTTCTGATTCTGCTATAACCACTATATCTTCAAAGCTCTTGTCACTTTTGCTTTCAGAAGAGAATGATTCGATTAACTCCTATCCCTTGGGATCTTCAGTTGTTGTTTGTAGATAAAAGTCACAGATCACAATCATTCACTTATAAATTCCTAACTTTTTCCTGGATCGCCCCTTTGGGGGTTTTCAGTCCATCGGGATACCCTTTTTTGCCTAAGTTTCCCTTGCAAGATTTCAACTTAGTGGGTGTACTTATTTTTATTATTTTTATCCCTAATTTTTACCTGGATCTTTTCCTTTTATGATCCATTGAGATGCCCATTTCTTGCCTAAGCTGTCGACTTAGCGGGACTATTCATGCGGAGCATTTTTTTAACTGCATCTGCATTCACTGTGAGTGGGAAATCTTTGCCATCCATGGTTGTAAGCAGCAAAGATCATTTTGAGAAGACCTTCTTCACAACATATGGTCCTTCATAATTTGGGGCCGATTTTCCCCTGGTATATGTACTTTTAAGAGGCGGGGTTTTCTTTAACATGCGGTCTCTGATTTAGAATTTTTGAGGGCGAACCTTCTTGTCGAAAGCTTTCTTCATTCTTCTCTGATATAAATGGACATTGAAAATGGCTGCCATTGATAAGGTTCAACTGACTGAACCTTGTTCGGATCCATTCAGCTTCATTCAACTAGACATCTATTATAACCCTCATGGAAGGTATCTCTACTTCCAATGGTAAGACAACCTCCATCCCATAAACAAGTGAAAAAGGGGTTGCCCCGATTGAGGTGCGGACTGAAGTACGATTTCCATGTAGAGAAAAAGGAAACATCTCATGCAAATCCTTGTATGTTACCACCATTTTTGTACAATTTTCTTGATGTTCTTATTCGCAGCTTCAACCGCACTACTCATCTTTGGCCGATAAGGTAAATAGTTGTGATGTTGGATTTTGATGTTCTGACACAACTCTTTCATCATCTTATTGTTGAGGTTGGACCCATTATCAATAATGATCCTTTTAGGAATTCCGTAGCGGAAATTGATTTAATTCTTGATGAAACGAGCAACCACTTATTTAGTGACGTTGGCATATGACACAACTTTAACCATTTGGTGAAGTAGTTGATGTCAACCAGGATGAAATGGTGACCATTGGAAGCACTTGACTCGATTTGGTTGATAATTTCAATGACCCACATGACAAAAGTCCAAGGAGAAGTCATTTCATTCAGAGGTTCTGGCAGTACGTTCGTTTTGTCTGTGTAAATCTGACACTTGTGATAAGCTCTGGCTTGATGAAAGCAATCAATTTCCATAATGGTCCAATAATATCCTACCCTCAGGAATTTCTTAGCCATGGTGTTTCCAGTGGAATGTTTCCCAAAGGAACCCTCGTGTACTTCCTCTATGAGTTTAGCTGCTTCGTGTCTATCCACGCATCTGAGCAACACTGAATCATAATTTCTTTTGTAGAGAATTTTACCGTTGAGGAGGAATTTGGATGATAACTTCTGTAAAGTCTCTTTATTAATTTTAGAAGCTCCCTCTGGATATTCTCGTGTTTCAAGGTACCTCTGAATGTCGTAGTACAAAGGTTTATCTTTTACAGTCCATTCCAGCTCAAAGCAGTAAGCTAGCTCATC
Organism: Vicia faba; assembly: GCA_948472305.1. Lineage (NCBI taxonomy): Eukaryota > Viridiplantae > Streptophyta > Magnoliopsida > Fabales > Fabaceae > Vicia > Vicia faba. The sequence goes on from OX451735.1 coordinate 150,436,995, forward strand.
CAATCATTCAATTCTGATGCTAGGTGCTTCGTCGGCCCACTTAACTTTGAACATGGAAGAAAAGGTAGCCAAAGCATCGACTAGTTGATTTTCCTCTCTTGGGATGTGGCTGAAGGTGATCTCATCAAAGTAGGGAATTAGTTGCATGACATGTTCTCTGTAGGGGATCAAGTTTGGTGACGGGTTTCCCAATCTCCGTTGATCTACCAGACTACCAAGGCTTAATCTCCATACACCACCAATGTCTTTATTCTTAAATCAATGGATGCTTCCAAACCAAAGATGCAAGCTTCATATTCCGCAACATTGTTGGTGGCGTCAAAATAAATTCTTGTAGTGAACGGGAGGTGAAAACCTATAGGGGAAGTAATGACCGCTCTAATACCATGTCCCAATGTATTAAAGGCACCATCAAACACGAGCATCCACCATGCTCCTGATTCCGGTCCATCTTCTGTATCTGGAACTCTTTTAATCAACTTAATGTCTTCATCTGAGAAGTCAAACTTCATGGGTTGGTAATCATCCATTGGATGGTGGGCAAGATAATCTGATAAAACACTACCCTTGATAGCTTTCTAGAAAACATATTGAATATTATATTCTGTTAACACCATTTGCCAATGATCGACTCTTACTATTAAAGTTGGCTTTTCAAAGATGCACTTCACCGGCTCCATCTTCGATATCAAGAGTGTTGTATGTGTCAACATGTATTTCCTCAAACGTTTGGCGGCCCATGCAAGTGCAGAACATGTCTTCTCGAGTGGTGAATATCTTGACTCGCAGTCAATGAAATTTTTAGTCAGATAGTAGAATGCATGCTCTTTTCTTCTAGTTTCGTCATGTTGACCGAGTACACAGCCCATAGAATTCTCAAGTACTGTCAGGTACATAATCAAAGTTCTTTTTGGTACGAGAGGTAAAAGAATCAGAGGTTCTTGCAAATATTCTTTGATCTTATTAAAGGCTTGTTGACAACTGTCATTCCATTATACAACTTGATCCTTCTGTAACAACTTGAAGATTGGCTCACATGTAGCTGTTAAGTGAGAAATGAATCTAGCGATGTAGTTTAATATTCCTAGGAACCCACTAACTTCTTTCTGTATTTTTGGCTCGTGTTGCGACTGGTTTTTAAATGAAAGTTGCCACTACTAGTTTTTATCCTAAGGAAGGGCATATAATAGGAAACCATAATTCGCAAGACAGAGATTCTAATTTTCGGGCCTCATTAGATGAAAGGAAGGTGTTAGGCACCTTTCATCTACCTTATTCTTAAGGATATTAGGTTTTAGGTTTAGGTGTCGGGTAAAACAGGGTTTTAAATTTTAATAGGGGAAAAGGGGTTTGAATTTTAGTTAGGGGAACTCGCCATGATTTTAGATCGTATGCCTACGTATCCTCTTATGAGGAATCAGAGTCCCAATTTGTAGTTCGTATGGAGTATGTGTTTTTTAGGCGTTGCAAATGTATTTTGAATCGCCTCGCATTTGACCAGTTGTAGAGATTGCAGAATTTTGGACTAAATGCGCGATTAGTCAAAATATATTTGAAACCCTTTTGCAAAAATACTTTGTTTAGATTAGTTTATTACGAAAAATAGTTTGAGATTTGTTAATATTTTTTATCGTATTAATTGAAAAAATTCTTGATTAATGCATGATTAAAAATATTTTAATGCAAATAATTTAGAAAATAACATACATGAGTTTTTTTATAAAATATATTATTTACATGTGACTAAGTATAACAATAAATAATATAACAACTAATATTAATAAGAATAATAATTATTATAAAAAACTAGTAATAATGCTAATAAGAAAATATTTAAAATAATAATAGGAGATAATAATAATAATAAAGAAATATTTAAATAAGAGAATATAAAAAATAGAAAAAAAATGCAATTAAACAGGGGGTTGCTAATAGTCAGGCTGGCCCAATGTGCATTTATGGGAAGGGGGTGTATTGTTGTTTGATGGTTTAGCAAGACTAGCAGAAGAGGGGTATGTTTCACAATTGGGCTAGGCCCATAGGAAAATTGAAGAGAGGTCTGGATGATTGGGTAGGAGAGGGTGTACGGAGTTACGGTGGAGACTTGGCCTACGACCGTCTAATGAAGATCACACGGACGAAATTGAGGGAGTATGACAATACCGTGTATGCGCTAGCATTGGATCGGATTAAACAAGTTATTGTTTTCATTTTTTTACTTTTCATTATTCGTTTTTATTATAGTGTACAACCTAGCATTCTCTCTCTCTCTCTCTCACTCTCACATAACCCTTTCCTATATCCTTCTCTAACCCTAATTCTCTAACAATCGCCACGGAGGCGCCGGAAAACCAACCCTCCCCTATTACAAACCCACAACCCTTAATCGAGATCAAAGCCAAACAAAAAGCTGAGTTCAGTTTTTTTACCCCTTCATGCGAGTTCATGTTCTGACTTCTTCTCTCCGAGCTTCGCTAATCTATCTTCTTCTTCTTGTTTACAGGTTACGACGATGGTTGAAGATGGTGGTGGATGGTTCAACGGTGTCTACAAGCTCACGCGATTAGGGTTTCAGATATTGAAACCCTAATCGCATCAATATTCGGTCTTCAACGTGAGAAAGGGAGTTTACTTCTATTCTTCAAATCCTTCTCCTTCCGCCTCTGTATATCTTCTTCTGTATCCACGCTCTCGACCCCCCTTCTGTTAGTTTTTATTTAGTATATATAGGGTTAAGAATTAGGGTCATTACGAATTATTCTTGCCTTAGATTTAGGGCTTCTTAGAATGAATTAGGGATTTTCATTGCTGTTAATTGATTTAGTTAGATATTTGATTTCATTTTACCGTGTTATTATGGATTTGATTTGTAACTTTTCTGGGCTTGGACTTTAGGATAAAGATTTAATTTAGTTTTAATCTCTACATTAAGTGTTATTTGCAAGAAACGTGCGTTAATCTTGGCCTTGATTAGAACAGTGATCGTTATTGATTTTGGGCCTATACTGTAACAACGCTTTTTCTTGTCCTTTAATTCTTTATCAACCCATTTTCTCTATACGAATTGGGCCTCAAACGGCCTTGACCCAACAAATTTTTATAAAACAAAACTTCTTAAAACGTTTGATAAAATCTTTTTCATAATAAGCCATCTTCATAAAACCTTTTATTAGTAAAAGAGGAAATAATACAATTTGAAATACATTTTTATAATAAAAAGGTTTTAATAATAATGTCTTTTTCTTTTTAAAAAAGGACCAAAACAATAGGCTGACTGCAAAAAATCCTATTGGGCCTGTTGCTAAAACGAAAAAATTGGCTAATACAAATTTTAAAATGGGCTTAATTATTAAAACTTAATGATTCTTCTAAAATAAAACAGCAAATGGGCTGCTGAAAATACAATGGGCCAACCAAAAATAAGCTTTCAAATTAAAACATCACCACCTATTTTTGCTAACAGCAACAAGTCCTAATAACTAAAACTTAATTATTAATTTTGAAATAATTTTCCGTTTTCGAATCTCATGGGACATAGGCCAACATGCTGTGCGAATGGGTTTACGGATACATGGGTCTTTCTGATTTAGAAAGCCCCTCTTTCCGGAATTAAGACACACCCCCTGATTATCTTGGATTTAAGAATGGACCATCAGATATTGTTGAAACATCCCTAATCAGAACATTCTTTCTTCTATCTTTATATCTTGAAAATATAATCGTCGAGGTAGGGAAAATTTGGGGTACGACAGCTCAGGCATGTCTTGTACTGCTTTTACTTTCGCAGGATCTACTTCAATGCCTCGTTGACTTACTATGAAACCAATTTTTTTTCCATATCGTACCCCAAAGGTGCATTTGTTTAGGTTTCACCTCAACTGAAACTGTCTTAACCTCTCAAACAACTTCTATAGGTGTATCAGATGCTCCTTTTCAGTTTGGGACTTTGCAATCATGTCATCAACATAAACCTCAATCTCTTTGTGGATCATGTCATGGAAAAGAGTCACCATGGCACGTTGATATGTTGCACTAGCGTTTTTCATACCAAATGACATCACTTTGTAGCAAAAGGTTCCCCAAGGGGTAATGAAAGTAGTTTTCTCCATGTCTTCCAGGGCCATTTTGATTTGGTTGTACCCAGAGAAACTATCCATGAAAGAGAATACCTTTGAATGAGCCGTATTGTCAACCAGAATATCAATGTGACGAAGCATTAAATCATCCTTAGGACTTGCTCTATTCAAATATCTATAACCGAAACACATTCGTACCTTCGTCTTTCTTTGGCATAGGCACAATGTTCGCAACCCATGGGGGATACTTGATTGCTTTCAGGAAACCTGTGTTGAACTGTTTCTGGACCTCTTCTTTAATCTTCATGGACATGTCTAGATGTGTTCTTCGGAGTTTTTGTTTGACGGGTGGACAATCTTTCTTGAGAGGCAAGTGGTGCATGACAATATATGTATCAATTCCAAGCATGTCTTCATACGACCAAGAAAAGACGTCGACATACTCTTGTAGTAGACGATCAGACCCTGTTTTACCGATTCTTCCAAAGTAGTGTCTATTTTGACTTCCTTTTTTACATATTCGGTACCCAAGTTGATAACTTCCAATAACTTGCTGAATAACCTTCTCTTCTTGCCTCAGTAGCCTAGCCAATTTTTTGGGGAGTTCATAATCTTCCTCATAATCTTCTTCAACTTGGTAAATCAGATTATCGAAGTCATAGATAGTCATAGCAAAATTATCATCAGTGGGAAACAAGGTGAATCTGTATAAAGGGGATTTATGCTTTTAGAACGCGAGTGATTTTTTTTTTCTAAAAGAAAAAAGAAAATAAAGGAAACATTGCTAGTTTTTAAAAAAGGAGTATAATCGAAAGACAGAGAACTCAAATTTGAATAAAAATGTCCTTTATTTAATGATAAAATATGCAAAGAGAGAGGGGCCCAACAATATTTCACTATGCCTTAGGCAGAGCACATGAATTTCTCTTAAAAAAGGAAATTACTTATGATGAAAAGTGTCAGGAATGATATCTTCAGCAATCCAGTTGTGGAGCTCTTGTCCGAGAACACAAGGATGAGTCGAGTTGCCGACGTTGTTTTCACTTTCGAACGTCATCCATTTCTTGTGTCGAACCTTCGTTGGTAGCGCCAACACTGACAAATTTGATGAAAGACGGAGAACCACGACCCCTTGAACCAAAACTTCCTATGCCTCTGGGATATAACTTTCCCCGCTCCTACTATTTTGGGTGATAGCCTAATCCTAACTTATCACATTTTGCAGGTAAATCTAAAACTCCACCCCATCCTTCAGGGTGTCCTGATTCTATCACAACTCTAGCTTCTTTCATGATGTCATAGAACTCTTTGGCTTTTTAACCTCAGTAGGGAGGATTTTCTCAGTGGGAACAATCTCAAATGCTTGACTGGAGTTTCTTGAATCTTTCCCTCCATTTTAACATAATATAATGACGCCAAATGACTAACCAGGATATCCTCCTCCCCACAAACAGTTATAATCTGACCACCTATAGCAAACTTTAATTTTTGATGGAGGGTTGAAGTTTATGCCCCTGCATTATAGATCCAAGGACGCCCTAATAGACAGCTATAAGACGGGTGAATATCCATTACGAGGAAGGTCACATCAGACTCCAGAGGGCCAATCTTGAAACGCAACACAATCTCCCCAAACACGGATCTTTTTGCTCTGTCAAAAGCACGAACAACCACATCACTGAATATTAACTCCACACCTTCAACATTCAGTTTGTTCAAAACATCTTTTGGTAAGGCATTCAAGGAAGATCTTGTATCCACTAACACACGAGCCATAGTTGTATCAGCATATTCTATGGAAATATGCAAGGCCTTGTTATGATTATTTCCTTATGGAGGTAGGTATGAGTCTGTAAATCCCAACCAATTCTCGGTAGTTATGCCAACAATAACTCCTTCCAATTGTTTCACAGAAATTTCCTCGAGAACATAAGCGGTGCCCAAGAATTTCAACAATGCATTTCGATGGGTATCAGAACAATGTAGCAATGATAATATGGATAACTTGGATGGAGTCTGATTAGGATGATCGAGTATCTTGAAATCCATTTTCTTTATAATCTTCATTAATTCCTCTATTTCCTTTTCTTCTAGGGAAGAAGATGATCTTGGGTCTTGCCCCTGATTATATGTATTCACTTGTTTTTCCTTGGCATTGGTATCATCCGGTTTGCTGAGAGGAGCAAACACCCTACATTGCGAGTAACACTACCATTACCTACAATATTGTCCACCAAAGGTTGTTGTTTTTCTCCATGATAGTACACATCTCCCTCATAGTGCTAGGATATTGCCTTAGTACTTTTGAATGGTATATGACCTAGCATGGTGACTCTCAAAGGTGGTTCCTTTGCTGCCATAGGTATTGGAATGTGATCATATGGTATGGAAAACTTCCAAATTGTTATCTGGTGCTGCTTCGTAAGCATGGATAATACTTTGATCTAAGAGACTTTGAAGGTGTCAAAGGTCTATCTTCACAATAGAGCGTCCTTGAGAACCCTTACAACAAATTCAACAGGAATCATAGTCATGTTGTTATGTCCTGTAAAAATCCTCATGTGTTTGTACCAGGTTCCCTCCCATTAAGTTCACATTATAAGCTTGTTACTAGCTAAGATCACCATCATGACTGACACCAATCAATCCTAACTCCATGGATTTTGCATAAATTTCTAGAGGAATCACCGTGTTAATATCTGAGACAAGCTCATCCAAATAAATCTCCATCATGTTCACACCATTTTCATTCCTATCTCTGAGGATGTGGGTAATGTCATTATCCATCAAAACTTGAAGGTATCTTCTTACTACAGAACAACCTCATGAGTTTCTACAACAAACCCGACAAGATCTATAGTAATTCCTTGCAAAATTACCCCCTCTGCACAGAGTAGCATGCATTTGCACAAAATTTTCTCTTACCAAGTTTATGTAAAAGACTTGGTATTGGCTAGAACATCCATACACCATGTTCACAGTCTACTGATCATCGTACGGTATAACTGCAACACTGCTGTTAATAAGATCGTTTCCTGAGGGTCTGTCGAACTGAATGAAATTATGATTAATCCTTTTCTGAATTCCCGTCCTTAAATCATCACATCCCTTGGGCTGGTCTCCACACTTCTTGCAATCTAAAGCACAACCAGGAAAAATGTCACGCTCAAGTAGCTTCTTATTGAGAAAGACAAAGAAATCCTTAATTGAAAAAATGTCACATCTTTCACTAGGTTCAATCCTTCGTCTCTCTTAACGGCATTTGTGGCTGGACCATGGTGAGATGGCATTGGATTTTGTATTACATTTGGCTGATCTTTTGGATTAAATTCAATGGCCTATGAATCAATCAAATCTTGAACCTTATGCTTCAAGGCCCTGCAGTTCTCAGTATCATGACTTGGCGTCCCAAAATGGAAGTCACATCATACGTTGGCATCATAGTTGGCAGGTAACTTTGATGGAGGATTAAAAGTGTTGAGTTCCACCAATTGTAGTTTGAGTAGACGTTGTAGTAGTTGTGCATAAGACATTGGTATTGGGTCAATGTTTCTCTCAGAATACTTTAATTTTTGTTGATACTGTCTGGGAGCATAATTCTGTTGTGGTCGTTGAGCAATACTCTGTTGAGAATTTGACGGAATTATTGCAGCATCTTGGTATGCCTTTCCTTTTCATTTGGAGGAAAACACATCATTATTATCTCCTTATCTCTTCTTAGCATATCCTCCAAAATACTTTTTCGTCCCATTTGAAGAACTTGTGTTAGCAGCTTGAATTCCCCGATCTTGATGCCAACTTCAACATGTTCACCAGCCATAACCAAATCTGAAACCTCAATAGAGGTACTTCCAATTATCATTGAATAATAAGGACCTTGTAGCATCCCCATGAACATGTCAACCAACTCTCTTTCCATTAAGCGGGGTTGCACTCTAACAATAAGTTCTCTCCACCTTTGGGCACATTCTTTTAAAGACTCATTTTCTCTCTGAGCAATATTCTGAAGTTGAGTGCGGTTAGGAGCCATATCCTTGTTGTACTAGAAGTGTCTGATGAAGTCTTCATCTAAATCTTTCCATCTACAAATGTGAGTCCGTTCTAGCTACATATACCATTCCAAGGATGCCCCAAATAGACTATCTTGGAAAAAGTGTATTAACATTCTTTCATCCTCCGTGTAAGTCGACATCGTTCTGTAAAAATCCCAGATATGAGTCTTAGGACAAGCCATCCCTTTGTATTTGTCGAATTATGGCACTTTGAACTTTGCAGGGATTCTGATACCAAGAACTAGACCTAAATCAATTATATTCAATCCATGAATACAATGGCCTTCCATGGCCTTCACCCTTTCTTTAAGCAGTTGAAAATGTCTCTCGACTTCTATGGGAAAAGAAGCATCTTGTAGTGAAAAAATGTCTTCTTGATCATCCACCAGATGTGGAGCAGGGACCCCGATATTTCTCCTAGCTTGCGACAGTTGCATTCCATCAGGGGTGGGTTGAGGAGGTTGGTGAGTATAACCATTTGATAGGAAACCACTAGGAGGAACAAAAGTAAATCCAACGGGTGGAAAAAAATCCAATTACCGGAGGAGGTACAAAACTAGTGCTAAGAGGTGGAACAAAACTAGAAGGAGGTGGTACAAAACCTATAGGAGGTGGGATTCTACCTCCTGAAGTATGAGTAGGAATTTCTATAGTGGGAGGCCTCTGATAAGTTTCCCTTAACTCTTCTTGTACTTGACCTATAGTCCTCACAAATTCCATGAATTTTTCCATCTGTTCTCTAATCATGGTTCTCATTTCATTCAGATCTTCGCGGAGTTCTTCCCTTTCTAGTATTGGTCTGTTGCCTCGAGTGTTGTAGTTGTTAGACGTCAATTTGTTGAACTTAAGAAAGAACCAAAATTAGGACGAGGTTTCACCTGTTATGAATGCATGAAATGCATGAATACATGTATGAGATGAACAATTTTTTGTTTTTATTTATTTTTTATTCTAGGGATTTTCAGTTATTGCGTTAAGAGTGACCAAAACATGGATAAACAACAAAATATACTTCTCCTTCATTCATATTTTTTTTTGAAAAACAACTAATTCATAATGGAAAGTGTTAGAACATAGTTTGGTTCTACATCTTTGTAATAGTTTTGATGATAACAAATACATGTGTTGTACCCCAAAATTTGCCCTCTCATTTCATCAACATTTTCTCATCACAAGACTCTTGGAGCTCAAGATCAAGTTAGGGTTTGCTCTGCTCATGGCCCCTCCTTGCACTGTTGACCCAAATTAGGGTTTGAGTTTGCACATGGATGTTTTGACCTAAAATTCCCAAAGTGACTTTCATGCTTCATGTTGGACTTACAAGTTTATCCATGCCAAGTTTCAAGCCTTGATTCCAATCTTTGCCCAGTCAATTGGACAGTTGACCTAGAAATCAACTGTATTGGGGGAAAAGTCAACTGTGGCCAATTGACAGTCAAACATCATGATTTTTGATCCATATCAACATATTGAGCTCACATGAACCATTTGGTCAAGTTTGGATCATAATTCCACAAGAAATTTGATCAGATCACCAAAAGAGCAAAATGGTCATTTTTAGGGTTTTCACTGCACAAAGGCAATTTTTGACTGTTTGACCTAACAAATGGCAAATAAAGCTCACATATGGACTCAAGGACTGAATGGTATTGTTTTGACCCATTCAACAAGTTCAAAAGATCTCAAATGCATAGGATTGACAGATGAATTTTTCAATCAATTGATCAAAATTTGACTGTATATTGAAAAGTCAAACTTTGACTTTTTGGTCAAAATCAAGTACCAAGATTCATTTTTCATCAAGACATGTCAAATTATGAAACTTGTTCATCAAGAAACCCAAAATTGCAAATTAGGGTTTAAAATGAGAAAATTTCATAACTTAGAATTTTTCTAAGTTATGAAACTTCCTTATTTTTTCCTAACTTTGTCCCATTGTTTCACCAAGATGCAAATGGATTCAAACAAAACTTGAAACATGAAAGTTGTAGTCCATTGCAAAATCTACAACTTTGATTCACAAATTTTTCTCAAAGAAAGCTTGTATCTCAAGTTATGATTTTTGGAACAAGGGTGCAAAACATTTTTAACTTAGAGAAATTTTGACCTATTTTAGGCAGGATTTTCGTCCAACTTCTTGGCCATTTTTCACATGGTTCCACTTGGAGTTTCAATTTGCATTACAAAGATGGATTGTAGTACACATTCCAAGATTTCCAAATTGTCCAAGAACTTCTCAAACACCCTTGTGGTTAGAGAGAATCGAATTGGCAAAGTTGGCCAAAACTCATTCTTGTTCATGGCCAAAGCTTGCTCATAACATTGGCATTTTTCAAATCAGCATGGTTTATGCTATCTTGAAGGCCTCTAAACCTCTTTACACTCAACAATTAAATGCCTAACCATTGTGTTAAGGTGTTATTTCATCCCTTTGGGCATTGCACATAAAACTAATCCCTAACTAGAAAAAGCAAAGTTCCCATTTTTGGCTTAATGTCACTTTATGTCAAAAGTGAATCCTTGAGGCATGGGGCCAGATCTTTGAGGCCAGATAGAGTCCACAAATTTTTGTTACCAAGAGCAAGATATGCAGCATACATAGAGGGTGGTACATGCCTGCATTGGAACTTACACTATCCTTGCTTACATTTGAAGAAACCTTGCAAAAACTCTCCATCTTTCATTCCTGTCAACACAACCAAGAACAAACTTTGTTCTCATCTTCCATACATCAAAACTGACCTAAGGCACGACCCTTCCATCCCTCATACCTCCTCAAACACCAAATCACAGTTTTGCTGTAAAACAGGGTACCTACTGCAGATTGAGTCCCACAATCCATTCCACTCGTGCACTTTGGCCAAAAACCTTTCAAACACATTCCATACCATCCATTGAAACTATTCCAAGCCCTAAACACCAGCTGTAACACCCCTAACCTCATATGCCATTTTCATTTTTCAGTTTTGCAGGTGGACTTCCATAGCACGATTCAGAGTGATTCAAAGCAAGCTAGGTGTTGGAGAAGCTTCCTTGGACTTCAGGCAAGCTCAACCAAAGCTCAAAATCCATTGAAGATACCTACATTGCTCTGTTCAAGTCAATCTGAAATAGGTAAAACCATGAACTTCTATCTCTCAATCTAGGAAGGGTTAGGCTTAGGTTTGTGAATGAAACATGCTTTACTCATAGCCCTGAAGCCATACATATGATTACTTTTCATTTATATTAAGTATGCTGTGAGAATTTTAGCCATGAACATTGAAGAAAAATTAGGTCAGAAATTGGGGATGAAGAAATTCTCCCTGATTTCTTAGAGTTAGGTCAAGTATTTTATATGTCTGAATTCGTCTCTTGATGCTTTACAATGTTGGTGTTATGAGTTTTTGCTAAAAGTCAAGGAATCAGGAGTTATCTTTAGTATAAGAGGCGCGCGTGTTTTGTCATTCAAACAAGGCTGAAGGTTGAAGATGACTGGCTTAGGTTGGGCCTGAGTCAGTCTTGCTCTTTGCACTCCCTTTTTCAATTTACACCCCCCTGGCCCATTGTGTGAAATATTTATCATTTTTGACTTTTTATTTTTTATTCTGACTTGATATTTTTGTCCAAACATAAAAAACATTAAAAATATTTTTTCACATTTTTTTTATATTTATTTGGCATTTGTTTCATTTTATTAGTATATATATGCAAATAATATAAAATCTTTTTATTTAAAACCCCAAAAATAATACAAAAATATTTATTTTTTCAGTTATTATTTTTTGTTTACATTTTCTAAAACATACATTTTTGTAAATAATTAATATTTTATTTTTGTACATATTTAGTATATTTAATATATAATATATAAATACTTGTACATTTTATTAAATATTTAGGACGAAAATATAGAAATAATATACTTTTATTTTTATTTGATATTTGACATCAAAAAATACTTTTTTACAATATACTTCCCTTTTTACTATTTTTTGTATATAATTAACAAATATTGTATATAATTAATAAATAAATACTATTTATTCAAAAAACTAGGGTTTTGCCCTAAATGACAAAAATATTCAAAATTTGACCTTTTTATTTTTGTTTATAATTCACATTGAAAAACACTTTCACATACATAAAAAATCATTTTTGTGCATAATACATTTTGCATATTTATTGTATTTATTTAAATATTGTACAATTAAATATTTGTATATTCGATATGGATGTAATAGCTTAGAATTTAATTTCTTGTCAAATATCCCCCAAATTCAAACTTGTACCCCCATCCCCATAATCATTGTTGTAATAGCTTAGCATTTAAATTTCCGTATTTAAAAGCTTTCAATTATGCCATGTTTAGACTTAGGGTTTGTATGCAAAAACAATCAACAAATAGCTTGACCTAAATTCAAGATAAACATGCATGAAAACCAAAACACAATGCACACTTGCACCCCTAGGGTTACTCTACTTGTTGCCTTCAAAAATGGGCCATGGTTGCATGTTAAGTGTCTTTGGCAAAACAAAAACAAATCAAATGATCATAGTCCTTCGATGACGCTATCAAGTTGCCTAAAAATGATCAAGTCCCTTGAGAAAATTGCCAAAGATACTTGGCACTATTGCCTCCATGGTCTAAACAATGACCCACGCCCGTCCCGTTAACATCCAAACACAAGGTTGTTCACCAAATACAATGGTGAAACAACACTGTTAAAAGGGTTAAAACATGAGAAAGATCTTTGAGAAATTTAGGGTAGATAACTCTTGGTTACTTGACCAATCTTGCAAAACAATCCTTGCCATTTTTCAAAACACACATCACAACACAACTTCAAAACAAACTTTCAGAAACATTGAAACATCTTTTCAAAAAGACAAACACCTTTGTAAAACATTCAAACAAGAATTGTTACAATGGTTGCCTAGACAAGGCATCTTTTTCAAAACATTTTCAAAATCACACATACAAAGCACCATTTCAAACAATTGAAAAGCAAAGGCAAGTGATCTAAGCAAGTAACTAAGAGCCCATGGATAACCATGGATAGAAAGGGTGCTAATACCTTCCCTTTCTATAATCTACTCCCCGAACCCACGAAAACATCTCAAAGGTTTTTCCTATGCTTTTTAACCTTTCCTTAGGATAAAATAAAAAGTCGATGGCGACTCTTATTAAACCGAAACATTTGCGAAAACAAACGCAAAACCCAAGTCAGTTCTCCCACCGTATCACAGAACTGACGACTCTGCTGGGGAAAAAATTAAAAGTGGAGTAACCTTAGGGCTTAGATCACCTTTTGCATGACTAATTGTTTGCTTTGATTGCTTTACATTTTTGGTTCTCTTGTTTGGGCTTGAAATCCTACACCCGGATTTCGGAAACATTCATAGATAGCAATACGTTATGGAAACTGTGCGGGGTATACCGACACGGTTGAAGCAATAGCTATATTAGTGCGACATATTTGTGAGTACCGGTAACCCTTGAGTTCAATCAAGGAGAGTACGGGGCCACTGAGTGATGTCACTAAGCACTAATGACCTAGAACCTTACTTGACCATCTTAGCCTTTTATTAGGGGTAGTGAGATGACTGGCTTTGGTGCAGTCCGAAGTTGGTAGATACTCGATACTACACTCATTGAGGGTTGTTTTCTTGGAATATTTTGGTCGCTAGTTAAGTGGCTAAACCAAAACAATGAACATGGAAAACAATCCAATGATATTGAGCTCCTTAGAACCTGGTTACTATTTATAGGACATGTTTTTAAGCCAACTACACTCAAGAGGGTACTTACCTATGAAACCCCATGCAAGCCTGAAACTAGGGTTTTGTGTGACTTGCTTGTACATATGTTTGTGCATACATCATGAACATCATAAAGCATCATATGCATCCACTAACCATTTCAAGGGTTTGGATCTTCATCTTTGTTCCTGTTTTGTAGGTCATGGAAATTCTTCGCAGAAAAACTATCCAAGTCAACCTTGTGAGAATCCCTCCTCAACTCAAGGAGCTTACATCCAGAATTCCAAAAAGCTCTCTCTTCAGTGAAAGACATGGTAGAATTCTCAGCCTAGTCAACACCAGCATTGAAGAAGGCATGGTGAAAGTGTTGTTCCAGTTCTTTGACCCCCTTCACCACTGTTTCACATTCCCCGACTACCAATTGGTGCCTACTTTGGAGGAATTTTCTCAACTCCTGAGAATTCCTATTCTTAATCAACTACCCTACAACGGTACGGAAAAAGAACCAAAACCGGAAGATGTTGCTCAAGCACTACACTTACAACCATCTGACATCAAGGGGCATTGGGAAACTAGAAGTGGTGTCAAAGGCTTCTTGGCAAAATTCTTGTTTGAGAAGGCACAAGAGTGTTGGAATTCTTTGGATCTACAAGCCTTTGAAGAAATTGTGGCACTCCTTATTTATGGGTTGGTCTTGTTCCCAAATCCTGACCAACTTATAGATGTGAATGCTGTCAAGATCTTTATATCCAGGAATCCCATACCTACATTGCTTGGGGACATCCTCCACTCATTTTACACACGAACAATGAGGAAGAGAGGTGTTCTCATGTGCTGTACTCCTCTCCTTGCGAGGTGGTTTATTTCTCACCTTCCACAATCTGTTTTAAAGAATGAACAAGGCTTGAGGTGGTCGCAACGATTGATGACCCTCACACACTCTGATGTACATTGGTGTTCTCGGTCCAGAGAAAATGTCATCATCATCGATCGTTGTGGTGAGTTCCCTAATGTTCCATTAGTTGGCATTAGAGGGGGCATTACCTACAACCCTTGTTTAGCTTTGAGACAATTTGGATATGCACGGAGGGATGGCCCTCATGACATGCTGATTCCTGACCTAGTTTTTGACTTCGACAACGATGCGCAAGGACTTCGCCAAAGATTCATCAGAGCTTGGAGGATGCCTAACAAGGTAGATAGCAAGACACTGGGGCACAAGAACTCCATCCCTCTTTAGCCTTACCTCAAGTGGGTACGAACCCGAGCCCAGAGTCTTATGATGCCTTACCCTCATATTCTCCCTTTGATTAAAAAGCCTATTAAGGAAGGAGAGGTTCCATACACCATCCTACATCCTGACATGCCAACATCATGGGAGGAAATGCAGAAGAGTTGGATCCAACTCAAGGAAGAAAGGGATACTTTTGAAGCCAGCTTCTACGCTAGTGAGAAGAAGGTTTTGGAGCTTACCCGCCGACTTCACGAGGAGGAGACCCTCAACACTTACATCGCACCAAAGAGGATGCGCAACGTCTTTTTACCTTAAGAAGTTTTTGTAATATTTGGCCCATGGGGCATTTATGTACTGACAAAATTTCTTCTTATTAATATGACGTGTGTTCTTTTTGTTTGCAACAACTTTGAATTTATAAATCCTTGAATGCATTACATGAATAAACATATCATTCATCATATGCATAAATAGGTCTTCACACCAGGTTTCCTTATCTTTCTGCTGTTTATTTCAGTAAGATGGATCTTGAACAGATGGTCAAAGATCTGCAGGCACAAAACTCGCAGTTTCAACAGCTCCTTATGACCTTGGCAAAAGGTCGGGAGGATCTTAAAGCACTGTTAGGGAATAAAGAGCAAGAAAAAGGAAAAAAGAAAAAGAAAAGAGTTGGGGTAGCTACACTGGGAAGAAGATTTGAGAATGAAGCTAGGAGAGTTCTTGAATTCCCCTCCACATCTGATGAGGGGACCGGCAAAGGAAAAGGGGCTGCATTACCTTCTGAGTCCGAGGCTGAAGAGGAAGAGGTTGAGGAAGATGAAGATTATTCAGAGCAGCAATACCCTCCAGCGGAGGACAAATACAAAAACCTGGAGGATAGACTGGCAGCTATGGAGCTGCAAAGGGTTCCTGGGTTAGATTTTGAAGAATTGGGATTGATTGCTGGGATTGTGATCCCTCCAAAGTTTAAAGTGCCAACTTTTGCAAAATACGATGGTCTGTCTTGCCCGAAGATGCACATGAGGTCGTATGTCAGAAAAATTCAACCTCATTCGTCCGATAGAAATCTTTGGGTACACTTCTTCCAGGACAGCCTGTCTGGTACACAGCTAGATTGGTTTTACCAGCTTGAGAGGTCAAAAGTGCATAATTGGGAGGACTTGGCAGCTGCCTTTTATCGCCAGTATCAATATAACGCCGACTTGGTGCCAACCCGTACTCAGTTACAAAGTATGGGGATGGCCTCAAATGAGGGATTCAAGGAATACGCCCAGAAATGGCGCGACTTGGCCGGAAGAGTGCAGCCACCTCTTTCAGATAGGGAACTAGTTGATATGTTCTTGGGGACCCTATCTGGCTTGTTCTTCAACCATTTGATCGGGAGCTCTTCCGCAGGGTTTACTGAATTGATTCTGACTGGCGAACGAGTGGAAGCTGGTATTAAGAGTGGGAAGATTCAAAGGGATGCCTCTGCCTCCACAACTGTTAAGAAATCATTTCCGGCCAAGAAGGAAGCAGTTGTTGCATACTCTCAGAAAGGATCAGGAAGAACTGAGCGCCGACCGACTGTAGGGGCCGTGATGATTCAAAATTCGTCAAATGATCAGCCTCGTAACAATCAATCTAGACCTAAACAGCAACGGGGAGAACGGCCACAACGGCAGTTCACCCGCATCAACATGACGCCCGCACAAGTTCTTCCCTATTTGTTGAAGCTGAATCTCACCAATATCAAAGAAGCGCCAAAAATGTGAATACAACCTCTCTAGCTTACAATCCGAATTCTAAATGTGCCTATCATTCTGACAGCGCCGGACATGACACCAACAATTGATGGGCGTTAAAGAATAAAATTCAAGATTTGATAGATGCTAAAGAGGTTGAGTTCGACGCCATTGAGAAGCCGAATGTGATCTCCGCTCTGATGCCAAAGCATGGTCACAACGTCCATGCTGTGGAAGAGGACCTGTTTGTTTCTGCTGTTGATGATCTGATAACCCCACTACTGACAATCAAGTTGAATCTGTTGAAGGCTGGGATTTTCCCAGATTGTATAGAAGATTGCTACTTTTGTTCCTCCCTACCAATCGACTGTCCATTGCTGAAGATAGGCATCCAACGCCTAATGGACAACCAACAAATTCTTTTCGAAAAGACTCCTGTTACTCCAACTCCTATCAATGAAGTTTCAATAATAACCATTTCCGCCAATCTTTCCAAGGTCCCCAAAAGGCCTGTTAATATTACATCCGCTCCGAAGATTGTACCCTTGAAAATAACCATGCCTGGGCACGTCCCATACAAATTTGACAAATCAATACCGTGGAATTATGGTGGAGAAATCTACTACCACGGTGTTAAGCAAATTGAGATAACTGAAGAGAGCTCTGACGAAGAAACTACCGACATTGGAAACATTGCCGGTATGAGAAAAATTACCCGAAGTGGAAGAATTTTCTCTCCAGAGATTGCCCCTCCAAAAGTAATGTTTGGACCCTTAGCTGTTCCCAAGGTTACCCCTGCACCGGTAAAACTATCTGCAAGAACGCTAATGATTGAAGAAGCTGTTACTCCTGTGGTTGTCCCTCCTGCTGCTGCTGATAAAGGGAAATGAATCCAAGAAGAGCTCGTTAGGACGAGAGCTCAACCATTGGTCATCCCTGAGACCTCTAAAAAACAAATGGAGGAGATTCTGAAAATAATAAAGAAAAGTGATTACGATGTGGTGGAGCAACTGGGGCAAACCCCCTCGAAGATCTCCATGTTAGCTTTGCTGCTTTGTTCGGAGGCTCATGTCAAAGCTTTGATAAGGTTTTTGAAGACAGCCCATGTGCCCCAAGAAACCTCAACCGATCAATTCCAGGATTGTGTGGCCAGCCTTACCGCCGACAACGGTCTGGGTTTCTCTGACGCTGACCTGACTCCGAAGGGAAGAAAGCACAATGACGCATTGCATGTGTCAGTTGAATGCCGAGGAACGACTCTCTCCCATGTCTTGGTCGATACTGGTTCTTCTTTAAATGTGCTGCCTAAGAAAGCTCTGGATCGATTGGATTGTGAAGGCTTGGAGCTGAAACCAAGTAATATCATTGTCAGGGCCTTTGATGGGTATAAAAGAATGGTGCATGGGGAGGTCGACATTCCCATCAAGGTAGGCATTGAGGTATTCCATTCCACATTCTATGTAATGGACATCCGCCCATCATACTCTTGCTTGCTAGGAAGACCTTGGATTCATAATGTTGGGGCAATCACTTCCTCCCTACATCAGATGCTGAAATACCCTGTTAAGGGAAAAATCATAACTGTACACGGTGAGGAGGAGTACATGATCAGTCATCTGAACTCCTTTCGGTATGTGGAAGTGGAGGGAGAATTCATCGAGACACTGTTCCAACACTTCGAGGAAATTGCTCCCGAGGTTGTAGTGGCAAAGGCAGTAGCTGAGGTACCCAAGCAGATGGACAGGATGGCATCTCTGAAAGAAGAAAAGGCTACAATGAAGGAGGGGAAGAGCTCAACATGGGGTCAGTTGCCTGACTTTCCCCACAAGACAGACAAGTTTGGGTTAGGGTTTACGGCTGCGGGGCAAAAAGATATGCGTCGCTCCAAAATTGAAAAGACACCCGTCAAGATTTCTCCTCATGGAATCAATGCTTTGGAAGACGAAGAAGAAGAGGGTAACGTTGAGGACTGGATCTTCCCAACCATTGAAGGGGGACTGCACAACTGGGAGGCGAAAGACTTCGTTCCCATTACTTTCATCAATCAGTAATTTATCTTTCGAACATTTCCTGTTGGTCTGTAATAATTACTAAAACAATCTGCACACTACTTTTTCACCTCATGCCTTGCCCGTGGCATGTAGGTCCATTTGTAAGGGTTTTGATCCTCTTCATAATCATATGCCATGTTTAATGAATCATTGGACGTTTTTCATTTATAAATTGCTGTGTTCATTTTCTTTCCTTTTGCATTTTTGTTTGTTTAAGGATGGCTATCCCTTACACACACCCACACTCATAAATGCAGGTACCCATCCACTCCAGATTCCATGGGTGACTATTCTGCTGTACCCTTCAATAACTCTGAAGATTTGGTCAATCAGGCTGAGTACGAAGATGACGAAGATTGTGAAGTACCGGGAGAGCTAGCCAGACTTCAACAACAAGAAGAGAGGGCTATCTTACCTCACGAAGAGTTGTTGGAAATTGTCAACTTAGGAACAGAGGAAGATAGGAAAGAAGTACAAGTGGGTGCCAATCTGGAACCAAGGGTCAAGGAACGCTTAATACAGCTGTTAAATGAATATGTTGAAATCTTCGCCTGGTCTTATGAAGACATGTCAGGGTTAGACACAGACATCGTGGTTCACCGTCTCCCTACAAGAGAGGACTGTCCACCGATCAAGCAAAAAGTCCGCCGAATGAGGCACGACATGTCTGAGAAGATTAAAGCTGAAGTAATGAAGCAATTCAACGCTGGCTTTCTGGATGTTAGATCCTATCCACAATGGGTTGCTAACATTGTGCCAGTTCCCAAAAAAGACGGCAAGGTCAGAATGTGTGTGGACTACTGGGATTTGAATAGGGCCAGCCCTAAAGATGATTTTCCGCTACCACATATCGACATTTTGATTGACAACACGGCTCAACACAAGGTATTTTCTTTCATGGACGGATTCTCGGGCTACAACCAGATTAAAATGGCCCCCGAGGACATGGAGAAAACAACCTTTGTTATGCAATGGGGTACATTCTGCTACAAGGTGATGTCGTTCAGACTGAAGAACGCAGGGGCAACCTATCAACGCGCCATGGTAGCTTTGTTTCATGATATGATACATCATGAGATTGAAGTTTACGTGGACGACATGATAGCTCGATCACAAACGGAGGAGGAACACCTTGAACATTTACAGAAGCTGATTGCTAGGTTGAGGGAGTACAAACTCAAGCTGAATCCAAGTAAGTGCACTTTTGGAGTTAGGTCTGGTAAACTTCTGGAATTTATTGTCAGCAGCAAAGGCATTGAGGTTGATCCAGCGAAAGTGAAAGCTATACAAGAAATGCCTTCCCCCCGTACTGAAAAGGAGGTTAGAGGATTCTTAGGACGCTTGAACTATATTGCCAGATTCATCTCTCATCTGACGTCTACCTGTGAGCCAATTTTCAAACTATTAAAGAAAGATCAGGTAGTTGAATGGAACGATGATTGTCAATTTGTTTTTGATAAGATCAAGGAGTATTTTCTATAACCTCCTATTCTGATGCCACCCGTCAAAGGAAGGCCGCTGATCATGTATCTGACTGTTTTGGACAACTCAATGGGGTGCGTGCTGGGCCAACATGACGAGTCTGGTCGAAAATAGCATGCCATTTATTACCTTAGCGAAAAGTTTACCGACTGTGAAACTCGCTACTCACTGCTTGAGAAAACTTGCTACGCTTTGGTATGGGCTGCTCACCGACTAAGGCAGTATATGTTGACTCATACCACTTTGTTGATTTCCAAAATGGACCTGATCAAGTATATCTTCGAGAAGCCTGCTTTATCTAGAAGAATTGCTAGATGGCAGATGATCCTGACTGAGTATGACATCCAGTATACTACCCAAAAAGCTATAAAAGGGAGTGTACTAGCTGACCATCTAGCTCATCAAGCTATCGAAGATTATCAGTCCATGAGATTCGACTTCCCAGACGAGGACATCATGACATTGGACAACATTGAAGGTAACGGACCGTATGACGGACCTGAAAATGGATCCCGATGGACCCTGTACTTTGATGGTGCTTCAAATGCACTTGGAAACGGTATCGGTGCGGTACTCATTTCTCCAGAAGGTTGCCATACACCTTTCACGGCCCGACTTTGTTTCAGCTGTACCAACAACATGGCCGAATATGAAGCTTGCATCTTTGGTCTCAAGGCTGCTATAGACTTGGGGATCAAATCTTTGGTTGTATTTGGGGACTCGGCTTTGGTTATCAGTCAAATCAAAGGAGAGTGGGATACCAAGCATCCCAATCTTATCCCATACAAAGAACATGTCCTGACATTGCTGCCTAATTTCGAGCAGATTACTTTCGAGCATTTCCCGCGAGAAGAAAATCAGCTAGCAGATGCTCTGGCTACAATGTCTTCCATGTTTAAACTCAACTGGGATAACGAGGCTCCCCAAATCACCATCGAGCAAATGGATGAACCTGCGCATTGTCATGAGATTAATACCGAAGAAGTAGTGGAACAACCCTGGTTTCACGAAATCAAAAGGTATCTCCAGACTAGAGAATATCCTGAAGGAGCTTCCGTCAATGACAAAAAGTTCTTAAGGAGATTTACGGCCAAGTTCTTCCTAAGCAATGGCATCCTTTACAAGCGCAACCATGATTGTGTTTTACTTCGTTGTGTGGACAAAGCTGAAGAAGAATTGATCATGACTGAGATACATAGTGGCATATTTGGCACCCACTTGAGCGGACATACGATGGCTAAGAAGATTCTAAGGGCAGGCTATTACTCGTCCACCATGGAAGCTGATTGTCATCAATATTCCCGTACTTGCCACAAATGTCAAGTCTACGCCGACAAGATTCATATTCCTCCTGTTCCTCTCAATGTTTTGATAGCTCCTTGGCCATTCGCAATGTGGGGCATTGACATGATTGGAGAGATCAAGCCCATAGCGTCCAATGGACATCGCTTCATCCTGGTTGTTATTGACTATTTCACCAAGTGGGTCGAAGCAGCTTCCTTTGCCTCTGTTACAAAAAATGTGGTTGCCCGCTTCATCAAGCAGAACCTCATATGCCGGTATGGTGTCCCCGACAGGATCATCACAGACAACGGTACAAATCTGAACAATACTATGATCACCGCTCTATGCGAACAATTCAAGATTTATCATCACAATTTATCTCCCTATCGGCCGAAGATGAACGATGTTGTTGAAGCCGCGAACAAAAACATCAAGAAGATCATTCAGAAAATGATAGTTACCTACAAGGACTAGCATGAGATGTTAGCGTTTGCTCTGCATGGATACCGTACCACGACACGTACTTCAACAGAGGCAACCCCATTTTCTTTGGTATATGGCATGGAAGCTGTCCTACCCATGGAAGTTCAGATTCCTTCTTTAAGGATTATGAAGGACGCTGGTTTGAGTGAAGACGATTGGATTCAGACCCGACTTGATCAACTCAATTTGATCGACGAGAAGCGACTCACTGCTGTTTGCCATGGTCAGGCGTACCAAAAACGGATGATCAAGGCTTTTAACAAGAAAGTCAGACGTCAAGTATATCAAGTCGGAGATCTTGTAATCAAGCGGATCATCTTGCCGCAAAGTGATCCCAGGGGAAAATGGACTCCTACTTATGAAGGACCATTTGTGATCAAAAGCTTATTTTCTGGTGGTGCAATGATTCTGACCACCATGGACGGCGATGATTTGCTGCACCCTGCGAACACAGACATAGTCAAAAAATACTACGCATGAAACAACCCGACAAGTCGAAAACCCGAAAGGGCGACTTGGGCAAAAATGGGCATCTTGGTGAACCGAAAACCCAAAAGGGCGGTTCAGGCAAAAGTTAGGGATAAAACAAAAAAATTTGTACACCCGACAAGTTGAAAACCCGAAAGGGCGACTTGGGCAAAAAAGGGTTTCGCGGTGGATCGAAAACCCGAAAGGGCGATCCAGGGAAAAGTTAGGGAATTAAAGCGTATGACTATGTCTCGTCAGATCACTTTAAAGAATAATCTCTTCATCAACAAGCTCCAAGCTTCTGATCAATCCAGTCATCGGCGGACGAAGCAACGAATGGACAGACATTCAGAGTTGTGAAGGCTATAGAATTATGGAATCCCATGAAATTGTTACACATAGCCATCTTTCTTTTGTATAAAATTTTCAAGTTTTTACGACAACATCCTCTTACTAGGATGTCTGCCTCCTTTGTACAAAGATACTCATAAAAAGTTAATACAAATACTTTTCCAAATACAGATATTTGCTTTATCTTCCTTTTGCTTTTTTACACTTATGTTTTATTTGAGAAACGTCCAATGTTTTGTTAAATAGGCATATGCATTTGAACATAATCATTTTCTTACAAATCAAGAAAGATGATTGCTGATAGGTTGAAAGTACAGATAGGTATCTTGGTGCCCTTTCAGAAGGAATCCCCAGCGGAATTAAACTCCAAATTCCTCAACAAGGTTAAAATCCAGAACTTAATTCCCCAAACAGAGTTAAACCTCAGGATCCTCAACAGAACAAGAGCTTTCTCAAAGCTGATTTCCCCAGCCAGATAGCCTTCCGGAACTTAATTCCCCTCAGAGTTAAGTTTCAAGATCCCAAGTGGAGCCCTAAAATCTGAAAATCCTATCCCCAGCAAAGTCAAAGCTGTTAAACCCCAGCGGAGCTAAAACTTCCAACTATCAATCCCCAGCAGAACCGGATTAGTGAACATTCTCCCCACAGAGATACTTCCCATTAGATTGAAGATTCTCAGTCTTACTTCTCCAACAGAAGTCTACCAGGTTCTGGATTCCCCAGTAGAGATCATCAGAATTCTCATTTCCCACAAGTCACCAAGGATTTTCAATCCCCAGCAGTGGCCCTAAAATCCCTCAACAACTGAAGATCTTGTTCCCCAAGCAGTCAGCAGTCAACAAGGATATCTCAGCTTCAACAATCAAAGATTCTTGCAATCCCCTGCGGCAGTCAAGGATTCACTTTCCCCGGCAGCAGTCAAGATTCTATTATCTCTGGCTATCCAGGATTCATCTATCCTCAGCAAGACAGCTCGTCAGCTTACATGCGCATTCATTACATTCATATCATAAACATTGATATAACATATATTGCATCATACATTTCATGAAACATGACTTTGTGTTTCAGCTAATATTTTACCCTTTTCAGAATAAGATTAATAAGCTTCAATTTCAAGACTTCTGAAAACAGTTCACGGGTTCTCCAGATACGGATGTTAACCTATCACTTGTTCAGATTCTCAACTTCTGAAAACAGTTTACGGATTCTCCAAACACGGATGTTAATCTATTGCTTGTTCAGACTCAACTTTTGAAAACAGTTCACAGACGCTTCCCAACATGGATGCTGATCTATTGCTTATTCAATTTCAAGACTTCTGAAAACAGTTCACGGGTTCTCCAGATACGGATGTTAACCTATCACTTGTTCATATTCTCAACTTCTGAAAACAGTTTACGGATTCTCCAAACACGGATGTTAATATATCGCTTGTTCAGACTCAACTTTTGAAAACAGTTCACGGACGCTTCCCAACATGGATGCTAATCTATTGCTTATTCAATTTCAAGACTTCTGAAAACAGTTCACGGGTTCTCCAGATACGGATGTTAACCTATCACTTGTTCAGATTCTCAACTTCTGAAAACAGTTTACGGATTCTCCAAACACGGATGTTAATCTATCGCTTGTTCAGACTCAACTTTTGAAAACAGTTTACGGACGCTTCCCAACACGGATGCTGATCTATTGCTTATTCAACTTCAACTTCTGAAAACAGTTTACGGATTCTCCAAACACGGATGTTAATCTATCGCTTGTTCAGACTCAACTTTTGAAAATAGTTTACGGAGGCCTCCAAACATGGATGTCAATCTATTGCTTATTCATACCCCCAGTTCAGAGATGTTCCAAAACATGGATACCTTTCTGATACTCACTCACTCATCATAGACCTACAGTTCAACAAACATTCCAGATGGCATCTTTAAGCCCATCCCCGACAAGATTCTGTCACCCCTCCAGATGGCATCTTTTAATCCCATCTCCAAATGGCATCTTTAAGCCCATTCCCGCACCTATGTCTTGACGAGTGCAAATTTACAGGCACTCTAGTGTTCAATCTCCTTTTACCTTCGAGACGCGAAAGGCAAACTTGCCAATCTAACTCTTCAGGTTAAAGAAGATTGAACAGGGGCAACTTTTGTACCCCAAAATTTTCCCTCTCATTTCATCAACATTTTCTCATCACAAGACTCTTGGAGCTCAAGATCAAGTTAGGGTTTGCTCTGCTCAAGGCCCCTTCTTGCACTGTTGACCCAAATTAAGGTTTGAGTTTGCACATGGATGTTTTGACCTAAAATGCCCAAAGTGACTTTCATGCTTCATGTTGGACTTACAAGTTTATCCATACCAAGTTTCAAGCCTTGATTCCAATCTTTGCCCAGTCAATTGGACAGTTGACCTAGAAATCAGCTGTATTGAGGGAAAAGTCAACTGTGGCCAATTGACAGTCAAACTTCATGATTTTTGACCCACATCAACATATTGAGCTCACATGAACCATTTGGTCAAGTTTGGATCATAATTCCACAAGAAATTTGATCAGATCACCAAAAGGGCAAAATGGTCATTTTTAGGGTTTTGACTGCACAAAGGCAATTTTTGACCGTTTGACCTAACCAATGGAAAATCAAGCTCACATATGGACTCAAGGACTCAATGGAATTGTCTTGACCCATTCAACAAGTTCAAAAGATCTCAAATGCATAGGATTGACAGATGAATTTTTCAGTCAACTGATCAAAATTTGACTGTATACTGAAAAGTCACACTTTGACTTTTTGGTCAAAATCAAGTGCCAAGATTCATTTTTCATCAAGACATGTCAAATTATGAAAATTGTTCATCAAGAAACCCAAAATTGCAAATTAGGGTTTAAAATGAGAAAATTTCATAACTTAGAATTTTTCTAAGTTATGAAACTTCCTTATTTTTTCCTAACTTTGTCCCATTTTTTCACCAAGATGCAAATGGATTCAAACAAAACTTGAAACATGAAAGTTGTAGTCCATTTCAAAATCTACAACTTTTATTCACAAAGTTTTCTCAAAGGAAGCATTTATCTCAAGTTATGATTTTTGGAACAAGGGTGCAAAACATTTTTAACTTAGAGAAATTTTGACCTATTCTAGGCAGGATTTTTGTCCAACTTCTTGGCCATTTTTCACATGGTTCCACTTGGAGTTTCAATTTTCATTACAAATATGGATTCTAGTACACATTCCAAGCTTTCCAAATTATGCAAGAACTTCTCAAACACCCTTGTGGTTAGAGAGAATTGAATTTGCAAAGTTGGCCAAAACTCATTCTTGTTCATGGCCAAAGCTTGCTTATAACATTGGCATTTTTCAAATCAGCATGGTTTATGCTATCTTGAAGGCCTCTAAACCTCTTTACACTCAACAATTAAATGCCTAACCATTGTGTTAAGGTGTTATTTCATCCCTTAGGGCATTGCACATAAAACTAATCCCTAACTAGAAAAAGCAAAGTTCCCATTTTTGGCTTAATGTCACTTTATGTCAAAAGTGAATCCTTGAGGCATGGGGCCAGATCTTTGAGGTTAGATAGATTCCACAAATTTGTGTTACCAAGAGAAAGATATGCAGCATACATAGAGGGTGGTACAGGCCTGCATTGGAACTTACACTATCCTTGCTTACATTTGAAGAAACCTTGCAAAAACTCTCCATCCTTCATTCCTGTCAACACAGCCAAGAACAAACTTTGTTCTCATCTTCCATACATCAAAACTGACCTAAGGCACGACCCTTCCATCCCTCATACCTCCTCAAACACCAAATCACAGTTTTGCTGCAAAACAGGGTACCTGTTGCAGATTGAGTCCCACAATCCATTCCACTCGTGCACTTTGGCCAAAAACCTTTCAAACACATTCCATACCATCCATTAAAACTATTCCAAGCCCTAAACACCAGCTGTAACACCCCTAACCTCATCTGCCATTTTCATTTTTCAGTTTTGCAGGTGGACTTCCATAGCACGATTCAGAGTGATTCAAAGCAAGCTAGGTGTTGGAGAAGCTTCCTTGGACTTCAGGAAAGCTCAACCAAAGCTAAAACTCCATTGAAGATACCTACATTGCTCTGTTCAAGTCAAGATGAAACAGGTAAAACCATGAACTTCTATCTCTCAATCTAGGAAGGGTTAGGCTTAGGTTTGTGAATGAAACATGCTCTACTCATAGCCCTGAAGCCATACATATGATTACTTTATATTTATATTATGTATGCTGTGAGAATTTTAGCCATGAACATTGAAGAAAAATTAGGTCAGAAATTGGGGATGAAGAAATTCTCCCTGATTTCTTAGAGTTAGGTCAAGTATTTTATATGTCTGAATTCGTCTCTTGATGCTTTACAATGTTGGTGTTATGAGTTTTTGCTAAAAGTCAAGGAATCAGGAGTTAGCTTTGGTACAAGAGGCGCGCGTGTTTTGTCATTCAAACAAGGCTGAAGGTTGAAGATGACTGGCTTGGGCTGGGCCTGAGTCAGTCTTGCTCTTTGCACTTCCTTTTTCAATTTACACCCCCTTGGCCCATTGTGTGAAATATTTATCATTTTTGACTTTTTATTTTTTATTCTGACTTGATATTTTTGTCCAAACATAAAAAACATAAAAAATATTTTTTCACATTTTTTATATATTTATCTGGCATTTGTTTCATTTTATTAGTACATATATGCAAATAATATAAAATCTTTTTATTTAAAACCCCAAAAATAATACAAAAATATTTATTTTTTCAGTTATTATTTTTTGTTTACATTTTGAAAACATTTTCTAAAACATACATTTTTGTAAATAATTAATATTTTATTTTTGTACATATTTAGTATATTTAATATATAATATATAAATACTTGTACATTTTATTAAATATTTAGGACGAAAATATAGAAATAATATACTTTTATTTTTATTTGATATTTTGACATCAAAAAATACTTTTTTACAATATACTTCCTTTTTTTACTATTTTTTGTATATAATTAACAAATATTGTATATAATTAATAAATAAATACAATTTATTCAAAAAACTAGGGTTTTGCCCTAAATGACAAAAATATTCAAAACTTGACCTTTTTATTTTTGTTTATAATTCACATTGAAAAACACTTTCACATACATAAAAAATCATTTTTGTGCATAATACATTTTTCATATTTATTGTATTTATTTAAATATTGTACAATTAAATATTTGTATATTCGATATGGATGTAATAGCTTAGAATTTAATTTCTTGTCAAATATCCCCCAAATTCAAACTTGTACCCCCATCCCCATAATCATTGTTGTAATAGCTTAGCATTTAAATTTCCGCATTTAAAAGCTTTCAATTATGCCATGTTTAGACTTAGGGTTTGTATGCAAAAACAATCAACAAATAGCTTGACCTAAATTCAATATAAACATGCATGAAAAACAAAACACAATGCACACTTGCACCCCTAGGGTTACTCCACTTGTTGCCTTCAAAAATGGGCCATGGTTGCATGTTAAGTGTCTTTGGCAAAACAAAAATAAATCAAATGATCATAGTCCCTCGATGACGCTATCAAGTTGCCTAAAAATGATCAAGTCCCTTGAGAAAATTGCCAAAGATACTTGGCACTATTGCCTCCATGGTCTAAACGATGACCCGCGCCCGTCCCGTTAACATCCAAACACAAGGTTGTTCACCAAATACAATGGTGAAACAACACTGTTAAAAGGGTTAAAACATGAGAAAGATCTTTGAGAAATTTAGGGTAGATAACTCTTGGTTACTTGACCAATCTTGGAAAACAATCCTTGCCATTTTTCAAAACACACATCACAACACAACTTCAAAACAAACTTTCAGAAACATTGAAACATCTTTTCAAAAAGACAAACACCTTTGTAAAACATTCAAACAAGAATTGTTACAATGGTTGCCTAGACAAGGCATCTTTTTCAAAACATTTTCAAAATCACACATACAAAGCACCATTTCAAACAATTGAAAAGCAAAGGCAAGTGATCTAAGCAAGTAACTAAGAGCCCATGGATAACCATGGATATAAAGGGTGCTAATACATTCCCTTTCTATAATCTACTCCCCGAACCCACGAAAACATCTCAAAGGTTTTTCCTGTGCTTTTTAACCTTTCCTTAGGATAAAATAAAAAGTCGGTGGTGACTCTTGCTAAACCGAAACATTTGCAAAAACAAACGCAAAACCCAAGTCAGTTCTCCCACCGTATCACAACATGATATATACATAAAGAACAAATATTCTCTCTAATAATTTAATAAAATATGCAGAGAAGTTCTGATAAAGAAGAAAAGAGGTTGGCGAACAAAATTACGCTAAGAAGATCTGATAAGAATTTCTGTACAACTATTGAAATATCACGCTCAAAGAAATTCTAATGCTAAAACTTCTCAAGCACCAAAGTTGCATGCTAAAATTATGATGAAGAAAAACTCTGATGATCTAAAGTCTCAAGGTTAATATTGTTATTCTGATTAGTTTTTTAAAGAAGTAAGTTCTAATGCGTCACAATTTAATCATTGCACATCAAAGAGTAACGGCTGGTACCAGACAAGATTTATATATTTGGAAAGTGCATTATCAACCTTCCAAAATCACCTTCTCATGTCTCATATGCTTCACCTATATAGAGTTGTCTTGAAGAGTGATCAAAAACCATTGCGCATACAAAGAAATATTTTCATAAGCTCTCTCTTATCTATTCATTATGCTTTAACCTTGTGTATAAATCACAGTTGTGATATAGATTTTCTAGAAACACTATTGTACATATTTTGATTCATATTTTGGTATACCTTGAGAAACCAAGTTCTGATTTAGTCTCAAGAAGACATTGACGGTAGTCTTTATGATAATGTAATCAAAGTTTTGATTAGTGGATTAAGACCTCGTTTGAGAGAGGCGAAATCACCTTGGCAGATGGACTAGAGTAGTTTGAGTTCAAACAAACCAGGATAACCAAACACATCATACTGTTTTAATTTTTAAAATCCCCAATTCAAACCCTCTTTCTTGTGTTTTCTATCCTTCAATTGGTATCAGAGCTCTTGGTTCTGGGTGCTAACACTTAACAGTGTCAGAAAAAGATCCTAGCAAGAAAGATACTATGGTGGGACCAAGTCAGAACAACAACAATAATAACTATGATGAGAAAGATTGAGTCAGATTCAAACCTCCAATATTTGATGGTGAGAACTTTGATTACTAGAAAGACATAATCGAAAGTTTTTTTAGATCTCATGACGCTGATCTATGGGATATGGTAAATGATGGCTACATTCATCCAGTTGACGTAAGCGGTCAGAAGATCGACAGAAAGAAAATAAAAAATAAACAAAAGAAATAATTCAAAAATCATGACAAGGCCAGAATAATCCTCTTGAGTGCTATCTCGTAGACTGAGTATGAGAAGATCATGAACAAAGATTCAGCTAAGGACATTCTTGACTCTCTGAGAATGCCGCATGAAGGAAACCCGCAAGTAAAAGAGACCAAAGCTCTTGCACTCATCCAGAATTATGA
Organism: Vicia faba; assembly: GCA_948472305.1. Lineage (NCBI taxonomy): Eukaryota > Viridiplantae > Streptophyta > Magnoliopsida > Fabales > Fabaceae > Vicia > Vicia faba. The sequence goes on from OX451735.1 coordinate 150,467,513, forward strand.
GGCCTTCAAAATGGAAGAAGATGAAACATTTGAGATAATGTTCTCATGGTTTCAAATTCTGGTTATTCGGTTAAAAGTTCTGGACAAAGGGTACTCAACAGCAAATCATGTAAAGAAAATCATTAGAAGCTTACCCAAGAAATGGAGACCCATGGTCACAGCCTTAAAACTAGCCAAAGATTTGAACAAAATATCTCTTGAAGAACTTATCATCTCTTTGAGAAGTCACGAGATAGACTTAAAAGAAGATGAGCCACATAAGAAAGGTAAGTCTCTTGCTCTAAAATATAATAAAAAACTATGAAACTAAAGCTTTTCAGGAAGAAGAAGAAGACTCTGGTGGATCCTTGTTAGAGGAAGACGAACTATCTCTTCTCTCCAGAAGAGTCCATCAGCTAAGGAAGCACAGACAGAGGAAATTCAAAAATCCCAGAAGAACAAGAAATCACTCTGAGTCATCCTCTGGATATAGAAAATCTAGCAAAAAAGATGTTGTATGCTACGAATGCAAAAAGTCAGGTCACTACAAAAGAGACTGCCCAAATCTTCAGAAAGAAAAGCCTTAGAAGAAGTTTTCCATAGAAAAGAATAAAAGTCTTATGGCAACGTGGGATGACTCAAAATCTTCTGAAGCTGAAATAAAATCAGAAGATGAATGAGCCAATATAGCTTTAATGGCTAACATATAAGAAGACACAGTTAAATTAGAATCTGAATTAGATTCAGAAGAGGTATTTTCAAATTTCTCTAGACCTCAGTTAGAAGAAAGTTTGTCTGAAATTCTTGAAAGATATCTGCAACTTCAAGTCAAATACAAGAACCAGAAACGCGTTCTTGTATCTGAAACTGAAGAAACTAGGAAACAAAAAACAGAAAACTCTGGACTAAAAGAAATTAATTATAAACTTAAAAATGATTTGCAAAAAGCTCAAAAATTATCTGTTTCTGAAGTTTCAAATAGTTCTGATAACATCATCAAAGAATATGATCACAAATTTCAAAAATTCCTTGCTAGAAACCTAGATAGAAGCAAGATGGCTTCAATGATCTATGTAGTTAGCAGAAATAACAAAAAAGGCGTAGGATATGTGAAACCAAAAGGAGAAGAATAATATCAACCAAAGAAAGTTGATGATATGGTTATAAAACACACACCTTTAAACTCATACTTTACATATGGATACAAACATGATATAAAATATACTAGTGATTCTTACTCAGTGAAACCAAAATTCAATCAGAATTTTGGAAACTCTAACAAACAAGGACCCAAAAAGATATGGGTACCTAAGGATAAAATCATCTATGTTGTAGATATCTTTAACAACAAAGCTGAAACACCAATCTTGGTACCTGGACTCTGAATGCTCTCGACACATGACAGGAAGAAAACACATGTTCCAAATCCTGGAACTTAAGTCTGGAGGATATGCAAGTTTCGAAGGCAATCTGAAAGGAAATATTATTGGCTCTGGAACCATTGGTAACTGTACACTTCCATCTATAACTAATTTTCTATTAGAAGATGGATTAATGCACAACCTTTTATCCATAAGTCAATTAAGTGATAACAGTTATGATATAATCTTTAATCAAAAGTCTTGTAAAGTCGTTAGTCAGAAAGATAGAACTATCATTTTTAATTGTAAGAGAAAGAACAACATTTATAAAATAAAACTTTATGAACTAAAAAGTCATAATGTAAAATGCGTTATGTCTGTTAACGATAAACAATGGGTCTGGCATAGAAGATTGGGGCATGTTAGTATGAGAAGAATATCTCATACTAACAAACTCAATCTGGTAAGAGAACTTCCTAACTTACAGTTCAGCTCAAATGCTCTGTGTGAAGCATGTCAAAAAGGTAAGTTTGTAAAACCTTCTTTCAAATCAAAAAATGTTGTTTCTACCTCTAGACCATTAGAAATTCTGTATATAGATCTATTTGGACCAGTGAAAACTGCATCCATCAGTGGCAAAAAGTATGGATTAGTGATCATTGGTGACTATAGAAAATGGACATGGGTAAAGTTCTTAAGACACAAGGACGAGTCACACTCTGTGTTGTCTACTTTCTGTAACCAAGTTCAAAATGAAAAAGAGTTTAGAATTGTAAAACTCAAAGGTGATCATGGTGGGGAATTCGAAAGAAAAAAAAATTGAAAGTTTTTTAGCGAAAATGGCATTTCTCATGATTTCTCTTGTCCTAGAACTCCTCAACAAAACAGAGTTGTAGAACAAAAGAATAGAACTTCACAAGACATGGCCAGAACCATGATTAACGAGACTAACATTGCTAAAAACTTATGGGGCAGAAGCAGTTAACACCGTGTGTTATATTTAGAATAGAATCTCGATAAGAATTATTCTGGAAAAGTCTCCATATAAACTGTGGAAGAACAAAAATCCCAACATCTCTTATTTCCATCCATTTGGATGTACTTGTTTTATAATGAACACTAAAGAACATCTGAACAAGTTTGATTCTAAGGCCCAAAAGTGTTTCATGATAGGATACTTTGAATGCTCAAAAGGTTATAGAGTATATAACACAGAAACACGAATTGTGGAAGAATCTATTAGTGTCAGATTTGATGATAAGCTTGGCCCTCAAAAGTTAAAGCAGGGTGAATCTTTTGCAGATATAGAAGTTCAAATGACAGGTACTGAAGATAGATCTTCAGAAAATAAAAGTTCAGAACTTCAACCAAATACAGAAGAAGACATCACAAATATTACAACAGCTTCCGAAGAATCCATCCAGAAAAGACAATCCAAAAGCAGCTTAGCACATCTTGAAAACATGATTCTGGGAAAGAAAGATGATTCAATCAGAACAAGATCTAAATTCAAAAATACTAAAGAGTCTCTCATGGTATTAGTGTCTCTGATCAAACCTACTTCTATAGACGAAGCACTTCTAGACAATGATTGGATTCTTGCAATGCACGAATAAATAAATAAATCAGTTTACCAGAAACGATGTATGGGATCTAGTGCCTAAACCAAAAGGCTTTGACATCATTGGAACTAAATGGGTCTTCAGAAACAAGCTAAGTGAACAAGGAGAAGTTTTCAGAAACAAAGCACGAATGGTTGCACAAGGTTATAGTCAACAAGAATGGATAAACTATACAAAAACCTTTGCTCCAGTCGCCCGGTCAGAATCTATCAGACTCTTAATTTCATTTGCTGTAAATAATGACATCACTCTTTATCAGATGTATGTCAAAAGTGCCTTTTTAAATGGTTACATTGATAAAGAAGTTTATGTGCACCAACCCCCTGGTTTTGAAAACACAAACATCCAGAATATGTTTATAAACTTAAGAAATCATTATATGGTCTGAAATAAGCTCCTAGAGCTTGGTATGAAAGACTAAGTAACTTTCTCTTAGAAAATAATTTTACCAGAGGAAAAGGTGGACACAACTATATTATGTAAACCTTTTAAATATGACATTATGGTTTTTCAAATTTACGTAGATGATATAATTTTTGGATCTACTAAAGTCTCCTTGGGGAAAGAATTTGCTAAGACTATGTGAAACCGCGCGGCCGGAACCTGTCATTTGGATGTAATGAAACATCAATGAAGTCGCCACTGAATGTCTTTTATCCCGCTGAAAGGGAAAGGTAAACATCGAGAAAAACTGAAAAGGGAGAAATCACGGTCTTTCGACCGAGAGATCGGGTAAGGGAGTCTGTTACGCGAGGGGAAGGTATTAGCACCCCACGCGCCCGTAGTACTCTACGGTATCCACTCTTGTTGTCTAATCTAAAGGGTGTGGTCAAATCCTATGTCTATGGCTTAAAGCTAAAAAGGGAATGCATGCAAAAGAAAAAAAGAAAGCAATGTAGGGAAAATAAAAAGATGTGCTCGGTTGGGCCCTACCCCTTTACCTACGCATCCCTTTTAAGGAATCAGAGCAGCCGTAGTTCGGCTTACATATTTTGGTTGGTTTGTGTTTTTCAGTTAAGACAACAAAAACAGTCAAGATGGCAAAACATCAAATAAAATAACTAACAGATGAGATGATGAAACATCGACTAAATAATAACATGGTAACATGTCAAAGATGGTGAAACATCAAATGATAAAACGAAACACCTAACAATGACATTGAGAGTCAAAGCAGGATAACAAACATTTGCGATGGAGAAACATCGGCTTCAAACCAGTGTACGATGGCGAAACATAGGCTAAAAGATGACAAAGTATCATGTAAAAGATGGTGAAATATCAATAAAACGGATGACAAAACATCACACCTAACAATGATATTAAGAGTCAATGTAGGATAACAAACATGTGCGATGGTGAAACATCGGCTTCAAACAAGTATGCGATGGCGAAACATCGGCTAAAAGGTAACAAAGTATCATGGAAAAGATGGCGAAACATCAATAAATCGGATGGCAAAACATCTCACCTAACAATGATATTGAGAATCAAAGTAGGATAACAACAAATGTGCGATGGCGAAACATCGGCTTCAAACAAATATGCGATGGCGAAACATTGGCAAACCAGGTTTAAAAACAAAGCCAAGAGGCGCATAAACAAATAGGATTGGTTTGTATCTTTTACCTTGAAGAAGGGTTTAAGTTCATTAGAGGTGTTTTACGATTTGCCAAGAAAATAGTTTTTGTTTTAAGGTGCAAAATGCAAAGGAAAAGAAAACAACTAGGGGAGACTATCTTAATCTCTAGCCCTGATGTTATCATACAATGATTGACCCTAAGGTTGAGGATAAAGGAAATACCTACCTTAATTAACATGTTAGAGGAAGCTTAACAACACTATCCTATAGGGAACATGCAATGAGAGCGAAGTCGTGATCTCAATTTCTAAATTGAGTGACTCATCGATCAACAATTAAAAAAGAAAAACAATAAACATCCTATAGGGAACATGCAATGAGAGCGAAGTCGTGATCTTAATTTCTAAATTCAGTGACTCATCGATCAACAATTAAAGAAGAAAAGCAATAAACATCCTATAGTGAACATGCAATGAGAGCGAAGTCGTGATCTCAATTTCTAAATTGAGTGACTCATCGATCAAAAGCAAACACAACACATGTATCAGACAAAAAACAAGAGGGCCTCCTGACATATATCAGCAATAGAGGTCCCATCATGCAATCAGAGAACTATGCAACATGAAAATAGAAGAAAGGAAATAGCTCAATACGAAACGGATAAATATCCGTAGCAACTGAGCAAGAATAAAAGAAACCCAGAGAACTTCAAGCAAGCTGGCATTAGTAGACAAATCAAGTCAGAAATTACGCCATCAGGATGTAAGTAAAGAAGTCATCAGATATGAACAGATCCCGTGGGTAATGTATAGCATTCATAATCACATACATATATATCCTGCATAAACTATCAAACATGTAAGGCACAAGAACAGTGCCAATATAATAAATTGTGTTCCACAAATAAAGTGAAACACAGTAGCCTCAAACCAAAAATGGAAGCTTTCTCAAAGTACCTCGCACATTCAACAACCAAGTTAATATTCCATAAAGTGAATAATGACTCACATAAGGGATTGATGCAACATGATAAAGTGAGAACAACATGATAATAATTATAAAACATTAGACGTGATAGACAAGAGAAAGTAGGCATATGCACAATTTGGTCAAAAGAATCAAAGGAATGTTGGTCCTATCTATCACCATATTGAATTGACAATTAAATATAAATCAAGGATCATGGGAGCTTGAGGAGAATATAATCAAAGACCATGAAGGTCAGTAGCAAACACATTTCAGTCAAACTCAATTAATTCAATCACAGCTCACAAGCACAATAAAAGATGAATCCCACACAATGCATTAAAAGGTTCAAACATTCAAACATGGGTCATTAAGTGAAATGGCTTGAGTTTATTTGATTAAATATATCCAACGTGATCATTAGGTGCCCAATAATAGGCTTCACTCAAGTTCATTGGCCATCAAACAATATTCAACAAGATATGCAACATCAATTGGGTACCTTCACTTCAAAAATGCATCAAAAATAGAAAAGGATTTCAATAATTCTAACCAAAAATCTTCAAACATCTTTGAAATGTGTAGAAGTCAGAATTTAAACCCTAAGTTCCTGAATGATTGAGGAAGGACTCAAATGAGGCCCAAAGATCAGGACTAGTTGGCAAAAACTACCAAACTAGACAAGTTTTCAAAATAATTTGTGGAAAAATGTCAAACCAAGTCAAATAATTCAAGAAAAATGGTTTTTAAATCCTCAACACATTCATGAACCATAATCAAGACTTGAATTCCAATGAACATCCAGGGCATAATGGTTTTGTAAAAGAAACTTGCACAATAAGCAACAAAACCCTAATTTTTGACTTTTAATCTTAAACATTAATTAGATAAGATCAAAATTCAAACAATTCAAACCAAGATCATGCAAATCACAAGGAAACCCTAAAAGTCAGGATACATATTTTTCCAAATTTTTTGAATTGAAGAAAAGTAAAAAATTAAATTAAATTCAGACAATTAATCAATTAATCCAATAATCTCATCTCAACATGAAATTTTAAACAAAAGTCAGAAAAATGTCCAATTAAATTATATTCAAATATTAGCCCTAAAAACACACATCTCTGATTTTTTTTAGAATTTATTGAATCAATGGAAGTATTAAAGTAAAAATTAACCAAACAATTAACAATTAAACTATTATTTAAGGGCAAAAAATGCAAACCCTAGCAAAAATTCACAAAAGGGTCAAAATAAAAAAATATTCAGATTCTATGATTAAAAACAAGCTTGTATGATTTTTTTGAGAATTTTTAAATCAATGGAAGTATTAAAATAAAAACCAAACAAACAAATATTACAAATAAACTTTTGAAATTAAATTTCTAAAATAAATAAAAAAAGAAAAAATGCTAAACCAAAATCAGAATCAATTTTTACATCATTTTAAGAGTTCAAAATAATTTTTTTGTAATTTTTTAGATCAAAAGAAAAATTAAAACAAAAGTAATCATTGAATAAACAATTATTTAAACTTATGAATTTTTAAACTATTAAAAACATTTTAAAAAAATTCTAAAAAAATATGACAAATACTAGAAATTATCATTGGCCTATGGTAAATTTTTTAATGATTTTTTAAAACGTTTTGATCATAAAAATAAAATCAGAAAATCAAATAAAACAAAATAAAATGGAATGCATTAAAAATTTGAACCATCCAATTAAGGCGCGCCACCTCATCATATTCAACCTCAAGGCTATGCCCTAAACGCGTGTTCTTTCAGTTTCATACCTCATGTTCTGATCGATACCTCTCCCCTATTTCTCCATCAAAATCCATGATTCAAAGCTCAAAATAAAGCTAGATCTAACCTCTACATCACGACACTTATAGATCTCAAAAAGATTGACTAGGCAATTAGAAATCTGGATGTGAAAACTGCAAAAACTCACTGAATATGAATTATTCAGAAGTTCAAACAACGATATATTCTTCCATTTCAAACAAGATTATACGTCAAACCTATTGTTTGGCCAACTATGAACTCATAAACATGAAGTAATTCAACAAATCAAGCTGGAAATAGAAAAATGAAGTTCAAGAAGCTTACTTCAATGTGAAACTGGAAATGTTGATCCCTTAGTTACAGAAGCAAACAAACTCTATGATCTTGATCTACACACTTCAGGGATGATGAATTCACAAGAATTTTGATGAATGTGCGAAGGAGATGAGAGAATCGAAGCAACTTGCAGAAAAATGATGGAACACTTCAGATCTGAAATTCTTGTAATGGGGGCCTTCCCCTCATGAAATGAGGCTCGCAGTGCACTATATAGTGTGGGTAGTGAAGGTTATAAGAGGAAATTGGTCTTCCAAGTTGTTCAAGGGCTTGATTGGAAAATTTGGCAAAATAAAGGATGCACATGGGCCTCAGCTATTTGCTCGTGTGTTCCTCCCTTTTATTTTCATTTTATAAACTAAATGAGGTCAGGAGCTCATGCTTAAAGTTCCAGGTTATGACTCATCGAGATGAGAGAGTGTTGGTGAATTGGCTTTTCTTGGCAACTTTGAGCATTTTGTATCCAAGCAAACACCATGGTTCATGGAGCACGAAATAGCTGGCATTATGGGCCTTAGCAAGTCACAAATAGGTCATGGGCTGGATTAGAAACAAAGAGAATGGCTGAAACTTGAGTTCTCATGAATTGGCCATTTTGCATATTTGTCAAATTTCAATAAAATGCCTCAAAATTCTAAAGCTCATAACTTACTCATATTTTTGAATTTAAACACAAATGAGTATAATTTGGAAAGGTATTGAAAAGATATACAATAATTTAGTTTTGAGATTTTGCAATTGAATCAATTAAGTTTCCCTAAATTGAGCTTGAAATTCACTAAATTTGGAAAATGACCTATAATTTTGTGACTTCCAAAGACCATAATTATTGATTCCTTGCCAATTTAGACATGAGACCAAAAGGAGATGAAAGATCATCCTCTTATCTTCCAGGCATGTTTCATTTGCATTTTTTGATCAAGGTTGAATAAAATATGAATTTTTGAAGTTAAGTCCTCATTTTCCAAAATTAGAAACTTTTAGGGTTTCTTCATGAACAAGTTTCAACCCAAACCTCAATCTTTTTTATACAATGATCAAAATGGACTTGAAATATAAAAAGTACACCCTTGAATTGATGGTTGTCCAAAAATTCACTTGGTCAACCTTGACTTTGACTGACTTTGACCAAAATGACCATTTTTCCCCTTTGAATCAATTGATCCACTTCCCTTCAAAATTGATGATCAAAACATCAATCATATGATCTTCCAAACATATAGAGGCCATGTCCAAAGTTTCACTTCAAAATTCTCAAGAAATCTTGATGAAATCCTAAACCCTAGTTTTGTTCAACACATTAGGAGACTGATGAGTCATCTCCAAAACTTCAAATCCTCTGATGATCTTGATCAAATTCATGTACAAAGACTTTTCAAATACCAATGAGATGTTGTAGTTTCCAAATCAATACTTGTACATGCATCAAAAGCCTTGATCAAACAAAAACCTAATTTGACAGGTGAATCAAAAGAGTGATTCTTCTTATAATCAAACACAAACTTCAATACTTTGATGATCCAAGGAGATGGATAAGATATCTTGAGATATGCAATAACTTTTGAGCTTGAAAGATCTGTAGGTTTGGATGGTAAGATTCTTCTTGAGCAACTTGCCAATGCAATCAACCTTCAAAGCTTGAGGAAGACTTGATAACCAAAGTATTTTGATCCCATCACAATGTATGAATGCAATGCAATATGATATTCATGATGAAACATAAGCCTAAATCAAGAGGGTAAATTTAGGGGTGCAACAACTGCCCCTATTCAAATATCTTTAACATGATAAGTGAGAAAAGTGACAACTTTCGAGCGTTCAGAGTTGAAGATAATTGAATACAAAAGAACCCGAAAATTTACACTCTTGAAGAAGAAAGAAAAAGAAGCATAAAACCCCCAAGACATGCGTCAAAATGAAGCTGTAATGCAGGTTGAAACAAAACAAAAACAAAGAAGAGTAGACGCAACTAAACTTCAGGACAAATGTGCCAGGGCAAAACTGGGCTTCAAAAAAGTGAGATAAAACCCAAACCACAGAGTATAGGCGAAACTAAGCACTGGAAAAGAAAATGTACGCGGGTGAGGAGACGAAACTCTGAGCTCGACCCAAAGTAAAGTGGCTAGAGTGCGTGATTCTAGGAGCACTTGCTAATCTCAACTAAGATTACCATAATGAAGGAACTGAAAGAATCTCAGAAATGAGGAACAAAAGCGAGACGAAACTCGACTCAATAACCAGTTATACGAAACTAAACCAGATGAGTACCAGGGCGAAACTGGATTTCACGCACGGGTAACGAGGCAAAACTCGACCCATAGCAAAGTGATGAGAGTGCATGTTTCTCAAAGCACCTGCTGGTCTCAGATCAATGGATAAACAGTGACGAAAATTGATAGAAGAATCCAAGGAACAAAAGAAACTGATTTCAAAACAGGAACACAGTACGAACACTGCACTTGGTAAACGAACACCGTCAAAGGTTCCAAGGTATGAATGCAAAAAAACAAGACGAAACTCGACTCGATAACTAGTTAGACGAAACTAAACTAGATGAGTACCAGGACGAAACTGGATTTCATGCGCAAGGTGAGGAGACGAAACTTGGAGCTCAACCCAAAGCAAGGAGATTATGGCGTACACCTAAAAACCTGCTGAAAGCGTACATCAGGATGAAACTGGCATTCGAAAAGGTGCATCAATAGACATTGGAATGAACTGGTGAGGGTAGTGAAGACTAAACCCGAGAAGACCACGCCAGGGCGAAACCGAACTACAGTCAAGAGTGGACACCCAAACAAACAAATGATTGACCTCAAAAGGATATTGGTATGGGGATGAAACCGAGATAATGAGGACGTAGACCTCGCTGGGGATTTAATATGAAGTATTAGAAAATTCACTGGAGAAAATAGAAACAATAATGTCTTATATTCCGATGCATGTTTGAATTCTTTTTATATAGCGCAATGCTCCATATAATGGAAATGCTACGCATTTTGGTAGATGCAATGTAATGATACATGTTTAAAAGTTTCACTAGGGAATGGCCAATTGAGAAGCCAATAACCAAGAAGTCAGGATCCGACAAGACTTGCAAAAATAAATTGCAAAATCCAAAGGAGAGGAGAAAATATGGGGAACCGCCAGAGAGGGAACCTCGAAGAGATGAAACTTCGCAGGGAATAACATCCGAGCAACCAGTAGAAATGGGCCACAAACATTGAGAGGAACTGTAAAAATAAATTTCAAACTCCCAGAGAAGATCAGATCGACATTGTAGCTTCTGGATAGGGACGTTATCCGAAGATTAGGCATTGAGAGACGATCAGGAAAAGACTGTAATCTCTGGAAAAGAAAGTGTGGCCGTGTTGAGGATGATACCAAGATAACAAACCCGACGTGAGGGGTGAAAACTTTTGCTGGAGGAACAAAGCTCTGATGAGCAAACAGGACTTCACCGGGGAGACAGAACTCCGTTGAAGATTTTTTTGAAGAGTTATTTTTCTTAGAATGCAACCAATGGATGGATCATGCAGATAGTCACACAGTATTGACCTCACTGGGGATAAGGGAAGATCTTAACATAAGGATTCCCCAGTCAGCAGATCGGCTAGGAAGTGAGATGTCATGGTGAGGGATCTCTATTGGTAATTCTGTTGGGGATATGCGATATCCTCAAATCCGGGGTCTCAGAATGAAGCCTTTTAAAAGAAGGTTCCAGGGGCAACAGAACTTCGCTGCAGAAACGAAACCTCACTGGGGATAGGTAAAGTATTATCCATACATGGGCTCTATCTAGAGAAGAAGACCAAATATTCCCTTCCTGACAATCATTAAGCTCTCTACAGGTGTTCATTGTGTAAACTCTTTTTGATGTCAAACAAATGTTTTGTATGCAAGAAGATGTTTATTTTGGGAATGACGGACCTGATGCAACGATTATTTAAGCCTTGAAGTTAAAAACCTTAACAAAGTGTCGCATCTCTGTTGTGAATGAATCACTGGCTAGAGTGCAAAAATTTCAAAACTTTTCTTCCCCTTTTTTTTTTAAAGAAAAACGAGTCAAGATGCGGGTGATAAGATACCAACATGGATATACAACACAAATTTGGGAGTTTAGGAAACGTTATCCTGTTGTAGCATGCTTTCGAGTTAAACCTTTGTTTCAGTTAGGACTTTTAAAGGTTGTAACGTGGCCTGGTTCAAGGTTTTTTAGAAAAAAAGTTTTTCAAGGCTCAAGTTATTTGGTGCCCACCCCCTTCGTGATATTCTCCTATCCTAAGTTCAACTGATTTATCACAAGCATTCATCTTTCAAAAGGATTTGTAATGATTGGGTGATCACGACAAATTCTCCAACATGATTGTCACTTAACTTTTGTTGCTTTTGTTTTTGATATTAAAGTTCCTCTTCTTTTGATGAAAATTTTATTGAATAATCTTTCTTCTCTGGCCTTTTGGGCTCTTCTTTTCCCTAACTTTTGCCTGGATAAAATCTTTTGAATTTCAATTTTGGAAGTCCAGCGGGACGCCCTAACTTTTGCATAAGCGACTTATTTTCAAGTTTCGACTTAGCGAGGCTTTTTGTTTCTTTCTTATTCATACTTTCCACTTCGAACAAGTCAATGTGACTTTAGGTCTTTGAACTTTTATCTTTTTTTTTTCTCTTTGAAAACAAATGCCTCATTCCTTGGTCGGCGAGGGATAGCCATTATTGTATCGATTCGATCTCGACCTCAGGACTTTGTGAGGAAATGAACATCGTGGCTTAGACATTTTTCCTGATCTCATGATGCGAGAGATAACATGTGGTGATCCTCAGATGGGACATTCTTTCTGAAATTTGAATGCTTGGTCAAATCAACTGAACATCTACCCTGCCCATGGTTAAAAAAAGTTTTTTTTTTGAACGTAAAAGAAACTTCTACTTCGAAGGCTCAGAGGGGTTAACGAGGGTCTAACTCCCTTATATCTCCAGTGTTTGGGGATTAAAATAATGCATGTACATCGTCAACAGGGTTCTACTCAAAAGCATACCATTACAGTCATCGCTTTTAGCTAAACTCCTTCCTCCAAACTCTTGGCTAAGCAAAAGAATTGGCACAGTTGGTATCAAAATGCCTGAAAAACGATTAAATAGTGATACTGGATGAATTAAGTAAAGTGAAATAATTTCTTCAAGGAAAAAATATTCAATGCATCAAGACTGACATTCGGCTATAAACAAAATCCTATATGCAGACAATTCCAAAACAATCAATCAAGATAACACATGAAAATGCGACAAAAAACATAATAAAAGCCATTATGGGGAAGAAAAGTCTCCAAATAGGTTCGCCGATATCACCGACCTGATGTAATCTTGATATTACCCAGACCCATAACCTTTACCAACAACACGAAACTGTGAAACAAAATGGCAAGGCATCCACCAGTAAAGCGAATGAGAATCCTATCAAAGAGAGAAACAAACATGCCCCTTGCACAGTAGTAGTTGTGTTTGTTATCTGTATTTCAAGCGATCAACTAACCATGACTTAAATTACCATATTCGTGTAAGGTACACGAAGTTTATATGCACATGCTTATCAAAAATATTGGACGTTTTTGCAAACAAAATAGTAAAAAGGGAGAAGAGAAACGTATACATATACTTGAAAGAAGACATTCTATTGATTTTGAGAAATCAGCCTGTGAAAAAGGCATTTACATTTGGAAGCAAGTAATTACAAAATCAAAACAAACAAGTGTTTACAAATGGCAATGTGAATGTGAATATCTATCAAGTCCTGACTCTGCTATGACTCTTATGACTCTTACGCCTTCATCTTACTGCTTTCAGACAGATCATTCTTGGATTAGCCTCGAGCCTATGCCAGGTGACGGAGTGAAGGAAAGAACCAAAGGATCTCATGCTGAGCGTAGTCATTTGCTTTAAGTCCCTAACTTTTGCCTGAATCGCCCTTTCGGGTTTTTGATTCACTAGGACACCCTCTTTTTGCCTAAACCGCCCTTTTGGGTTTTCAGTTTAGCGGGTTTTTTATTTTTATTTTTTTACGCAAAGTATTTTTTAACTACGTCAGCATTCACAGGGAGATGGAAGTACTCTCCATCCATAGTCGTGAGCATCATCGCTCCTCTAGAGAAAAATTTTCTGACCACAAAAGGACCTTCATAAGTCGGAACCCACTTCCCCCTGGGATCTCCCTGGGGGAGAAATATCCTTTTTAGCACAAGGTCACCTGACTTATAGCACTGAGGCCGTACCCTCTTATCAAAAGCTTTCCTCATACTTTGCTGATATACCTGACCATGACATACAGCCGTCAACTTCTTTTCATCAATAAGTTCCAACTGAACCAGCCAGTTCTGAACCCATTCACTTTCATCCAGCTCAACATCCCTCATGATCATAAGAGAAGGAATCTCGACTTCTACTGGCAGTACTGCTTCCATGCTGTAAACTAATGAAAATGGGGTTGCCCCAATCGAAGTACGCACAGTGGTGCGATAACCATGCAAAGCGAAAGGCAGCATCTCATGCCAATCTTTATAAGTTACCACCATCTTCTGCATGGTTTTCTTGATATTCTTATTGGCTGCTTCGACAGAGCCGTTCATCTTTGGTCGATATGGAGAAGAGTTATGATGCTTGATTTTGAAGGACTCACAAAGCTCCTTCATCATTTTGTTGTTCAAATTAGACCCATTATCGGTAATGATCTTCTCAGGCACTCCATAGCGATAGATAATATTGTGCTTAATGAACCGGGTTACCACATGCTTGGTGACATTGGCATAGGATGCAGCTTCGACCCATTTTGTAAAATAATCGATGGCAACTAGAATGAAACAGTGCCCATTGGACGCATTTGGTTCAAATTTGCCGATCATATCAATTCCCCACATTGCAAACGGCCAAGGGGAAGTCAAGACATTCAAAGGTACTGGCGGCACATGCACTTTCTCAGCATAGACTTGACATTTATGACAAACCCATGCATGATTGTAACAGTCAGTCTCCATGGTGGACCAATAATACCCTGCTCGCAAGATCTTTTTAGCCATGGTATGCCCGTTGGAATGGGTCCCGAAATCACCTTCATGTATCTCCTCAATGATTTTAGCTGCTTCTTTCTTGTTAACACATCTGAGCAGTAAATCGTCGTGATGTCTTCTATACAACACACCGCCACTGAGAAAGAACTTAGCTGAAAATCTTCTCAAGAACTTCTTATCGGTGACGGATGCCTCTTCAGGGTACTCTTGTGTTTCAATATATCGTTTAACATCATAAAACCAAGGATTACCATCTGATTCCAAATTGGCCTCAAAATAGAAAGCTGGCTCACTCAAACTTCTGATAGTAATGGAAGGTGCCTCATTAGCCCACTTAACCTTGAACATAGAGGACAAAGTTGTCAGTGCATCAGCTAGATTGTTTTCTTCTCTGGGAATGTGCTCAAACGTGATCTCTTCGAAGTACGGAATTAGCTTCATAACATGCTCACGATACAGAATTAAGTTCTGATGGCGAGTCTCCCAATCTCCATTAATCTAGCTGATAACAAGATTGGAATCCCCGTATACTTTCAAAAATTTGATGCGTGGGTCGATCGCCGCTTCAATGCCATAAATGTAAGCCTCGTATTCGGCCATGTTGTTAGTGCAATCGAAACAAATACGAGCCGTCAAAGGAATGTGGTATCCCTCAGGGGAAGTGATAATAGCTTCGACGCTGTTTCCCATGGCATTGGAGGCACCATCAAAAACAAGTGTCCAACGTGATCCCGGTTCGGGTCCTTCGTCTGGGTTTGGCATATTACAATCCCGAATATACACAATTTCCTCATCTGGAAAATCAAACTTCATCGGTTTATAATCGTTCATGGGATGATGAGCAAGATGGTCGGCTAGTACACTACCCTTAATTGCCTTCTGAGTAGTATATTGGATATCATATTCGGTGAGTATCATCTGCCAATGGGCTACCCTTCCTGTAAGAGCTGGCTTCTCAAAAATGTACTTGATTGGATCCATTTTGGATATCAAGTAGGTGGTGTGAGTTAACATGTATTGCCTCAAATGTTTGGCGGCCCAGGAAAGCGCACAACAAGTCTTTTCCAGCAATGAGTACATTGACTCGCACTCCGTAAACTTCTTACTTAAGTAGTAAATAGCCTGCTCTTTCTTCCCTGTCTCATCGTGCTGACCGAGGACACAACCCATTGAACTCTCCAACACAGTTAGATACATGATTAATGGCCTTCCTTCTACTGGCGGCATGAATATTGGAGGTTCCTGCAAATACTCTTTTATTTTGTCAAAGGCCTTCTGACAATCCTCATTCCATTTCACTGTCTGACTTTTCTTCAACAACTTGAACAAAGGTTCACAGGTGGCTGTGAGATGAGAAATAAATCTAGAAATGTAGTTTAACCTTCCCAAGAAACCACGTACTTCCTTCTCTGTCCTTGGTTCAGGCATTTCCTGTATCGCTTTTACCTTGGTCGGGTCCACCTCGATACCTTTTTCGCTTACAAAAAAACCCAACAACTTGCCGGATCTCACCCCGAAGGTGCACTTATTCGGATTCAACCTTAGCAAGAACTGCCTCAGTCTCTTGAACAATTTTTCTAGAGGAACAAGGTGTTCCTATTTCGTGTCAGAATTAGCAATCATATCGTCCACATATACCTCAATCTCTTTGTGAATCAAATCATGAAAGAGAGTGACCATGGCGCGCTGATATGTTGCCTCGGCATTTTTCAAACCAAACGGCATCACTTTATAGCAAAAAGTTCCCCAAGGCGTGATGAATTTTATCTTCTCCATATCCTCTGGAGCCATCTTAATTTGATTGTAACCCGAAAAGCCATCCATGAATGAAAACACTTTGGAATGAGCAGTATTATCGACTAACACATCAATATGCGGAAGAGGGAAATTGTCTTTAGGGCTGGCCCTATTCAAATCCCTATAATCCACGCACATCCGGACCTTACCATCCTTCTTGGGCACAGGCACAATATTTTCAATCCATGGCGGATAATTGATGACCTTTAAGAAATTCGCGTCCAACTGCTTCTGGACCTCCTCCTTGATCTTCTTGGACATCTCAGGATGAGTTCTTTGGAGCTTTTTCTTGACAGGAGAACAACCTTCTTTGAGCGGTAATCGATTCACTACTATGTCTGTATCCAACCCAGGAATATCCTCATAAGACCAAGCGAAGATATCAGAATACTCACGGAGTAGCTCAATCAATCTGACCTTTATACTTTCTTCGAGATCTGCCCCTATCTTGACTTCTCTTCTTACCTCTTCTGTGCCAATATTCACCACCTCAATCAAATCCTTATTCGGCTGGATAACTTTCTCCTCTTGTTTTAACAATCTTGCTAATTCCTCAGGAAGATCACAATCCTCACATGCCTCTTCTTCAGCTTGATAAATAGGAGTATCAAAGTCATAATGAGCCATAGCAGAGTCGTTATCAATATGATCTGTGGTGGAAGTTCATCTGCATGAATGACATTTTGGCATTTTTTAGTGACAGTGTGTGAAAAGAGAAACATTGCCATTCAAAAATAAAATAAAATAAAGAAATGGAGCAAAATTTTGAATGCAAAAACGTCCTTTATTTCATGATAAACTTTTGAAAATAAACATGGTGGCCCTACACAAATGATCCACTACACCTTGGGTAGAGCGTAGGAATTATGATATGATAATAAAATAAGCAAGAAAATTACTCCTCAGCGCTTGAAACTTGGATAACATCCACAGAAGTCCAATTGTTGAGTGTCTGGCCTGGAATACTTGGACGAATCCAATCTTTGATATTGTAACCATCAACCCTATCATCGCCAACTGCATTGACGTGTCCTTCTTGAGTAGCACAAGGACGGGAAAACTTCACAGGAGTAGATAAACTAGATGCTCTTGGAGATGCACTCTGCTGACTTGGGTTAAAACCAAGACCAAATTTATCAAATTTTGGAGTAACGTCCAGCACCTGACCCCAACCTTCAGGGTTTCCATTTTCCACCATAGCTCTCGCATCCCTGAGAGAAGACATAACAGTTTCAGGTTTCCTTTTCTGCTCTGGAGGAGGAAAATTGACAACATGAACTGTCTCAAATGCCTGAAATAGAGTCTCATGTATCTCGCCTTCAACTTCAACATAGCGGAATGATGTCAAATGACTCACGATTTACTCTTCCTCACCGCACACAATTATCACCTTTCCCTCTGCAGGATACTTGAGTTTCTGATGAAGAGTAGAAGTGACTGCCCTTGCTCTATGAATCCACGGCCTCCCCAACAAACAACAATACGCTGGTTGTATTTCCATCACAAAAAATGTATTCGTGAAGGTGCGAGGACCAACCTTGATTGGTAACTCCACCTCCCCAAACACTGACCTTCGAGACCCATCAAACACCTTCACCATCAAATCACTAGGGCGCAGCTCCAGTCCAGAATAATCAATCTTCATCAATGCTGACTTCGGTAGTACATTCAAAGACGATCTTGTATCCACCAAAACCCGGGATAAAGTAGTGCCCCTCCACTCCATTGAAATATGCAACGCTTTGTTATGGTCTGGCCCCTTCAGAGGAAGATCAAAATCTGTGAAGCCCAGACCATTCCTGACAGATATATTATCACAAACATTCTAAAACTGATTGATTGTTATCTCATATGGCACGAACGTGTTCTTTAACAATTTAATCAAAGCATTTCTGTGAGGTTCTGAATAAATCAACAGAGACAAGATAGACATCTTAGAAGGAGTATGGCTCAAATGATCAATTATGCTATAATCACTCTTTCTGATGATTCGCATCAACTCTTCAACCTCATCGGGAACTGAAGAAGCTTCTGGTATCGGAATTGGTTGAGTCACATTGGATGGCGTAATCCTTGGATCACCAATAACTGCTTGCTGATTTCCTTTTTCTCTTGCAGAAGCATCTGCCGCATCTTTTACACTAGAAGGACCAAATATTCTCCCTCTTCTAGTTATTCGACCCACACCAGAAAAGTTATGAACTTCCCATTCATTATCTTTAGAACGTTCTTCCTCAGACGAACGGGTACTTACCTTCTGCTTCACCCTGTGATAATAAACATCGGCATCGTAATTCCATGGGACGGCCTTCTCACTGGTGTACGACATGGGACCAGGTACCGTAATCATCAAAGGGGGTGCCCTAGATGGGGCAGGAATGCGCACAGGGGTGTAAGGAATAGTTAACACAGCAACATCTTCTTTAGTAACCTTGCGGTAACTCGGTTTTCTATCAAACTGTAGGAAACCGTCCTTTATCAACAACTGGATATCGGCTTTTAAATCATCACAGCCCTTCGGTTGCTCTCTACACTTGGCACATTCTGAAGTGCAACCCGGGAAAATAGAATTGTCAAGCAAATACCTCTTAACATATCACAACGGAGTAGTTATTTGTTCCACATTCATGATTAAATTCAACACTTAACCATTATCATCAATCATATTAACAACACCCCCTCCATTCCTAGGCATTGGGTTCTGAGTAACATTTGGACCAGTCACTGGGGTAAACTCAATTGCCTTAGCATCCAACAAGTCCTGTATCTTGCACTTTAATGCAAAGCAATTGTGAGTAGAATGACCAACTCCGCCTGAATGGAATTCACATCTTGTGTTAGCATCATAGTTAGCAGGAAGTCTTGCGGGTGGTGGTGGCATATTTCTCAAACCGATCAACTTCAAATCGAGCAAATGGTGGAGTGCTTCAGTAAGTGATACCGGCAAGGGATCAAATTTTCTCGGCTGTCTCTGTTGTTGATTATTATACTGATGAGGAGCATCTTGTTGTCTTTGTTATTGAGGCACTATATTCGGCCTCTTCTGCGGAGGAGCATTAACAGGAATAGAAACAGCATTGATTTGTTGGTGCTGACGATCCTTTCTTCTTCCTCTATGAGAGTAAACCGCACTTGTGTCGCCTTCCCTTTTCTTAGGGTAAGTGTTGAATGGTTTCTTATTGCCCCCTGATGAGCTACTAGAACCTCCAATCTGAATTTTCCCCAATTTCAAACCTAACTCAATTCTTTCACCAGCCATAACCAAGTCTACAAATCCTGCCGAAGTACTTCCTATCATGTGGTCATAGAATGGCCCTTGCAGGGTACTCATAAACATATCAATGAGTTCTCTCTCCATGAGTGGAGGTTGAACCCTTGCAACCAACTCACGCCACTTCTGAGCATATTTCTTGAAAGATTCTTTTGGTCCCTGTGACATATTCTGTAACTGAGTGCGATTAGGCGCCATATCCATATTGTACTGATAATGTTTGACAAAAGCCCGAGCGAGATAATTCCAGCAATGAATATGATTTTCTCTAACTTCATGTACCACTCCAGGGATGCCCCAGATAGGCTATCCTGGAAAAAGTGAATCAAAAGCCCCTGATCCTCAGTATGCACCGACATCTTTCAGAAATAAGTAGTTGCATGAGTAATAGGACATGACATTCCGTTGTACTTTTCAAATGTAGGAGGCTTGAACTTTGGAGGAACTTTCACTCCAGACACCAACCCGAGATCATTAGCATCTATACCAAGGACTCTTTGCCCTTCCACAACCTTCAAACGTTCTTCCAACAAGCGATACTTCCTACCCTCAATCTGAACTTCTGGCTCTGAACACCGAACAGAAAACTGATCTTCATCCTGATCAAAGTCATAATCCTGATCCTGATAGTTCCTTACACCGCCCTGATTATCTCTTCTGTTTCCCACAAGACGAGGTCCCGGATACGGGGGAAACTTCCCTACATTGCGCACAAAAGGGTT
Source organism: Vicia faba (assembly GCA_948472305.1). NCBI lineage: Eukaryota > Viridiplantae > Streptophyta > Magnoliopsida > Fabales > Fabaceae > Vicia > Vicia faba. The sequence continues at coordinate 150,488,000 of OX451735.1, forward strand.
TCCAGGCATCCCGTGAAAATTTCCAACAGGATGATCTTAAGCATCCCCCAATCCTACAGAAATGTCTTGATAGAGCCCTTGATTTCAACCATCCACTAGATAGCGGCGCTGGTTGTTGACAATGGCAGCCAGTTCCTCCTGTCGGCGATTCACATTGGTGATAACCTCCATGAACTGGGTCATTTGAGTAGCCATCTGGGCCCTCATTTCAGCGAGTTTAGCTTGAACTTGTTCCATCTGTCTTGGCAAATTGTTTCTGGTGGAATACCGATGAGTACTCGTCTTGAATTCTGAATAAGAAAAGCAGAAGAATAAGAATACCGTCTTGAGATAACCTGTAATGTTATGAAATGCATGATGTGCATGATATGTTTGTCATTTCCCGGTATTCGAGAGTCCTTTTATTCATCAACCACGGCATGCAACCAATAATCAAGCATACGATCAAAGGAAAGAAAAAGGGTCAATAAGACAAACACTTCAATTACTTACAAACAAAAGAAATGATGTTCAAGCGACTTCGGACATTTAAGAGTGTAGTGATAAACAACAAAGTACGTGTTTCAAAGTAAACTTAACAAATAAATGGAATAGTAAAAACAAACAATAGTCCCTTCTAACAATCCTGGGGGTGATCAAATACACCAAAGGTAAGTGACAAAACTAAATCTCCGGAATAAGACACGCTTCAAGGTGTTGACAATATTCTTCAAGCTTGGCTTTCTCCTTCAAAAGTTGTGATGCGACTACCTTAATTTCTTGAAACCGATCCTCTGCGACACACCTCTGGGCTACTTCCTTCTTAAGCTGAGCATCTTTGTGTTTGAGCTATTTCTCCAAGCTCTGAATCTTATTTCTGTAGTTGTTCTCAGATACCTGAAGCTTCTGGCACTCTTGATGGGTCTTACTCAACTCTTCTTCCATTTCAGCATGAGATCTCTTCCTAAAACTGGTTGCATCAGAAGTTTCCCCTTGAGCTTCTTTGAGTCTGCGAGCTAAGTCGGCCCTTTCTTGATCTACCCAATAAAGTTTCATCCCTGCCTCACGGCCTTTTGCACGAAGTTGGATATTCGCTACATGAACCTAGGTGAACACCTCGGTAGGCACCGTGTTACTCAGAACAAAAGGAGGTTGCTCACATATAGGAGTTGACCTTGCAAATGGTAACCGTAGAATCTTAACCCTGGCTCTAATCCAATCCAAGTAAGGAACCCTAGCAATAAGAACCTTCTTGCCCAAAGTAGTTCTATCCTTCTTGTGAATTCCCTTCCAAGCACTTGTCACTCTTTTCAACATCACAGGATCACTTCCTCTAACAAAATACACTGATTCAGACACCTCCTCAACCTTTGGCGGTCCATCCATTGCATATCCCAATTGACGATAAGCAAGCACAGGATTATAGTTGATACATCCCTTAGTTCCTATGAGGGGAACATTAGGGAAATCTCCGCAGCTAGTGATAATACTTCGTACTTCCCCCATGTCATAATTCCACCGTGTGATATGGTGGGAGAACTGACTAGTGTTTTGCGTTCGTATTCGCACTTGTGCGGTTGAGCAAGAGTCGCCACCGACTTTTTACTTTATCCTAAAGGAAAGGTTAAAAAAGCACAGCAAAAACCTTTTGAGATTTTTCTTGGGTTCGGGGGGTAGATTATGAAAAGGGAAGGTATTAGCACCCTTTTCATCCATGGTTATCCATGGGCTCTTAGTTACTTGGTTTTTAGATCACTTGCCTTGTTTTTCGATTGCTTTGAAAATGGTGTGTGTGTGGGTGCTTTTTTGAAAATGTTTTGAAAAAAAAGATGCCTTGTCTTAGGCAACTAATGTATTTGACTCGTGTTTGAGTGTTTTACAAAAGTGTGAATCTTTTCGAAAAGATGTTTTCAAATGTTTTTTGAGAGTTTGTTTGAAAGTGTTATGGATTGTGGTTTTTGAAAAGAAGGCAAGTGTTTTTGCAAGTTGATCTCAAGTAACTAAGAGTTTTGTCTACCCTATTATACTCAAAGGTTTTTGTCATGTTTTAACCCCTTTTAACAATTTTGTTCTACCATTGAAATTGGTGGACAATCTTGCGTTTAGGAAGTTTATTCGGGACGGGCGCGGGTCATCGTATGGACCATGAATGCAATGATGCCAAGTGTCTTTGGCAATTTGCTTTGAAGGGACTATGATCATTCCGTTTAGGCAACACTTTGAGACTTATGATCATTTGATTTTGTTTTGCCAAAGGTACTCGACGTGCAAGCATGGCCCATTTTGGAAGGCAACATGTGGGATTACCCTAGGGGGTACAAGTGTGATTGTGTATTGATTACATGTATTTGTCTTGTATTAGGTTATCTAGCGTTTGATTTTATGTACATACAAACCCTAGGTCTAACCATGGTATAATTGGAAAACTGTAAATTGCGGAATGTAAAATCTACGCTATTACAAAATAGTGTCCGGGAGTGAGGGTATAAATGTACAAAGGGGATGAGACTTATAGTATCCAATAAGTTACAACCAAATCGAATGTGCGATCAAATGTAAATATCGAATATGCAAATATAAGATAAAAATATGTGTAGGGCAATGTGAATGTATTTGTGTAAGTGTACAAGTGTATATGTATATGAATTGTGTAATTATGTACAAGCGCGAAATGTGAAATTGAAGCGTATTAGGGTTTTTGACCTAGAGAAATGTTTTAAATGAATTTTTGATTTATATGTTTAATTATGTACAAAGAAAATGTTCAAGTTTTAATTAAGAATGTATCTTTATTTGCAAAAAGTATTTTGATTAAATGTTGTGAATTTAATATTAGAAAAATGTATATAAATTGTTATGTACAAATATGTATGTTAACTAAAAAGTATTTTCAATTTTTAATTATATGATAAAAAAAAAGTGTATAATATGTACAAAATTAATATTTCGAAATTTATGTATAAAGTATATATATAAAAAAAAAGGATTAATCTTAGAAAAAGAAAGTATTAGTTTGTAAGAAAGTATTTTAATAAAAATAAAATGATAAGAATAAATCATAAAAAAAAAGGGTTTAACATTTTAATTATCTTTTCTTGATCATATTAGTATAAGAAGTTTTTACTAGTATAAAAAAAAAGAAATGAAGTTAGTGTTATAAAAAGGGTTAATTGTGAAATATTAACTTAGGTTAGTAAGAGATAAATGGTTAGTATAATTTTTTTGTTAAACAAGGAAAGAAGTGTTTAATGGGCTTCAGAGAGGGTGAAGCGGGTCAGGCCCAGGTTTGTTTGGAGCAGCGTTCTTAGGGTTTGAGAATTATCCGTTCATTTGATAATGCATTAGGGTTTGAGCGGCGCGCTCGTGTATTCGTCTTCTCCGATCCAGCTTCCTGAGCAACTCACTCCGGCCACCAGCGTCGCCCTCCAGACCTTTCTTCCCTCCAAGGCGTAAGCTTCGCGTCCTCTTGACTTAAGGTTAGTTCCAACGTTTTATGTTCTTATCTCTTTTCTTTTTTACGAATTGCATGTTTTTGATTTGAGTTCTTACTTGATCTTTCGTTATTATGAGGTGAAGGAGAAGAGGTAGAAAGCTCGTTACCTGACCTTGGAGAAGGAGGAGAGAGGAGGAGTGACGCTTTAGGAGGCCGGAACGGCGATTCGGTGACGAAGCTGGATGCTTGCTTTGCTTCTGATGCTTTCCTGGTATTTTCGTTCTTACCTCTTGCTGTGTGAGGGTTTTATGATGATTTTAGATTTGCCTGAAAACCCTTCTTTCTTCTTCTTCTATGTCACTGATGCTTTGAGTTGTTGCCTGAGTTTGAAATGTGATTGCTTGTGATGTATGTTTAAGATATGCCTTTCTGAGAGGTTTGCTTTCTTCTGAATTGCCTAATTTGAAATGGCCAATGATGAACACTTTTCTGAGGCTTAGGAGTTGGACAGGTTTCTGAGGTTTTTTTGGGATAGGCTAAGTTTGTGACCGATACTTGGCTTGAGGGGTTATGTTGGTTATTGACAGTAGGCAGGGTTTTAGTTTGACAGGGGTTTCATGGCTTGAAGTTTTGTTTCTTTTCTTGACAGTAGGCAGGTTGTTATGCTTTTGAACTTGGTTTATCAGCTTGGATGGGTTTGAAGCTCTGTCTCTTTTTTTGATAGTAGGCAGGTTGTTATGCTTTTGAGTTTGATAGGCTTATTGCAGGATGAGGCCTTGAATGGTTCTTTGTGGGAACTGGACAGGTTTTTGAACATTAGCAGGTCATGTGAGGTTAATGGTAAGGCAGGATATGCTTCAGTTGCCCTTATGCTTTGGTTTGGATCTTTTTTAGTAGGCAGTTTTTTTTTAGTCTTTTAGTTTTTGTGTCTTTGGTTGATTGTTGTAGGTTTGCTTCAGTGTGTTATGTTGTTGGTATCTGCTGTTTGATGAGGCTGGATGGTTTTTATGTGAACTGGACAGGTTTAGGCATCAACAGGTTTTTTGGTTCTTTGTTTATCAGGTTTTTTTGAATGTTTTAAGGTTGAGGCAGGGTTGATGAGGTTTGACAGTATGTTTTCTTGTGTTCTTTTGTCCTCTTTCTCTTGGTCTTTGGCGCCCAATCTTTATTCAAACCTTGGTCTTCTCTTTGATCCAAGCTTGCTGGGTAGTTTTACAAAGTTTCTTGGCACTTTTCCATTTTTGGTAACTGTCTATGCTGTGTACTTCTGCCCAGTTTTGAATAATGCTGAATTGTATTCTCTTTTTTGTATATCTTTTTTGTCTTCCCTGCCTAAGCCTAAAACCTGCCTATGCTGCTTTATCTCTCTTCTTCTCATTTTTCAGTACAGTTTAATATTATTATATGATTTCCTGTACTATTTCTGAAGGGGCCCTACTGGTGGGAAATGATGAAAAAGATTTTAGCTTGCATAATACATCTTCTGCATCTTTATCTTGCTTTGACAGTTTGGATCTGACTTTGCATTTTGATATCCTTTCCAAATCCTTCTCATTGGTAGCCTTGAGTAGACTTACACTTTTGACAGTAGATTTCTCTTTTGCTTTTGATAGAAAGTGGAATCGGATTTGAACTATGCAGTTTGAATTCTGGATTTTATGCATTTGACATTTTTTATTTATGATAAAAATCTTCCCTCTTTGTGAACCGGGAGAAATCCCGTGATTTGCAGAGAGGGTCAACTGATCCCAGTCAGTGGCCCCTAATGATGAGCGAATTTTTAACTGTCTTTTCCAATTTAATGCTTTCTGACTTTTCTTTTTCTTTTTGCAGATAAAAAATGGAGCACCGGAATGAAGTGAAGAATGAAGAATTAGAAATAGGATAGAATTTTTACTTTCAGTTTAATTTTTGTACATTATTATTATTTTAAATACTTTGTAATAAATATTCGTATCCAAATAATAACAATTGTAACAATTATTAAATGTGAAATAAAAAATTCATTGGTATTTAATTCTCGTTCAATTCCTTTTCTTTAATTGTTTACTTGTTATTTATAGTTCCTTAAATAAAATAAAATGAAAGTTTAAATTTCAAATATTTTAATTCTTAGAATCATAAATAATCAACTAAACCTTTGATGATCAAAATAAATGAATGCGACGTATCCATTATTCAAAGCAACGCACAGTCGAACACAAAAACTTAATCAGATGCAATCCTTTTTTCACTGATTCTTTTGCCAAGCACTGTAATTCCACATTGCACACATCCCTTTTGACTGGTGAATTCAAACCAACTGCCTCATTTACTGATTAAATCAAGATAATGCGAATTTTAACCCGAATCTCGGAATAAACTGCAAAGTGCGGTAGAATTTAAATTCTTCTGAGAATATGCCCATAAAACCTTAATTCCTGATTAAATGCTAGATAACGCTCGCCTGATCAAAATTGAACCAAAAATCATCCAAACCCTAAGCCAACTGTATAAGACAAATCAGAGCTCTGAAAATCAGTAAAAAAACCCTAATTTTGCTTGACTGTCAAGAAAAATTCGTTTGTCCGATTCTCGTGCCAATTTGAAAAGTTAGGAAATGTCTGAAGCTGAGATTGCTTGTAGAAAAAATGCGAGGGCAAATTTTGGGGTACAACAGTTGCCCCTGTTCAATCTTCTTAGACCTGAAGAGTTAGATTGGCAAGTTTGCCTTTCGCGACTTGAAGGTAAAAGAAGATTGGACACTAGAGTGCCCGGAAATTTTCACTCGCATGTTGAAGTATTAGCAATGTGATGTCGGGAATGGGCTTATAGATGCCATTTGGAGAGGTAGTGGATAGGGGGATGGGCTTATAGATGCCATCTGAAGATGTGACAGAATTTTGCCGGGAATGGGCTTATAGATGCCATTTGGAAGTGTTGATCGCGTAAGAGATTCCTTAGCGAGAACTTGTGTATTTTGAGAAGGGAAGATGTTTTCCTGGCTCGTTACAGGTATTGATCTTCAAACTCTTTAGGTGGATATGCCCTGGCTGGATACAGGAATCGAATCTTCAAACTCTTTAGGTGGATATGCCCTGGCTAGATACAGGAATCGAATCTTCAAACTCTTCAGACATGCCCTGGCTAGATACAGGAATCGAATCTGGAATGTGGTCAACAGATATGTCCTGGCTGGATACAGGGATCGAATCTGGAAATGATAGTTGATAGATATGCCCTGGCTGGATACAGGAGTCGAATCTTCAAACTCTTCAGACATGCCCTGGCTAGATACAGGAATCGAATCTGGAAATAGTCGTCAACAGATATGCCATGGCTGGATACAGGAATCGAATCTGGAAATGATAGTTGATAGATATGCCCTGGCTGGATACAGGAGTCGAATCTTCAAACTCTTCAGACATGCCCTGGCTAGATACAGGAATCAAATCTGGAAATGATAGTTGATAGATATGCCCTGGCTGGATACAGGAATCGAATCTGGAAATGATAGTTGATAGATATGCCCTGGCTGGATACAAGAGTCGAATCTTCAAACTCTTCAGACATGCCCTGGCTAGATACAGGAATCGAATCTGGAAATGATAGTTGATAGATATGCCCTGGCTGGATACAGGAATCGAATCTGGAAATGATAGTTGATAGATATGCCCTGGCTGGATACAGGAGTCGAATCTTCAAACTCTTCAGACATGCCCTGGCTAGATACAGGAATCGAATCTGGAATGTGGTTGTTGAAGGTAATTGTCTTTTGGATTGCCTTTTACCTGAAAAGGCAAAAACATAAGTCGTATGCGATGTCATGATGTATGATATGCACGATGTCATGATGTTTGGCATGAGATTGTGTTGTATGCGCTTTATCATGTATATAAACAAGATGTATGAGAATGTGAAATGTTTATGAATGTAATTTTCGTCTTAGGGAAGTAAATCCTTGATGACCGGCCGGGGAGTTGCTCTGTGGAAGAGATACTTGGCCGAGGTTTGACGAGAGACCTGCTGAGTACTTTGATGATGGATTCCGCTGGGGATCGAAGGAACTTTGCTGGGGGCGATCTTCTGTGGTTTTTTAGCTGAGGATAACCCAGTTATAAGTCCTTGAGAGGAAATAACTCTGAATAAAGACTCAGGAGAGACGTCCGTACTTTGCAGGGGACAAGCTTTCTGCCGGGGAAATGGATTCCACTTTCCTGGGGAACCCTTTGGATTGGACTCTCCCGGGGAAATAGGGCATTCATTGTAAGGCTGATGTAATGCTGAAACCTTATCTTACTCCGTGGGGAATCGAGATAACCTGGTCACATTCTTCAGTTGAACCTATCTTGGCGGACAAGGCGACCAGACTGCATTAGACAACTCCACATTGCCCCTGTTTCCGATGTCACCTATAATTAATCTTTCGTTTCATATGTAAACATTTATGAATCAGCAATTTAATGTCAAATGCATATATCAAAAATGAACATTGGACGTTCTTCGCAAGACAAAACATAAAAAGGAAAACAACGGTAATTTGCATGGACAAGTGAATTTGTATTGATTTGAATTTTGCCTGTGAATAGGAGTTCTTGTACAAGAGGCTAACATCCTAGTAAGAGAATGCCGCCGAATAACATAGAGTTAACAATTTGAAAAAAAGGAAATCAAAACAGCTATGTGAATGATCCCACTGGGTTCCAACTCGGCTATCGCCTTTATGTCTTCGAATGTCTCATCGCTTTGCTACCTAGTTGAAGATGAAGTTGATTGGTCGATGCCGAAATCTGAGCCAGATAGTTGATGCCGAATTCCGGATGCGAAGCGATCCAATGAGACATAGTGTTACGCTTTTATCCCTAACTTTTGCCTGGACCGCCCTTTCAGGTTTTCAGTCCACCGGGATACCCATTTTTGCCCAAGTCGCCTTTTCAGGTTTTCGACTTGCCGGGTGTACAGGTTTTTATTCATTTCATCCCTTATTTTTGCCCGAACCCTTTTGGTTCGCCGGGAAGCCCTAATTTTTGCCTAGGTATGTCAACCTAGCGGGTCTTTTATTTATGTGTAGTATCTTTTCACTATGTCTGCATTGGCGGGGTGAGGAAGGTCGTCACCATCCATGGTGGTTAGGATCATGGCTCCTCCTGAGAACATACGTTTAACCACAAATGGCCCTTCGTATGTAGGGGTCCATTTGCCCCGGGGATCACTTTGAGGAAGGATGATGCGTTTAATTACCAGGTCCCCAACTTGATACTCTTGCGGTCTGACTTTCTTGTTAAATGCCCTGATCATCCGTTTTTGATACGTCTGACCATGACAGATAGCAGTGAGCCTCTTTTCGTCAATCAGATTTAATTGATCAAGTCGAGTCTGGATCCAGTCATCTTCACTCAAGTCTGCATCTTTCATTATCCGGAGAGAGGGTATCTGGACTTCAATTGGCAAGACTGCCTCCATGCCATAGACCAAGGAGAAGGGGGTTGCCCCGGTTGACGTCCTTGCTGAGGTACGGTACCCATGAAGAGCGAACGGTAACATCTCGTGCCAATCTTTATAGGTCACTGTCATCTTCTGCACAATTTTCTTGATATTTTTATTAGCTGCCTCTACAGCCCCATTCATCTTCGGCCGGTAGGGAGAAGAATTGTGGTGCTGTATCTTGAATTGTTCACAGAGTTCAGTGATCATTTTGTTATTGAGATTGGTACCATTGTCCGTAATGATTCTTTCCGGGATGCCGTACCGACAGATCAAATTATGCCGGATGAAACGTGCCACGACGCTCTTGGTTACTGTGGCGTAGGAAGCTGCCTCAACCCACTTCGTGAAGTAATCGATCGCCACTAAGATGAAGCGATGCCCGTTGGATGCCGTCGGTCGGATCTCACCGATCATATCGATGCCCCACATTGCAAAAGGCCAAGGTGTCGTCAGGACATTCAAAGGAACCGGAGGGATATGCACCTTGTCAGCATAGATCTGACATTTATGACAAGTTCGGGAGTGTTGGTAACAATCGGCTTCCATTGTGGACCAGAAATATCCTGCCCGAAGGATTTTCTTAGCCATAGTATGTCCACTGGAATGTGTCCCAAATGTACCTTCATGTAGTTCTATCATAATTTTCTCTGCTTCAGCCTTATCCATACAACGCAGCAGGGTTGAATCATGATTTCGTTTGTAGAGAATGCCGTTGCTGAGGAAAATTTTGTAGCAAACCTCCTCATGAACTTCTTGTCATTGACAGACACACCTTCAGGATACTCCTGAGCTTCCAAGTACCTCTTCACATCATGATACCAGGGTTTTTCAATCGCCTTCTCAGCCTCGAGCTCGCAGCAGTATGCCGGTTCATCCAACTTCCAGATAATGATCCGGGGAGCCTCATTGTCCCATTTAACTTTGAACATTGAAGACATCGTAGCTATGGCGTCTGCTAGCTGATTCTCCTCTCTAGGGAAGTGTTCGAAAGTTATCTCTTCAAAGTGGGGAAGCAAGGTCGACACATACTCCTTGTAAGGAATAAGATTCGGGTGTTTCGTATCCCACTCGCCTTTGATCTGATTGATCACAAGAGTGGAATCTCCGAAGACACTTAGAAATTTGATCCTTAAGTCGATTGCAGCTTGTAGACCCATGATACATGCCTCATATTCCGCCATATTGTTGGTGCAGTTGAAACATAACCGGGCAGTGAGGGGAGTATGAGTTACTTTGGGAGATATGATTACAGCGCAGACGCCGTTACCCAAAGCGTTGGAGGCTCCATCAAAATGCATAGACCATCGGGATCCTTCTTCAGGTCCTTCATCCGGTCCAGGTACTTCACAGTCAGTTACCACCATGATGTCTTCGTCTGGAAAATCAAAGTTCAATGATTGGTAATCGTCCACAGGTTGGTGTGCCAAATGATCTTCCAGTACACTTCCTTTAATTGCTTTCTGAGTTGTATACTGGATGTCATATTCTGTTAAGATCATTTGCCATCTCGCTATTCTTCCAGACAGAGCGGGCTTTTCGAATATGTACTTGATAGGATCCATTCTTGAAATCAATAAAGTAGTGTGAGTCAGCATATACTGTCTCAGCCGGCGAGCAGCCCATACAAGAGCGCAGCAAGTTTTCTCAAGCAGTGAGTAACGAGACTCACAGTCGGTAAACTTTTTGCTCAAGTAATAAATAGCGTGCTCTTTTCGGCCAGACTCGTCATGCTGCCCCAGCACACACCCCATTGAATTGTCAAGCACTGTCAAGTATAGTATCAGAGGTCTTCCTTCCACTGGTCGCATAAGAATGGGCGGCTCTTGGAGATATTCCTTTATCCTTTCGAAGGCAGCCTGACATTCATCGTTCCAGCGTACTATTTGATCTTTCTTCAGCAATTTGAAGATTGGCTCACAAGTAGCAGTCAGATGTGAGATGAATCGGGCAATGTAATTCAGTCGTCCTAGGAAACCTCTGACTTCTTTCTCTGTTTTTGGAGTCGGAATTTCTTGTATGGCTTTCACCTTGGCAGGGTCCACCTAAATACCTTTATCACTTACAATGAAACCTAGCAATTTTCCGGATCTTACCCCAAAGGTGCATTTGTTGGGATTCAATCTCAGCTTGTACAACTTGAGTCGGTCAAATAACTTCCTCAGATGGTCAAGGTGCTCCTCCTCAGTTTGAGACCTTGCAATCATGTCATCAACGTATACCTCAATCTCATGATGGATCATATCATGAAATAAAGAAACCATGGCATGTTGATAGGTTGCCCCAGCATTTTTCAATCCGAATGGCATGACCTTATAACAGAAGGTGCCCCACTGAGTCACAAAGGTAGTCTTCTCCATATCTTCTGGAGCCATCTTGATTTGATTATACCCTGAAAAACCATCCATGAAGGAGAACACCTTGTGTTGAGCAGTATTGTCGACAAGAACGTCGATGTGGGGTAAGGGGAAGTCATCCTTGGGGCTGGCCCTGTTCAAGTCCCTATAGTCGACGCACATTCTGACTTTGCCGTCCTTCTTTGGTACTGGCACCACATTGGCAACCCACTGAGGGTAAGAAGTCACTGCAAGGAAACCGGCATCAAACTGTTTCATAACCTCGGCTTTGATCTTTTCAGACATCTCTGGACGCATCCGTCGGACTTTTTGCTTTACCGGAGGGCAATCTTCCTTGGTTGGCAGGTGATGAACTACAATGTCGGCGTCCAAACCAGGCATATCCTCATAGGACCAAGCAAAAATCTCCAGGTAATCCTGTAGCATCTGGATCAATCGTTGCTTCACGCTGAGCTCTAGATTGGCACCAATCTTGACCTCTTTCCTATCTGTCTCGGTACCCAGGTTAATCGTCTCCACCGGCTCTTCATGTGGCTGAATAGCTCTCTCTTCCTGAAGTAGCAGTCTCGCGAGTTCACCAGGCACCTCGCAATCATCTTCACCTTCGTCTTCGGCCAAGTTGATCGGATTTTCGAAGTCATAACTGACGGTAGCAGAGCAGTTACCAGTGAGATCCAGGGTGGATTGAAACCTGTATAAGTGAGTGTGTGTAAATATAGCTGTTTTGCAATATGTATAACACAGAAAGAAAAAGAGCGCAAGATTTGAAATGCAACAAGCGTCCAATGTTTTGATTGATGATATATGAAAATATCATACAAAAAGCCCTCACAAATGGAGCAACGATGCCCCGGGTAGGACACCGAGCCAACAAAGTTTTAACATATTGTTTGTTACAAATTTGGAAATCAAAAGAAATCAATTACTGCGTGACAAATGTGATAGGTGTAAAATCCTTCGCCGTCCAGTTGCTTGGTCCGTCGCTGGTAGTCGGGTAGATCCAACTGTCAAACTCTGCTTCCTCTACATCCTCCTCAATAGCATTCACCCTTGAACTGGAGATAAACACCGGAGCCTTTCTGATCTTCTCTTTGCGCACATCCCTCTGAGCCTCTGCAGTGAAGCCCAGCCCAAACTTGTCGTTCTTCTGAGTGAAGTCAGGGAGCTGACCCCAGTTTGCACAATCGCCTTTCTGAACCACAGCCCGGGCATCCCTCAGGGAAGCCATCTTCAAGGAAACATTCTTCTCGACTGTTGTTTCTGCTGCTGCTGAAATTGGATGTACCTCCTCGAAATGCTGAAAGGGGGTTTCAATAAACTCCCCGTCCATCTCAATGTATCTGAAGGAATTCAAATGGCTCACCATATACTCCTCTTCTCCTTGCACAGTGACGATCTTCCCTTTGACAGGATACTTCAGCTTCTGGTGCAAAGTAGAGGTCACTGCCCCAGCTTTATGGATCCAAGGTCGACCCAATAGACAAGAGTACGATGGACGTATATCCATCACATAAAAAGTAGAGTCAAACACTTGAGAGCCCACACGAATAGGGATGCTAACCTCTCCATGAACAATCCTTTTGGAACCGTCAAAGGCCCTGACTATGATATTGCTGGGCTTCAGTTCTAGGCCTTCATAATCCAAACGGTCTAGAGCCTTTTTTGGTAGGACATTCAAGGAGGAACCAGTATCCACCAATACATGCGCCAGAGTAGTGCCCCTGCATTCGATAGAGACATGCAGGGCATCATTATGGTCTCTTCCCTTCGCAGTCAGGTCAGCATCTGAAAAACCCAGGCCATTGTCTGCTGTCAGATTTGCTACACAATCAGTGAACTGGACTGCAGTTGTCTCCTGCGGCACATGGGCCGTTTTGAGAAATGAAATCAAGGCTTTAGCATGGGCCTCAGAGCATAGCAATAAAGAGAGCATGGAGATCTTGGAGGGCGTATGCCCCAGCTGCTCGACAACATTGAAATCACTTTTCTTTATTATTTTCAGGATCTCCTCCATTTCTTGTTGGGAGGCCTCAGCATTTATAGGTGTTGGTGCCTCCATCCGGGCAGGCTCTTCTTCAATCCCTTTGCCCCGAGCATTTGATGACTCGGCAGCAGGGGAAACAACTTGATCAGCAGTAGGAACAGGTAAACTTGTAGGTGTTATAAGGAGGGGTTTTCGAGTAGCGGGCGGTGCAATGTCAGGCGAGAAGAGCCTGCCACTGCGGGTGACCTTGGCTCGACCAGTGATATCGCAGATACTGGCGCCAGCATCGAATTCTTGTTTGATTCCATTCACGTATACGTCTGCCCCATAATGCCAGGGGATAGCTTTATCAGATACGTAGGGGAGAGGTCCCGGATCAGTAATAACCACAGGTGCAACAGTCATGATTTGAACAGGCTTCTTCGGGAGAGCCTTGATTGGATTTTTGAAGATGGTAACCACATAAACTTCTTTTACCGGAACCGACTGAACATCAGACTTCTTAAACAGAATCTCCTTGCTATCCATTAGGTTTTGAATGCCTAGCTTCAGCAAGGGACAACCAGATAGGGAAACAGCACAGAACAGGCAACCTTCACTGCAACCCAGAAATAAACCGGCCAGCAGTAGGTTCTTCTTAACAGTCAAAAAAAGGGGTAACAATTTCATTTACCGAAACAGCATACAACTCTTCCTCAATGGAATTTACTCTATGCTGGGGCATAGGAGCAGTTACAACATTTGGTCTCTCCGGCGCTTCAAACTGAATTTCCTTTGCATCGATCAGATCTTGCACTTTGTTTCTCAAGGCCCAACAATCATCAGTAGTGTGCCCGGGACTATCAGAATGATAAGCGCACCGGGCATTTAGGTTATACTTAGGAGACGTAGTGTTGACGACCTTAGGAGCTTCTTTGAGGGTCACCAGGTTGGCGGATAAAAGTTGGGGTAAAATTTGAGATAAGGTCATACTCAGTCGAGAATACTGCCTCTTGGGCCTTTCGCTTCTTTGTTGATTATACTGCTGAGGAGCAGCAACAGGTTTCGAGATGACCAAAGCATTGACGGCTTGGCGACTCTCGGGCTTGATCTGTCTTCTAGGACCATAGACGGCACTTGCTTCTTTCTTAAACGGCCTCTTCTCAGCGCTTGTGGAGGCAGCCTTTTGTATCTTGCCTGACCTGATACCAGCTTCAATCCTTTCTCCCGTCAATATTAAATCTGTAAACCCAGTGGAGGAGTTACCAACCAAATGATTGAAAAACGGACCAGACAATGTCCCTAGAAATATATCAACCAGCTCCCGATCAGTCAATGGAGGCTGCACCCTGCCAGCCAAATCTCTCCATTTTTGAGCGTACTCTTTGAACCCTTCACCCGTTCCTAGAGACATACCCTGAAGTTGGGTACGCGTAGGAGCGAGATCAGAATTGTATTGGTATTGTCTGTAGAATGCGCTTGCCAAATCTTCCCAGTGTCGGATGCCAGTTCCATCCAATTGGTAGAACCATTCAAGCTGTGACCCCGAGAGGCTATCTTGGAAGAAGTGAATCCAGAGGTTCTTATCTGCCGTGTAAGGTTGGATTTTCCTTACGTACGACCTCAGATGCAGCTTTGGGCAGGAGACTCCATCATACTTGGCGAAGGCAGGCGCCTTAAACTTGTGTGGAATTACTACCCCAGAAGATAACCCCAAATCTCCGAAATCCAGCCCCGGCACATTCTGAATTTCCATGGCGCTCAAGCGGTCCTCCAATTGTTTGTATCTGTCAGCAGCAGGTGAGTATTGTTCGTCGTTATAGTCCGTCTCGTTGTCGGAGACTGCGGGACTAGGAGCTCCTCCCCCTTGGGGACTGTTTTTCTCAGCAGAAGAAGTAGTTGGATCAGCTTTATTATGGAGTGTGTTCCCAAATCTGCGTCCGGTGTTGAACAACGCAGTCCTCTTTTTCTTCTTCTTCTTCAGGAGTAAAGTCTTCAACTCTTGCTGACCTTGGGCTAGGCTTAGGACCATCTCTTGAAATTATGCATTTTGGGCCTGAAGGGCCTTGATTGCTTGCTCACTGGAGGAGTCTGGATTCATGATGACTGTTCAAAATAAACAGCGAAGGAGAGTAAGCAACCTGTGGAATAGGGTACCTGCTATGCATATGGTGCAATGGAATGCGTATGTATGCAATGCATTCAAGGATTCAGAATATTCACAATTTGTTGTAGACAAAAAAGAACGCACATCATATTAATAAGGAGAAATTCGTTAGTACATAAATGCCCTATGGGCCAAATATTACAAAATGACTCCTTAAGGCAAAAAAACATTGCGCATCCTCTTTGGTGCGATGTAGGTATTGAGATTCCTCTCCTCGTGCAGTAGGCGGGTGAGTTCCAGGACTTTCTTTTCACTAGCACGTAGACTGGTCTCAAGAGAATTCCGTTCTTCCTTAAGCTGGATCCAGCTCTTCTGCATCTCTTCCCAAGACGTGGGCATGTCAGGATGTTGAATGGTGTAGGACACCTCTCCTTCCAAGACTGGTTCTTTGATCACAGGGAGCATATGAGGATAAGGCATTACTAACTTCTGGGAGCGGGCTCGTACCCACTTGAGATAAGGTTCCAACGGGATGGAGTTCTTGTGCCCCAGTGTCTTGCTGTCTATCCTATTTGGCATCCTCCAAGCTCTGATAAATCTCTGACGAAGTCCCTGAGTATCGTTGTCGAACTCAAAAACTATGTTAGGAATTAACATGTCATGAGGGCCATCCCTCCGAGCATAACCAAACTGTCTCCAAGCCAGGCATGGGTTGTAAGTAATACCTCCTTTGATTCCCAATAAAGGAACATTAGGGTACTCCCCGCAACGATCAATGATAGTGACGTCTTTCCTGGACCTAGGGCACCAATGTATATCTGCATGCGTGAGAGTCATTAACCGTTGTGACCATCTCAAACCCCGCTCGTTCTTCAAAACTGATTGTGGAAGGTGCGAAATAAACCACCTTCCCAGGAGAGGAGTGCAACACATGAGGACACCCCTTCTTCTCATGGTTCGAGTGTAACATGAGTGAAGGATGTCCCCCAGCAACGTAGGTATAGGATTCCTGGTTATGAAGATCTGGATAGCACTGATATCAATAAGCTGATCTGGGTTAGGGAATAACACCAAACCATAGACAAGGAGGGCCATAACTTCTTCAAAAGCTTGTAGGTCAAGGGAGTTCCAACATTCTTGGGCCTTCTCGAACAGAAACCTGGCTAAAAACCCCTTGATACCACTTCTAACTTCCCAATGTCCCTTGAGGTCAGACGGTTGTAGGTGTAGAGCTTTAGCAATCTCTTCAAGCCTGGGTTCCTCTTCCGTACCGTTGTAGAGTAGTTGATCAAGGATAGGGATCTTCAGAAGTCGGGAGAACTCTTCCAATGTAGGCACCAATTGATAATCCGGGAAGGTGAAGCAGTGATGCAGAGGGTCAAAGAATTGGAACAAGACTTTTATCATATCTTCCTCAATGTTGGTGTTAACCAAGCTGATGAGTCTTCCATGTCTCTCACTGAATGAAGAATCCTCGGGAATCCTGGACATAAGTTCCTTAAGCTGAGGAGGGATCCTTACAAGGCTAATCTGAATTGTCTTTCTGCGAGCAGTTTCCATGTCCTATAAAACAAGAACAAAGATGAAGATTCGAAACCCTTGAAATGGTTAGTCAATGCACATGATGCTGTATGATGTTAAGATTAAATACACCACAAATATTCACAAAGGCAAACATGGTAAGGCACACAAGTCACACAAGACAAACCCTTAGAGTTTAGGCCTGCATGGGATCTGGGTATTACCCTCTTGAAGTTTGGTGGGCTCAACCTGTCCTATTAGAAGTAACCGGGTTCTAAGGGTCCCAATATCACTGGATTGCTTTCATTGTTCATCGTTTCGATTTAGCCACTGAACTGGCGACCGAAATATTCCAGGAAAGCACCCTCAATTGAGTGTAGTATCGAGTATCAACCAACCTCGGACTGCACCAAAGTCAGTTATCTCACTACCCTAAAAAGGCCAAGATGGTTCAATTAAGGTTCCTAAGGTCAGTTGATGCTTCGCGACACCACGCGGCGGCCCCGTACTCTCCTTGACTGAACTCAAGGGTTACCGGTACACACCAAAGTGCCACATCAACGTAGCAGACTGCTTCAACCATGTCGGTATACCCCGCACAGTTCCCTCACAGCCTTGTTGCTACTTTCTAAGAAGGTATCCCCAGATCCGGGTTAGGATCTATAAAACTCCGATACAAAGCCCACAAATGTAAAGCAAACAAAGTAATCAATTGAAAGTAAAGGTGATCTAAACCCTAAGGTAACCCCACTTTAAAATATCCCCAGCAGAGTCGCCAGTTCTGTGATACGGTGGGAGAACTGACTAGTGTTTTGCGTTCGTATTCGCACTTGTGCGGTTGAGCAAGAGTCGCCACCGACTTTTTACTTTATCCTAAAGGAAAGGTTAAAAAAGCACAGCAAAAACCTTTTGAGATTTTTCTTGGGTTCGGGGGGTAGATTATGAAAAGGGAAGGTATTAGCACCCTTTTCATCCATGGTTATCCATGGGCTCTTAGTTACTTGGTTTTTAGATCACTTGCCTTGTTTTTCGATTGCTTTGAAAATGGTGTGTGTGTGGGTGCTTTTTTGAAAATGTTTTGAAAAAAAAGATGCCTTGTCTTAGGCAACTAATGTATTTGACTCGTGTTTGAGTGTTTTACAAAAGTGTGAATCTTTTCGAAAAGATGTTTTCAAATGTTTTTTGAGAGTTTGTTTGAAAGTGTTATGGATTGTGGTTTTTGAAAAGAAGGCAAGTGTTTTTGCAAGTTGATCTCAAGTAACTAAGAGTTTTGTCTACCCTATTGTACTCAAAGGTTTTTGTCATGTTTTAACCCCTTTTAACAATTTTGTTCTACCATTGAAATTGGTGTACAATCTTGCGTTTAGGAAGTTTATTCGGGACGGGCGCGGGTCATCGTATGGACCATGAATGCAATGATGCCAAGTGTCTTTGGCAATTTGCTTTGAAGGGACTATGATCATTCCGTTTAGGCAACACTTTGAGACTTATGATCATTTGATTTTGTTTTGCCAAAGGTACTCGACGTGCAAGCATGGCCCATTTTGGAAGGCAACATGTGGGATTACCCTAGGGGGTGCAAGTGTGATTGTGTATTGATTACATGTATTTGTCTTGTATTAGGTTATCTAGCGTTTGATTTTATGTACATACAAACCCTAGGTCTAACCATGGTATAATTGGAAAACTGTAAATTGCGGAATGTAAAATCTACGCTATTACAAAATAGTGTCCGGGAGTGAGGGTATAAATGTACAAAGGGGATGAGACTTATAGTATCCAATAAGTTACAACCAAATCGAATGTGCGATCAAATGTAAATATCGAATATGCAAATATAAGATAAAAATATGTGTAGGGCAATGTGAATGTATTTGTGTAAGTGTACAAGTGTATATGTATATGAATTGTGTAATTATGTACAAGCGCGAAATGTGAAATTGAAGCGTATTAGGGTTTTTGACCTAGAGAAATGTTTTAAATGAATTTTTGATTTATATGTTTAATTATGTACAAAGAAAATGTTCAAGTTTTAATTAAGAATGTATCTTTATTTGCAAAAAGTATTTTGATTAAATGTTGTGAATTTAATATTAGAAAAATGTATATAAATTGTTATGTACAAATATGTATGTTAACTAAAAAGTATTTTCAATTTTTAATTATATGATAAAAAAAAAGTGTATAATATGTACAAAATTAATATTTCGAAATTTATGTATAAAGTATATATATAAAAAAAAAGGATTAATCTTAGAAAAAGAAAGTATTAGTTTGTAAGAAAGTATTTTAATAAAAATAAAATGATAAGAATAAATCATAAAAAAAAAAGGGTTTAACATTTTAATTATCTTTTCTTGATCATATTAGTATAAGAAGTTTTTACTAGTATAAAAAAAAAGAAATGAAGTTAGTGTTATAAAAAGGGTTAATTGTGAAATATTAACTTAGGTTAGTAAGAGATAAATGGTTAGTATAATTTTTTTGTTAAACAAGGAAAGAAGTGTTTAATGGGCTTCAGAGAGGGTGAAGCGGGTCAGGCCCAGGTTTGTTTGGAGCAACGTTCTTAGGGTTTGAGAATTATTCGTTCATTTGATAATGCATTAGGGTTTGAGCGGCGCGCTCGTGTGTTCGTCTTCTCCGATCCAGCTTCCTGAGCAACTCACTCCGGCCACCAGCGTCGCCCTCCAGACCTTTCTTCCCTCCAAGGCGTAAGCTTCGCGTCCTCTTGACTTAAGGTTAGTTCCAACGTTTTATGTTCTTATCTCTTTTCTTTTTTACGAATTGCATGTTTTTGATTTGAGTTCTTACTTGATCTTTCGTTATTATGAGGTGAAGGAGAAGAGGTAGAAAGCTCGTTACCTGACCTTGGAGAAGGAGGAGAGAGGAGGAGTGACGCTTTAGAAGGCCGGAACGGCGATTCGGTGACGAAGCTGGATGCTTGCTTTGCTTCTGATGCTTTCCTGGTATTTTCGTTCTTACCTCTTGCTGTGTGAGGGTTTTATGATGATTTTAGATTTGCCTGAAAACCCTTCTTTCTTCTTCTTCTATGTCACTGATGCTTTGAGTTGTTGCCTGAGTTTGAAATGTGATTGCTTGTGATGTATGTTTAAGATATGCCTTTCTGAGAGGTTTGCTTTCTTCTGAATTGCCTAATTTGAAATGGCCAATGATGAACACTTTTCTGAGGCTTAGGAGTTGGACAGGTTTCTGAGGTTTTTTTGGGATAGGCTAAGTTTGTGACCGATACTTGGCTTGAGGGGTTATGTTGGTTATTGACAGTAGGCAGGGTTTTAGTTTGACAGGGGTTTCATGGCTTGAAGTTTTGTTTCTTTTCTTGACAGTAGGCAGGTTGTTATGCTTTTGAACTTGGTTTATCAGCTTGGATGGGTTTGAAGCTCTGTCTCTTTTTTTGACAGTAGGCAGGTTGTTATGCTTTTGAGTTTGATAGGCTTATTGCAGGATGAGGCCTTGAATGGTTCTTTGTGGGAATTGGACAGGTTTTTGAACATTAGCAGGTCATGTGAGGTTAATGGTAAGGCAGGATATGCTTCAGTTGCCCTTATGCTTTGGTTTGGATCTTTTTGAGTAGGCAGTTTTTTTTTAGTCTTTTAGTTTTTGTGTCTTTGGTTGATTGTTGTAGGTTTGCTTCAGTGTGTTATGTTGTTGGTATCTGCTGTTTGATGAGGCTGGATGGTTTTTATGTGAACTGGACAGGTTTAGGCATCAACAGGTTTTTTGGTTCTTTGTTTATCAGGTTTTTTTGAATGTTTTAAGGTTGAGGCAGGGTTGATGAGGTTTGACAGTATGTTTTATTGTGTTCTTTTGTCCTCTTTCTCTTGGTCTTTGGCGCCCAATCTTTATTCAAACCTTGGTCTTCTCTTTGATCCAAGCTTGCTGGGTAGTTTTACAAAGTTTCTTGGCACTTTTCCATTTTTGGTAACTGTCTATGTTGTGTACTTCTGCCCAGTTTTGAATAATGCTGAATTGTATTCTCTTTTTTGTATATCTTTTCTGTCTTCCCTGCCTAAGCCTAAAACCTGTCTATGCTGCTTTATCTCTCTTCTTCTCATTTTTCAGTACAGTTTAATATTATTATATGATTTCCTGTACTATTTCTGAAGGGGCCCTACTGGTGGGAAATGATGAAAAAGATTTTAGCTTGCATAATACATCTTCTGCATCTTTATCTTGCTTTGACAGTTTGGATCTGACTTTGCATTTTGATATCCTTTCCAAATCCTTCTCATTGGCAGCCTTGAGTAGACTTACACTTTTGACAGTAGATTGCTCTTTTGCTTTTGATAGAAAGAGGAATCGGATTTGAACTATGCAGTTTGAATTCTGGATTTTATGCATTTGACATTTTTTATTTATGATAAAAATCTTCCCTCTTTGTGAACCGGGAGAAATCCCGTGATTTGCAGAGAGGGTCAACTGATCCCAGTCAGTGGCCCCTAATGATGAGCGAATTTTTAACTGTCTTTTCCAATTTAATGCTTTCTGACTTTTCTTTTTCTTTTTGCAGATAAAAAATGGAGCACCGGAATGAAGTGAAGAATGAAGAATTAGGAATAGGATAGAATTTTTACTTTCAGTTTAATTTTTGTACATTATTATTATTTTAAATACTTTGTAATAAATATTCGTATCCAAATAATAACAATTGTAACAATTATTAAATGTGAAATAAAGAATTCATTGGTATTTAATTCTCGTTCAATTCCTTTTCTTTAATTGTTTACTTGTTATTTATAGTTCCTTAAATAAAATAAAATGAAAGTTTAAATTTCAAATATTTTAATTCTTAGAATCATAAATAATCAACTAAACCTTTGATGATCAAAATAAATGAATGCGACGTATCCATTATTCAAAGCAACGCACAGTCGAACACAAAAACTTAATCAGATGCAATCCTTTTTTCACTGATTCTTTTGCCAAGCACTGTAATTCCACATTGCACACATCCCTTTTGACTGGTGAATTCAAACCAACTGCCTCATTTACTAATTAAATCAAGATAATGCGAATTTTAACCCGAATCTCGGAATAAACTGCAAAGTGCGGTAGAATTTAAATTCTTCTGAGAATATGCCCATAAAACCTTAATTCCTGATTAAATGCTAGATAACGCTCGCCTGATCAAAATTGAACCAAAAATCATCCAAACCCTAAGCCAACTGTATGAGACAAATTAGAGCTCTGAAAATCAGTAAAAAAACCCTAATTTTGCTTGACTGTCAAGAAAAATCCGTTTGTCCGATTCTCGTGCCAATTTGAAAAGTCAGGAAATGTCTGAAGCTGAGATTGCTTGTAGAAAAAATGCGAGGGCAAATTTTGGGGTACAACACACCGAATATCAAATGAAGTGAGGTTGACAAGTCTGGATGACCATCAGAGAGAATGTCTGGTATCCACGAAAGGGCCACTTACCGGTAGGTGCAACTTGAACCATTGATACAACATTCAATGACATAAACTTACATTACCTCATTTTCCATGCCTGAAATGAATGGTGTAAAGAGTATCTGCCAAGAGTGTCGGTACCGGGTTCTTATTTCTAAAAACACAAATAGCCGTCAAATCCATAAAATTTCTCTTGTAAGGGAAGAGGAAGATCCCGTATATAATGAGAGAAAACAGAGTGCTGAAGTTACTCCAATTCCATTTCTTCCCCAAGTCTTCAACTTTCTTCACTAAGAAACTCAAATAAAACCCTGTAGTATCCTCACTTGATTTCAATTGTCTTTCACCTCTTTCCAACTCAAATGAAGAATTTCAGCAATAACTTTGAACTTCGGCTTCTCCGGCACTTGGACAAAAGGAACTTCATCGGATAACTTGATTTTGAGTAAGTACGCATACTCTTCTAGTGTGGGAACCAGTTGATAATCTTGAAAAGTAAAACACCATAACTCCTTGTCATAGAACTGGAAGAGGGTGATCAAAGCCATTGGATCAACTGGAGTGTTAAGGATTAGTAACAAATTGCCAAATTTTTTGTTGAAATTATTCAGAACATCACCCTTCAAATAAGAACTCAACCTTTTCAATTCGGGCACATCAATAGTAGGAATCTGATAAGCGAATGTATTCTTGGTGGGATCTTTAACACGAATTGAATCAAACTCATCTGACTGGAGGTCAACCATTTCTGATGGAAAGAAGACTCTTGAATGTCCCTGGAAGATGACATGCACATGCTAGTTATTTTTTATACATCATTTTTTAGAAATAAATATGCTATGATGCAACATGACAAGATAAAAGTTTCACATTGGATAATGGCTGGACCATTACAGAACAACACCACTCAAGATCAAAAGAAAATCCCAAAGCTTCAACACTATCATGGGAACCTGAGTCACCTTTGCAACACAAAGTCACCAACAATACCTGTACCTGTAAGAAAAATTTTCCCGCCCCTCTCACGGGTATAGTCTGGGTCAAGGTAAGGTTAAAAGCCAAATCAAAGTACAAGAGCTCGAATGTCGGTATCATCATACGATAACACCTATTCGAACTACCTCTGAAGTCCTGGGTCTCATGGTCAGGTCTACAAAGCATCCGCCTCATAGGTGCCATGGCCACTCTATTCCTAGTTCCTATGGAATTCACTCATAGCCTGGTTATGAGGCCTTTTACCTCATGGAACAACCCACCCACCAAGAAAATCCAGAATTCAAACAGTCCAGCCAAATCCAGTTTGCAGAAAGTAAAGCGCACATAGGATGCAATGCAAACAGATAAATATGCAAAGCGGTAAAATAAACACCCAAAAAGAAAACAAACAAGAGCTAGGATCGACTCCGGGATGGACCAGCAAAAGGTCAATCTATCCCCAATGAAGTCGCCAGCTGAAACCGCACGGCCGGAACCTGTCATCTGGATGTAATGAAACATCAATGAAGACTCCACCGAACGTCTTTTATCCCGCCGAAAGGGAAAGGTAAACATCGAGAAAACCTGAAAAGGGAGAAATCACGGTCTTTTGACTGAGAGATCGGGTAAGGGAGTCTGTTACACGAGGGGAAGGTATTAGCACCCCACGCACCCGTAGTACTCTACGGTGTCCACTCTTGTTGTCTAATCTAACGGGTGTGGTCAAATCCTATGTCTATGGCTTAAAGCTGAAAAGGGAATGCATGCAAAAGAAAAAAAAGAAAACAATGTAGGTAAAATAAAAGATGTGCTCGGTTGGGCCCTACCCCTTTACCTACGTATCCCTTTTAAGGAATCAGAGCAGTCGTAGTTCGGCTTACATATTTTGGTTGGTTTGTGTTTTTTAGTTAAGACAACAAAAACAGTCAAGATGGCAAAACATCAAATAAAACAACAAACAGATGAGATGATGAAACATCGACTAAATAATAACATGGTAACATGTCAAAGATGGTGAAACGTTAAATGATAAAATGAAACACCTAACAATGACATTGAGAGTCAAAGTAGGATAACAAACATGTGCGATGGCGAAACATCAGCTTCAAACCAGTGTACGATGGCGAAACATCGACTAAAAGATGACAAAGTATCATGGCAAAGATGGCGAAATATCAATAAAACAGATGACAAAACATCACACCTAACAATGACATTAAGAGTCAATGTAGGATAACAAACATGCGCAATGGTGAAACATCGGCTTCAAACAAGTATGCGATGGCGAAACATCGGCTAAAAGGTAACACAGTATCATGGCAAAGATGGCGAAACATCAATAAATTGGATGGCAAAACATCTCACCTAACAATGACATTGAGAATCAAAGTAGGATAACAAACATGTGCGATGGTGAAACATCGGATTCAAACCAGTGTACGATGGCGAAACATCGGCTAAAAGATGACAAAGTATCATGGCAAAGATGGCGAAATATCAATAAAACGGATGACAAAACATCACACCTAACAATGACATTAAGAGTCAATGTAGGATAACAAACATGTGTGATGGTGAAACATCGGCTTCAAACAAGTATGCGATGGCGAAACATCGGCTAAAAGGTAAAAAAGTATCATGGCATTGATGGCAAAACATCAATAAATCGGATGGCAAAACATCTCACCTAACAATGATATTGAGAATCAAAGTAGGATAACAACAAATGTGCAATGGCGAAACATTGGCTTCAAACAAATATGCGATGGCGAAACATCGGCAAACCAGGTTTAAAAACAAATCCAAGAGGCACATAAACAAATAGGATTGGTTTGTATCTTTTACCTTGAAGAAGGGTTTAAATTCATTAGAGGTGTTTTATGATTTGCCAAGAAAATAGTTTTTGTTTTAAGGTGCAAAATGCAAAGGAAAAGAAAACAACTAGGGGAGACTATCCTAATCTCTAGCCCTGATGTTATCATACAATGATTGACCCTAAGGTTGAGGATAAAGGAAAACCCTACCTTAATTAACATGTTAGAGGAAGCTTAACAACACTATCCTATAGGTAACATGCAATGAGAGCGAAGTCGTGATCTCAATTTCTAAATTGAGTGACTCATCGATCAATAATTAAAGAAGAAAAGCAATAAACATCCTATAGGGAACATGCAATGATAGCGAAGTCGTGATCTCAATTTTTAAATTGAGTGACTCATTGATCAAAATCAAACACAACACATGTATCAGACAAAAAACCAGAGGGCCTCCTGACATATATAACCAACAGAGGTCCCATCATGCAATCAGAGAACTATGTAACATGAAAATAGAAGAAAGGAAATAACGCAATACCAAACGGATAAATATCCGTAGAAACTGAGCAAGAATAAAATAAACCAAGAGAACTTCAAGCAATTGCATTAGTAGACAAATCAAGTCAGAAATTACGCCATCAAGATGTAAGTAAAGAAGTCATCAGATATGAACATATCCCGTGGGTAATGTATAGCATTCATAATGACATGCATATATATCTTGCATAAACTATCAAACATGCCAAGCACAAGAACAGTGCCAATATAATAAATTGTGTTCCACAAATAAAGTGAAACACAGTAGCCTCAAAACAAAAATGGAAGCTTTCTCAAAGTACCTCGCACATTCAACAACCAAGTTAATATTCCATAAAGTGAATAATGACTCACATAAGGGATTGATGCAACATGATGAAGTGATAACAACATGATAACAATTATCAAACATTATACATGATAGACAAGAGAAAGCAGGCATATGCACAATTTGGTTAAAAGAATCAAAGGAATGTTGGTCCTATCTATCACCATATTGAATTGACAATTGAATATCAATCAAGGATCATGGGAGCTTGATGAGAATATAATCAAAGACCATGAAGGTCAGTAGCAAACACATTTAAATCATACTCAATTAATTCAATCACAGCTCACAAGC
The DNA here is from genome assembly GCA_948472305.1 of Vicia faba. Classification (NCBI taxonomy): domain Eukaryota; kingdom Viridiplantae; phylum Streptophyta; class Magnoliopsida; order Fabales; family Fabaceae; genus Vicia; species Vicia faba. Next base: position 150,514,183 of record OX451735.1, read on the forward strand.
ACAATAGAAGATGAATCCCACACAATGCATTAAAAGGTTCAAACATTCAAACATGGGGAATTAAGTGAAATGGCTTGAGTTTATTTGATTAAACATATCCAACATGATCATTAGGTACCCAATCATAGGACTTACTCAAGTTCATTGGCCATCAAACAATATGCAACAAGATATGCAACATCAGTTGGGTACCTTCACTTCAAAAATGCATCAAAAATAGAAAAGGATTTCAATAATTCTAACCAAAAATCTTCAAGCATATTTGAAATGTGTAGAAGTCATAATGTAAACCCTAAGTTCATGAATGGTTGAGGAAGGACTCAAATGAGGCCCAAAGTTCAAGACTAGTTGGCAAAAACTACCAAACTAGACAAGTTTTCAAAATAATTTGTGGAAAAATGTCAAACCAAGTCAAATAATTCAAGAAAAATGGTTTTTAAATCCTTAACACATTCATGAACCATAATCAAGACTTGAATTCCAATGAACATCCAGGGAATAATGGTTTTGTAAAAGAAACTTGCACAATAAGCAACAAAACCCTAATTTTTGACTTTTAATCTTAAACATTAATTAGATAAGATCAAAATTCAAACAATTCAAACCAAGATCATGCAAATCACAAGGAAACCCTAAAAGTCAGAATACATATTTTTTCACATTTTTTGAATTGAAGAAAAGTAAAAAATTTAATTTAATTCAAACAATTAATCAATTAACCCAATAATCTCATCTCAACATGAAATTTTAAACAAAAGTCAAAAAAATGTCCAATCAAAATTATATTCAAATATTAGCATTAAAAACACATATCTCTGATTTTTTTGAATCAATGGAAGTATTAAAGTAAAAATTAACCAAACAATTAACAATTAAACTATTATTTAAGGGCAAAAAATGCAAACCCTAGCCAAAAGTCACAAAAGGGTCAAAATAAAAAAATATTCAGATTCTATGATTAAAAACAAGCTTGCATGATTTTTTTTGAGAATTTTTGAATCAATGGAAGTATTAAAATAAAAATCAAACAAACAAATATTACAAATAAACTTTTGAAATTAAATTTCTAATAAAAAACAAGAAAAAATGCTAAACTAAAATCAGAATCAATTTTTACATCATTTTATGAGTTCAAAATAATTTTTGTGGAATTTTTTAGATCAAAATAAAAATTAAAACAAAAGTAATCATTGAATAAACAATTATTTAAACTTATGAATTTTTAAACTAATCAAAACGTTTTTAAAAAATTCCAAAAAAATATGACAAATACTAGAAATTATCATTGGCCTATGGTAATTTTTTTATGATTTTTGAAAATGTTTTGATCACAAAAATAAAATCAGAAAATAAAATAAAATGGAATGCATTAAAAATTTGAACCATCTAATTAAGGCACGCCACCTCATCATCTTCAACCTCAAGACTATGCCCTAAATGCGTGTTCTTTCAGTTTCATACCTCATGTTCTGATCGATACCTCTCCCTTATTTCTCCACCAAAATCCATGATTCAAAGCTCAAAATAAAGCTAGATCTAACGTTTACATCACGACACTTATAGATCTCAAAAAGATTGACTAGGAAATTAGAAATCTGGATGCGAAAACTGCAAAAACTCACTGAATATGAATTATTCAGAAGTTCAAACAATGATCTATTCTTCCATTTCAAACAAGATTATACGTCAAACCTATTGTTTGGCCAGCTATGAACTCATAAACATGAAGTAATTCAACAAATCAAGCTGGAAATAACAAAATGAAGTTCAAGAAGCTTACTTCAATGTGAAACTGGAAATGTTGATCCCTTAGTTATAGAAGAAAACAGACTTTATGATCTTGATCTACACACTTCAGGGATGATGAATTCACAAGAATTTTGATGAATGCGCGAAGGAGATGAGACAATAGAAGAAACTTACAGAAAAATGGTGGAACACTTCAGATCTGAAATTCTTGTAATGGGACCTTCCCCTTGTGAAATGAGGCTTACAGTGCACTATATAGTGTGGGTAGAGAAGGTTAGAAAAGGAAATTGGTCTTCCAAGTTGTTCAAGGGCTTGATTGAAAAATTTGGCAAAATAAAGGATGCACATGGGCCTCTGCTATTTGCTCGTGCGTTCCTCCCTTTTCTTTGAATTTTATCAACTAAATGAGGTCAGGAGCTCATGCTTAAAGTTCCAGGTTATGACTCATCGAGATGAGAGAGTGTTGGTGAATTGGCTTTTCTTGGCAACTTTGAGCATTTTGTATCCAAGCAAACACCATGGTCCATGGAGAATGAAATATCTAGCATTATGGGCCTTAGCAAGTCACAAATAGGACATGGTCTGGATTAGAAACAAAGAGAATGGCTGAAACTTGAGTTCTCATGAATTGGCCATTTTGCATATTTGTCAAATTTCAATAAAATGCCTCAACATTCCAAAGCTCATAACTTGCTCATATTTTTGAATTTGGACACAAATGAGTACAATTTAGAAAGGTATTGAAAAGATCTAAAATCCCTTAGTTTTTAGTTTTTGCAATTGAATCCATTAAGTTTCCCAAAATTGAGCTTGAAATTCACTAAATTTGGAAAATGGCCTATAATTTTGTGACTTCCAAAGACCATAATTCTTGATTCCTTGCCAATTTGGACATGAGACCAAAAGGAGATGAAAGATCATCCTCTTATATTTCAAAGCATGTTTCATTTGCATTTTTTTTATCAAAGGTGAATAAAATATGAGTTTTTGAAGTTAAGTCCTCATTTTCCAAAATTAGAAACTTTTAGGGTTTCTTCATGAACCAATTTCAACCCAAACCTCAATCTTTTTGATCCAATGATCAAAATGGACTTGAAATATGAAAATTAAACCCTTGAATTGATGTTTGGCCAAAAATTCACTTGGTAAACCTTGACTTTGACTGACTTTGACCAAAATGACCATTTTGCCCCTTTGAATCAATTGAGCCACTTCCCTTCAAAATTGATGATCAAAACTTTAAACATATGATGTTCCAAACATATAGAGGCCATGTGCAAAGTTTAACTTCAAAATTCTCAAGAAATCTTGATGAAATCCCAAACCCTAGTTTTGTTCAACACATTAGGAGACTGATGAGTCATCTCCAAAACTTCAAATCCTCTGATGATCTTGACCAAATTCTTGTACAAAGACTTTTCAAATACCAATGAGATGTTGTAGCTTCAAAATCAAGACTTGTACATGCATCAAAAGCCTTGACCAAACAAAACCCTAATTTGACTGGTGAATCAAAAGAGTGATTCTTCTTATATTCAAACACAAACTTCAATCCTTTGATGATCCAAAGAGATGGATAAGATATCTTGAGATATGCAATAACTTTTGAGCTTGAAAGATCCAGAGGTTTGGATGGTAAGATTCTTCTTGAGCAACTTTCCAATGCAATCAACCTTCAAAGCTTGAGGAAGACTTGATAACCAGAGTACTTTGATCCCATCATAATGTATGAATGCAATGCAATATGATATTCATGATGAAACATAAGCCTAAATCAAGAGGGTAAATTTTGGGGTGCAACACTATGCATGAATAATTTGAAATGAGCTTGATGGGTGAATTCAAGTTCTTTCTGGGAATTCAAATCAATAAAACTCCAGAAGGAACTTACATACATCAAAGCGAGTATGTTAAAGAACTTCGAAAGAAATTTAATATGTCAGAAAGTAAGCCATCCAAAACTCCTATGCATCCTACATGCATTCTGGAAAAGGAAGAGGTAAGTAAGAAAGTAGAACAGAAGCTCTATAGAGGTATGATTGGTTGTCTCTTATATTTAACAACTTCAAGACCTAATATCCTATAAACTTTGTCTTTGTTCCAGATTCTAATCAGATCCTAGAGAATCTCACTTAATAGCAGTTAAGCGAACTTTTAAATATTTGAAAGGTACTATTAATCTTGGTTTTTGTTATAGAAAATCCAGAGAATATAAATTAGTAGGGTACTGTGACGCTAACTTTACTGGAGATAGAATAGAAAGAAAAAGTACTTCTGGAAGCTTCCAGTTTCTGAGAGATAACCTAATCTCATGGTGCAGCGAAAGACAATCCACTATTGCACTATCAACAATTGAAGATGAATATATAGCTGCAGTTGAATGTAGTACTTAGATGCTCTGGATGAAGAGTCAAATTGAAGATTTTCATATTTATCCGAGTAACATTCATATCCTCTGCGATAATACTTCTGCTATCTGTCTTTCTAAAAATCCTATTTTACATTCTAGGGCTAAACATATAGAAATTAAACCCCATTTTATTAGAGACTATATTCAGAAGGAATTCTTTGTTTAAAATTTATAGACACAAACCATCAATAGGATAACGTTTTCACTAAACCCCTTTCTTAAGATAGATTCAATTTCATTCTAAAACACCTCAATATTGAATTATGTCCATAATGAAAATGTAGTTTCTGTATATTTAATACTTAGAACTTTTTGATTTGTTTTAGTGAATATCTGAAGGATGGTTCTTTAAAACCGAGAATGAAAATTGTCTCAGAAACTATCCAGAAGATTTGAATGTTTTCTGAATATGCTACATTTTAAAGATAGAAGTAAGCAGTTCACTACATCAACATCTATCAACCATAAATGCTAAGTCACTCTCTAAGGCTGAACACATTTTCAAAATTTGAAGGGCTGAAATAGTTGAGTTGACGTATTGAGGCGCGAGTCACATTGGTAACTGTTCAAAATCTTCACGCCATCCCCCATTTTCAGAAATCATTAATGTTGTTAATCATTTTGTTTATTTTATTAATTGAAATTAAAATTCATGTTTTCTCCCTGTTGTGTATTTATACCTCACTTTCTCACAAACACTTTCACACCTTCACTCTCATTCACCCTATTCTGTCACTATTTTCTCTTTTCCCTTGTGTGTGTTCTCAAACCCTAAGTCTGTGAACAATGGCTTCTTTTCAACAACAACAAAAGTCTCAAGATTCTCAAATTAATATTCCTAGTTCATCCTCTACTACACACAAAGAAAGGTATGCTGAACCTGCAAGAACTCTCCTCACTCTGGTTGATTCTCTGGAAGTTCTCTGTGAACTCATAGTTGATTTTGAAAGCATGAAAGAAAATGGGTATGAGCTTACGCCTGATGTTAAGTTTCAAGGGTGGAAAAATATTTTGATCAATTAATTGGTCTAGTTTTTCCCAAACTGGTTAAATAATTTTAGATTCATGCTACACCATTAAGTCATCAAGTAACTTGTTATGTAATGGGAAAGAAGATCGCCATCACCGAAGATCTCATTGGAAATCTTGTTGGTCATGACAGAAGCAGCATAAGATGCAGTGAAATGAAAGAAAAAGGTTATGGCCTAATCATCGTATCCAACGAAATCTTCTCCTTTGGACAACCCTCAAACAAGATCAAAGATCTGAATGACTATCTCAAAATTCGGTCTAGAATAATTATGGGGTGCATCAATCATAGAAAACCAACTAGTTCTCCTGACTACATCAATATTGATCAACAATACTTGTTGTACTTCATCGCAACTAAATCCAAAATCCACCTCCCTCATATTCTATTCAATCATCTGAAGACCGGTGTTAAGGAAACAAGGGAAGAAGAAAGAACCAAAAGAGATTGGATTCCGTTGGGAGGGCTTATCTCAGATATTCTGACAGAGAATAAACTGATAGAACATCTGAATAAGGCTAAACAAGTAAGTGTTCTAGAACCATATGCTAGAAAGCCTCTCAATACCAAGAACCTTAAGAAAATGAAGATTATAGAAACCATTAAGAAGGATCCCAAACTTACTACAAAGGAAGTCATCACCACCAGAAGAGCCCTCTGAAGGATTTTCCTCTCTTCACTCAAGCAGACTTATCTCTAGACATTTTCCTCAGATATTTGGAAGCTTGCAAGAGTGATGGAACAATTCCAGATGTAAATATCCTTGATCTTAGGAAACAACCTCTGGAAGTTTCTACCAGAAAGACAAGAAAAAGGAAAGTTGTTGGAGAAGGAACTTCTCAGAAAACTCCCAAGTCTGCTAAAAAGAAAGGTAATCCCTATGTTGTTTCTATTATTGAATCAGTTTTCTTATCAACATCTAAAACCTCATCATCTTCAAAACCTGCTAAAAACCTCTCACCTCAAACCATTGATGACTTTGACATAGAAATTGATACCTCAAAACCCATTAATCATCCTCTGATTAATCCACCTTCCAACCAATTTGTTCAAACTCGGCCAGAACTTGCACAAGTTCTTTCTGATATTGATCAATTTGATCCATTTTTTGAAGCTCCCCAAACCGAAAATCCAAATACTGCCTCTGATCAAATGCCATAAACCACATCAACCATTCCAGGCGTCACCTACCCACTCAACACCAATCAACCACCAAATATCTCTACCATAACATCACAAGACTTCTCCCTTCCAGATATTCCATCTCCTTATAATTCAACACCACCTAACTCTCCTATAATCCTTTCCGAATCTCTCACTAACACTGGCTACTTAGAAGATCCTCTCAGAACCATAATTGACCTAGAAGCCTGGGAAATCTTGTCACAACTTCTCATAAAATAGTCATTCCAAAACCAACACCAAAACTGTCCAAATCAGATATTGATAAATTTCTGTTGGTTTTTGAAATAGAAATACATGAATGGGTTAACTCCTTGAAGCAATCTTGCATGGATAATCTTAACCTAACTTCTTCTAATTCTCTCCGGACTTAGTTCAAAAAATGGTTTAATTCTGAATCTCTAAAGATAAAGGAACTCAGTTATGTAATTACTCAACAAAACTTATATGATCACCTGAAAATCTTTAAGGATCAAGTTCTACGTCACTGGGTAAGGAAACCCCTTCTTCTTACAGACAACGCTTCTTGGGAAGCCTCATAGGAATCATATTTTAATGAACCATCTCCTGAACCTCAACCTTTTCCTCTGGTCATTTTTAAAGACAAAGGAATGTCAGTTGAAGAATCTCCTGAGAAAGAATCTGCTGCAGTAACTTTTGAGAATGTGGCTTCTTCTATTGAAACAACTTCCTCTTCTCTTGTGTTGAGAACTATGGATGAGTTGAAGAAAGAGAATACAGCTGTTAAGGAAAGGTTGGACAAATAGGATGAAACGAACAAAGAAATTAAGGGCATGCTAGGGAAGCAAGAAGAATCAGATAATACAATCAAAAGTCTATTGGAATCCTTTTTTACACGACTTCCACTTCCTCCACAACCTTAGTTCTAGTCTTTTGTTTGTTTATGCTATGTTTATTTCTTGTTTAAAAACTTTTGTTCATTTGCCTCTATTTATATTAATCTTAGTTGAATGCATAATCCTTTTTTGTTTTCTTTTAGTGTTTTATTGCCTTTTGATTTATGACAAAAAGGGGGAGAATTTAAGATATTTTGAATATAATAGTGTCGGGACTTAGTGATAACACGAATTTATATAACATATTTGGCTTAATTTTCATAGATAATATTAGTATTTTTGTTTATTTATTCTATTTTATTTTTTTATTACATTGGTATTTCTTTTGTTTCAGGTATTTGTATTAAATAAAAGATCAATTGAGCAAAAGAAATAAATTGAGGGAAAATCGGATTAAAAAGCCAAAGAAATAAAGCAAAGGGGTGATATAGCAAAATGGAGGAGTTAAGAAGAAAGAAATAATTATACAAAGAAAAAGACTAAGCCCAGAAGAGCAAAAGCCCAGCAGAAGTTCAGTCCACAAGGTGTTACGACCGTAACAGCCTTGTGACGACCGTAACGCGCTATATTTCAACTTCCTCACGTCATGGAGACGTGTCCCATGTTCTCCCATGATTCTGGTAGTTATTCCCATGTTCTCCCATGATTCTGGTAGTTATTCCCATGTTCTCCCATGATTCTGGTAGTTATTCCCATGATCTCCACTAGTCTTCGTACAACATGGAAACGGGAAGTTACAAATGAAGCCTATAAATACAAGTTCAACCTTCAGAGCAAGGGTCGAAGAATTTTCTACAGACCAAATTTCTATTTTTCTGCATTATTTCTATTTCCTTGTTTTTGAGCTTTTTCTATATTACTGTAATTTTCATTCCAAGTTTTAGTTTTTAGTTTTAAGTGTTAATTCTTCCTTCAAGAATTAACACGAATTATTTACTGCAATCAAGCTCAAGGATTATTGTAATACTTCAAGATTACCATAGCAACTTTGATTCCAGGTTTTTATTGAAATTAATATTTATTCAGTTTTTATATTATGCCAATTGTTGTTATGAATTATATTTTGAATTGTATTGCTTCCAAGTTAATTATGTCCGGCTAAATTATTAATACCGGTATGTGACCCGTAGGAACTAAAGGAATTCAGTGATACCTTGGCCAAAAATATTTATAAAACAATTTCTGGTTTCCAATTTCTAAGATTAATTTAACTAACCTTGTCACGAGAGTGAGAGGTTAATTAACATGATTTTGCCACGAGAGTGGGAAATTAATTAAGGCAAGAACCTGCATGCGAGAGCTGGGGTTCGACCCAGATAGTGGTAACGAAACATTGATTTTTAAATACACGAGAGTGTTTTAATAAATTAATTAAACTCAAATTGTTTTCAAAAAATGTTATTAAATTTAAAGTGCATCCACTAGGTTTAGTAGCATGACTTATTTCATAAACACGAGAGTGTATGTCTCAGGTTTTTAAACAATTAGCTTTTACCGAAATACTTTATAGGCCAAGCGGTTCACCGAATTCCCTAAGTCCGATTATCACATACCGGTATAACTAGTACTATTATTTTTAATTAAACTGTTTCCCCAAAAAATCAAATATTCATCGCTTAGTTAGACAAACTGTAGCATTAGATCGTATGCGATTGATCCTCAGTCTCTGTGGGTTCGATAATCTTTTAAAACTAGAACGACTGAACTGTATACTTGCAGTTAGTATCCCGATAGACTTATAAAGTCCCGATCAAGTTTTTGGCGCCGTTGCTGGGGACTGATTAATCAATTAAGTACGATTCTTCTGTTGCGCGTTTAGACTAGGAAACAGAAACCCTCTTTAGATTTGTATGCCAAATACTCACTCCCGATGCGAGCCTTTGCATCTACAAATCTTGTCCCAGTTACTATGTATGACCCGAATTTTTTCTACAACTCCCACTCTGAGTATTTCGAGGAATCACAAGAATCCCATTAATCCGACCTCGAAATACTATTGGAGAATCTCAATGCATCACAGACTCATTCTCATCCGAATTACCTTTCCAACCACCAATCCCAATGTTTTGAGGAATCGCAAGAATATTATAATTCCAACCAAACTTATCCTCAACCAAATTTCCCCTACAATCACTACACCCAATATTTCGAGGAGACGCAAGTATCCTATAAATATGACCTCGAAATATTAATGGGAAATTTTAATGAAATATCAATGATGACAAAGCGCTTTACGGAAACACAAAATGCGACTCTAACTCAATTTGAAGAATCAGAAGAATCGCATGATTTCAACTTCGAAACATCAATGGAGGATTCCGAGCGACGCTAATTCACTCTAGGCTAGAACCTCTGATGGAGCACTTTGTAGAGACACAAACTGTCCAGAACGAAGAGTTTAGAAAACAAAGTCTTCAAAACAGTGAAAACCTTAGGCAATTGACCACTGTGGTTGAGTCGCTCGCGACCCACAACATAACCTTAGAGACCCAAATCTCCCAGCTTGAACAAAACCCTCTAGGACCCTTCCCTGAGGAGAAATTGGATGTTGTAACAACCAGTAGTGAAAAACGAGTTGAAAATCCTAAGGAGAGCGATAATGAGGTTGAGGAGAGTGATAATGAGGTTGAGGAGAGTGATGATGTGGATGAGGAGAGTTCAGACAAGAAAAGAGTAAAGATTGAGAAAAATCCTCCAACACCATCTAATAGGGAGGTTGTAGAAAAGGTAGAAAAGGGAGCACCTATTGTTATGCCTCACCCCTATACCCCACCGTTTCCTTTCTCGAAAAGTTTTATGGAAGCTCAGATAGACTCCAACTCTAAAACGTATGTGGAGGTATTGGAAAATATCCACACTAATGCACCCTTGTTGGAAGTCTTGCATAAAAAGAGAAAATTAGAGGACCGTGAAACTAGGGATATAATTACTGTTAAGAAGGTAAGGTTAACCTTTGAGGTGGTGGATGAAATCACTAAGCCCAAACTTGAAAAGTTGATACTTAGGATAGATCCAGAACCACCACCACAAGTTCAAAAGAATGAACCACCCCACAAAAGAAAGAAAAGAAAAGGTGAGGGATATGTGAGATGGCTTGATAAGTGGCCATGGAAAATCAACCAGTAGTCGTCCTGGTTTCTAATTTTAAATTTTCTCTTCCATATTTTCATTTTTTTCTATTTTATGTTAAATTTTATATTTAAGTCGATTATCGGTTGCACCTTTTCATCTGATGCGTTTGAACTATTTCCCCGTAATACCGATAATTATACTCAATTAAATAATTCACGTTAATATTTATAGATATAATTTGATATTATTTTAATTATCGTATTTCCCCGTCTCGTATTAATATACTGAACTAATACTTCCCAATATTTATAGTATCAATCCTAATGCATTATATACTAGTATTATATATATATATACTATTAATTAAAATTCTAGATTTATCTATTATATATATATATATATATATATATATATATATATATATATATATATATATATATATATATATATATATATATATATATATATATATATATATATATATATATATATATATATATATATATATATATATATATATATACAGTATGTAGTATGTATGCATGTGAGCTGAAATACAATTCCTTGTTCCTTATTCTGCCTAAATTCAAATCGCTGCCCAAGACGGTCGCCTCAAGTCCCCACACCATGCTCTGGAATATATCTGCACTAGTTTGAAAATAAATATTGGACGCAATAATGCTTTGTAATGTATCTGTAGTAAGAAAGAAATGTCACAGGACAGAAACAGCTCTGTTCTGCTAAAAGTTACAAAATTTGTAGCTGTTACGACCGTAACACGGGTTATATCAGTAACCCCTATAGCAGACATAATCTCTTCTTCTTCTTCCACTACCTCCATAACCGTCCCACTACATCCATAACCCCCGCCTCAGCTCGTGCTTCTCCAGATGCATGTTGTCTTTTCTGCTCCCTTGACTGACTGTTTGTTTCGTCCTTTTCTTCTTTTCATTTTCCCACATTACTCCCATTCAACTCTTATTTACTCTTCCATCAAAATATTCTTCTTATTCATCTTCCACCATAATTCTTATTCAAACTTTCCCTGTTCATTTCCCAATACATTATTATTATAATAATTCCTCTTCAATCTTAACCCTCTATAAACACTCTTCTACATTTCTTCTCATTTCACGTCCCTTCCATCTAATTCTCATATACTTTCTCTCATCCATTTCATTTTCTACCATTCTATCCTTCATTTCATTCTCTTCCATGGCTCCACGAAACACTCAACGTCAAGTGAGGCCAGACCGACCACCACCCGACCTATCCACGATTATATTCTGAGAAGACGATGATGGCCAACAAAGAGGAAAGTACATGAAATTCTATTCCCGTTTGGTTGTCCCCACTAAATATGTGGACACCGATTATTTGGATGCCTTGGGTAGGGCGGAAAGCATCACTTTTATGCTTACGAATACGGGTTTGTTAAATCTCTGTTTAAATCCTTCTCCGACCTTTGAACCGCTCGTGCTTGAGTTCCTCAGTTCATTCTCATACAATACGCCTCTCGACGATCCATTCACAACCGGTACCGCGAACTTCCGCATGTTTAATCAAGAATATTCAATTGATCAAGAAAGAGTCGCTGAACTTTTAGAATTCACTAGAGGTCCGACCGTTCATTGCAAACCTTTCGACCCCGAAGGAGACATTTCTTGGGATAAAGTTGGTTTTTCCCTTTGGGATGATCTAACCTGTCAACCCACGGAAAGTTGGCGAGATCTCTGCGCTTCGCATATTCATAATCCCGCTCTGAGGTATTTCCATCGAATTCTCGCAAACATCATTTTTGGGAGGACAATAATCACAAGGTCAACCAAAATGAGATGTTCCTTATTTTCTGTGCCCTCAACGGTCAAGCTGTCAACACTGCTCCCTTCATGCTTAGCCACTTTCACACATGCGTAAATGCGGCCGGTACCAACCCATTTGTCTTCGGTGGAATCATCACATCTTTAGCATATGCTTTAGGCCTTTTCGACGAGCTTTTGTCCTTGGGACAATATATGATGCCGGCCCAGACGCTAGATGTTATGTACTGCCGCGATTCACATCTGATTCCCAATATAATACTTCCATGTCCAAATCAGATTAATGTGCAAAATTTCCAAAATTGGCGTTTCAATTTGAATGCACCAGTCAAGTCGGCTGCACAGCCAGATAATGATCATCCTCCGGCTACTCTAGAAGCAATGTATGCTACGATTCTACAACAAGATCAACGTTTCCAAGCAATGGAAGTCGTTCAAAATGAAACATTGCGCCTAGTTTGAGAAATGCAACGCGACCAACACGACTACGCACATTGGAATAACCGCAATTACAAAGCGATATCAAATCAAATGGAGGATTTCAGCGAGTCCATACATGCCTTAAACCTTAGAATCAATGGATTGCATGATTACGACTCTGATAGACGTAGAAGACAACGAAATAAAAATAGAGGAGCAAGAGGACAAAATTCTCCAAGCGACGAGTGATAACCCTTCTCTTTTCTGATTTCTCCTGGTACTATCGCATTGAGGACAATGCTTACTTTAAATTTAGGGGAGTCAGGACATTTCTTACTTCATTTTTATTATCTTTGCTCTATTTAGTATTCCCTTTTAGTTTCCTTTTTTTTCCTATGTGCTGCGAAATTTCCATTTAATAAAATACATGTTTATGAAATTTTAGCCTTTTATGTAAAATTCTCGTGCTTATTCGAATTCCTCCATATTCTTGAGCCATAACAAAAAAATTCAAACGTTATATTAACATATTCAACTAGTATTAAGGTTGCTTATTTTTATAAATAAGAACTCGAGCGCGACTAAAGCAAAATTATTATCATCATAACACTTCAATACCCCAACGTGTTAGATTGATTTAAGTACTTATTATACCAACACCTTAAGACTTAGTTTTAAAGTAATCCCGAGTAGTTTATAAAAGCAGTCAGCACCTCCTTGAACGACAAACTACGTGGAGAATCGATGAATATAAGTGTTTGATCAAGATTTTTAAAGAGAAATTTTTATTAGAAGATGCACTTATTAAGTTAGATGATCCTTACCAGATCATTTAATTCAACGGTTGTAGAAACTATAAAATATTTATGCAAACAACCATTATGAATTGGTTCAGTGGTCTCTGGTGCTGAACTTGGTAGGGCGGACGACGGTCCGATCCCCCACAATTTGTAATTGGATAAAGGAGTACCAAATATAACTACCAGAACTCCAAGCTAGATTATAAAGATCAAAGTCACTAACTGGTTACTCCACTATGTGCGCGTAAGGTAAAGGGCTTAATGTGATTGCACCAGAATGAAAACGGGTGAAACGAAACGAAAGTATTAGGTCGAGTTATAATTCATGACTTAATTTGGTCTGCATAAATGAGGGTATCTAGTGTCATTACGGTAATTTTGGTGTCGAAGTCTGAACTTGAGTTATCCAAACAAAAGAATTGACCCGCAACCAAATATGAATTGAATTGTGTTCTATATCTACGTTTGACTTATGCTTAAGTAATTTTTCATTTTTAATTTTTGCTTGAGGACAAGCAAAGGTTTAAGTATAGGGGTGTTGATAACACGAATTTATATAACATATTTGGCTTAATTTTCATAGATAATATTAGTATTTTTATTTATTTATTCTATTTTATTTTTGTATTACGTTGGTATTTCTTTTGTTTCAGGTATTTGTATTAAATAAAAGATCAATTGAGCAAAAGAAATAAATTGAGGGAAAATCGGATTAAAAAGCCAAAGAAATGAAGCAAAGGGGTGATATAGCAAAAAGGAGGAGTTAAGAAGAAAGAAATAATTATACAAAGAAAAAGACTAAGCCCAGAAGAGCAAAAGCCCAGCAGAAGTTCAGTCCACAAGGTGTTACGACCGTAACAGCCTTGTGACGACCGTAACGCGCTATATTTCAACTTCCTCACGTCATGGAGACGTGTCCCATGTTCTCCCATGATTCTGGTAGTTATTCCCATGTTCTCCCATGATTCTGGTAGTTATTTCCTTGTTCTCCCATGATTCTGGTAGTTATTCCCATGATCTCCACTAGCCTTCGTACAACATGGAAACGGGAAGTTACAAATGAAGCTTATAAATACAAGTTCAACCTTCAGAGCAAGGGTCGAAGAATTTTCTACAGACCAAATTTCTATTTTTCTGCATTATTTCTATTTCCTTGTTTTTGAGCTTTTTCTATATTACTGTAATTTTCATTCCAAGTTTTAGTTTTTAGTTTTAAGTGTTAATTCTTCCTTCAAGAATTAACACGAATTATTTACTGCAATCAAGCTCAAGGATTATTGTAATACTTCAAGATTACCATAGCAACTTTGATTCCAGGTTTTTATTGAAATTAATATTTATTCAGTTTTTATATTATGCCAATTGTTGTTATGAATTATATTTTGAATTGTATTGCTTCCAAGTTAATTATGTCCGGCTAAATTATTAATACCGGTATGTGACCCGTAGGAACTAAAGGAATTCAGTGATACCTTGGCCAAAAATATTTATAAAACAATTTCTGGTTTCCAATTTCCAAGATTAATTTAACTAACCTTGTCACGAGAGTGAGAGGTTAATTAACACGATTTTGCCACGAGAGTGGGAAATTAATTAAGGCAAGAACCTGCATGCGAGAGTTGGGGTTCGACCCAGATAGTGGTAACGAAACATTGATTTTTAAATACACGAGAGTGTTTTAATAAATTAATTAAACTCAAATTGTTTTCAAAAAATGTTATTAAATTTAAAGTGCATCCACTAGCTTTAGTTGCATGACTTATTTCATAAACACGAGAGTGTATGTCTCAGGTTTTTAAACAATTAGCTTTTACCGAAATACTTTATAGGCCAAGCGGTTCACCGAATTCCCTAAGTCCGATTATCACATACCGGTATAACTAGTACTATTATTTTTAATTAAACTGTTTCCCCCAAAAATCAAATATTCATCGCTTAGTTAGACAAACTGTAGCATTAGATCGTATGCGATTGATCCTCAGTCTCTGTGGGTTCGATAATCTTTTAAAACTAGAACGACTGAACTGTATACTTGCAGTTAGTATCCTGATAGACTTATAAAGTCCCGATCACTTAGTCTCAAACATTTTGAATATCATAACCTCTGTTTCAATTTTTGAAAGCAAACAGGAAAAGTCTCTTGAAAGTAATTTGTGTCAAATGGACTTATCAGAACTTCCATCACAAGCTCTAATCAAACATCTTCAGGGAAGTATCTATTTTTTCTTTATCTGAGTATTCAACTCAGGGGGAGACCCTAATTCATCATGTTCTTACGTGATTTATCAAAATATACAAGTTTTTTGTCATCATCAAAAAGGGGGAGATTGTTAGAACATAGTTTGGTTCTACATCTTTGTAATAGTTTTGATGATAACAAATACATGATATATACATAAAGAACAAATATGTTCTCTAATAATTTAATAAAATATGCAGAGAAGTTTTGATAAAGAAGCATTGAAGTTGGCAAACAAAATTACGCTAAGAAGATATGATAAGAATTTATGTACAACTATTGAAATATCACGCTCAAATAAGTTTTAATGCTAAAACTTCTGAAGCACCAAAGTTGCACGCTAAAAATCTGATGGAGAAAAACTATGACGATCTAAAGTCTCAATGTTAATATTCTTATTCTGATCAGTTTTTTAAAGCAGCAAGTTCTGATGTGTTACAACCCAATCATTGTAAATCAAAGAGTAACGGCTGGTACCAGACAAGATCTATATTTTTGGAAAATGCATTAACAACATTTTATCAACCTTCCAAAATCATCTTCTCATGTCTCATATACTTCTCCTATATAAAGGTGTCTTGAAGAGTGATCAAAAACACTTGCGCATACAAAGAAATATTTTCACAAGTTCTCTTTTATCTATTCATTGTGTTTTAACCTTATGTAAATCACAGTTGTGATATAGTTTTTCTATATACAATATTGTACATATTTTGATTCATATTTTGTAATACCTTGAGAAACCAAGTTGTGGTTTAGTCTCAAGAAGACATTGACGGTAGTCTTTGTGATTGTGTAATCAAAGTTATAATTATTGGATTAGGACCTCGTTTGAGAGAGGTGAAATCACCATGGCAGGTGGACTTGAGTAGTTTGAGTTCAAACAAACCAGGATAACCAAACGTGTCATACTATTTTAATTTTTGAAAACCTCAATTCAAACCCCCTTTATTATTTTTTTCTATCCTTCAGAAAATACAAAAAGAAACTAAAGATCCCTTCAATAGGCCTGAAGGTGATTGTTGTACCCCAAAATTTTCCCTCTCATTTTACTCAATACATGACAATTGAAGTCCCCAAGTTGCTCAAGGAAGCCCAAGAGTTGACCAGACAAACTCTCTCCTAAGCCAGTGCACGTCAAAATTAGGGTTTCTATTTTTTCAAGATGGGTGAGCCACAAAATCCCCATATGCTTTCCAAGGTCTTATTATGTTCCCAAGACCCTACATGTCAAGTTTCATGCCTTTCACAAGAAGTTTCCCCAGTCAACTGCTTAGATGCTTGAGAATTGACTATATATAGGTCAAAAGTCAACTGTGGCCCACATACAGTCAAACCTCGAGATTTTTGGTCAAAAATATTATTTTGAAGTGTTATCCATCATTTTAACAAGGTTTGATCATGATTCTTTAAGGAATTCTCCAAATTCATCAAAACCCAAAAGTTGCTAAATTAGGGTTTTGTAGTAAAAGTCAACCCAACTTTGACAAAGCATAACTCCTTCATACTTTATTAGAAATTTTCCATCCAAAGCTCATTTTGAAGAGGATGTAATTCTCTACAATTAATCTTCAGCCCACAAATTCAAAATATTCACTCACAAAAAGATATGAATTTTGACATTATAGGTCCTTTTGAAAAGTCAACAAAAACACCTTTTGGGTCAAAGCTTCATACATGAACATGGAAGACTCAATTGAGATGAGACAAAAAGGGTTGCTTAGGGGACATCCTAATATTTCTAAAAAGTCCAAGAACACCTCTCTAGGATTAAAATTGGAGGAGATATGCCTTGTCAAATTTGACCTTTTTTGCAAAATTGTCAAAAGTCAAATGGGTTCAAAATTGCATTTTTTGCCAAATGGGCCTAACCTTTTATGCTTGCACCTCACTTATAATGTGATCCAAGACCCAAATATCCAACCTCATGTTATTTGCCTCACTTTTAAATTTATTTTGATTTTTTGTTAATTAAAATTTCAATTAAATCAAATAATTGATGAATAATGAAAAAGATATGTTGTGATTTGATTTTTGGACAAGATTTCAATCAAATAATGCAAGGATATCATGATCAATTCGAATCAAAGCTGATTGATACAAGAAATGCATAATTTGGCTCAATATAGCAAGTTTACATATGCCATGAAAATCAAATCAAATCTTCAAAACTTTCAAAGATGTGATTTGTTTTTACACCCTAATTCACTCTATGATATATATTGAACACATCCAAGGCAAGAACAAGGGTTAGAATCGTGGGAGGAGGCAGAACAAAACTGCAAAATTTCAAAGAAAAGTGTGAGACCTATCTCCTTCCACAAGCCAATTTGAACCATTCCAAGGCTTCTAATCCATTCATAGACATCTCAGGAAGCTAATAGCATCGTTTGCTAGCCTTAAAGCATCCAGAATCATCACGTTACAACATCATGGTTTGCACTAAAAACTCAAAATCGATTTCAATGTTTTACGCATCCTAAACGCATGTTATCCATGTATTCTTGTTCATAATCATGATTGCAAGCTTTTTGTATAGCTTAATTGTACTAACAGTGCAGGAATCCATATTCACCATTGCTAGGGTTTAAGAACTCGATTTGGGGATTTCTGATACAGGGAAAATTGGACCATGAATTGGGTACCATGACACTCGTGAGACTAAGACGAGTTGATTGGTACCATTACAATTAATTTATATTGCATGTATAAGATTTTTGAGATGGACAGGGTTATAGCTATGGACAAACGTCCGTAGGTAAAAGTGTTTCATCTAAAGCCACGGTTCAAGGGAGAAGATAATGGCGTGTCAAGCCACCATTGGAGTGTTTGAAAATTCGTGCATTTTCTGAGCATGGCAATTGATTTTGATTTTGATTTTATATGTTTATAATATATTCAACTAACAAGTCCAGCGCAGATGGTTAGGAAGCTTTCCTTTGATGCACACGTCCTGGGTTCGATCCCAGGCATTTGCATTTTGATATTTTCTTAACAATTTCAGGCCAATTCCATGCAGCACATCACCTCACGCCTACCTTGCACCATAAACACTCATCCACTGGATGTCCAGCTGGCCAAATCCCACGCCTCTCCAATGAAGGACCATGGTGCACCACAAGTCAACACCATACCAGATCCAACGCTGACCAGGCCTGGAGCTTAATGGGCCACATATTTTCAGATTAACACCCCCATAATTTCTAACAACACAGGCCCATTTCTCAATTTTTTTTCTCTTTTTATTTTTTTCTTTATTCTTAATTTCTTATTCATTTTATTGTTTAAAATCAATTTTTTTTTGTATATAAAATCATAAAAATCAAAAAGTCATAAAAAATAGAATTAGGTCTTTTTATCAAGTTAAATTAAATAAATTAGCTTATTTAATTTAGGGAAACTGTAACTTGTTTTTTATAATTAAAATCAATTAGAAAACTAGGTTTAAATTTTTGATTTAATTATTTTCTTTTCTTCAAACAAAAAACACAAAAATAAGTGATTTAATTATTTTTCTTAACTTAAGCTAATTAGTAATTAGGTTCCCTTTTTTATTATTCCTTATTTTCTTAAATAACAAAAAAATGACAAAAAAATGATTTTTTCTTTAATCAATCGCAATTAGATTTAGTCAAGGGTCAAAACCCTAATTTCTCCCGTATTTAATTTGTCGCGCGCTTGATATTATTTTTGCCATTATTTTGTAACTGTTTCAATGTTGTAATAGTTTTAATAAGGATTTTAAATTCCGCATTTTTTTTATTTCACGTCAAGGCAATTGTGTAACTGTCAAAGCCATGTAATAGCTAGGTTTATTTCCGCTTTTACTTTCAGCAAATTATTAACTGTCTAGATGTATGGCTAATAGGATTGTATGGAAAGAATGCATGAATAAATTAAAACAGTTAGAAAACCCTAACGTGCAACGATTAAAATAACTGAAACAAATCACTCGCACTTGTTGACTCCTAGGGTTTACCTCACTTCGGTTGCCTTCGGTAAACAATCATTAAGCATAGGAGATTTTAGTGGTCGCCCTCCAGTCTAAAGAGATCAAAATTTTCCCATTCAAATGTTGCCTCGGAAATGTTGCCTCAGAAATGTTGCCTCAGAAACGTCACCTCGAAAAGATCTTAAGACTCTAGGGTTACTACTAAGGTTTTTCTAACTATTGCTTTAGTGATTGTATTCGTCCCTTTCGAACGTCCCTTACAAACTCCAACGATGGTGCTACCTACTCCTTAATAGTGGGATAGTGTTGTCTAATGGAAATAGAACAAAAATAATCTTTTTTCGAGTAGGTAGATGCTAGTAGGTACTTGCTCAAAAAAATATTTTCACACAAACACCTTTCAAAAACAGTTTTCAAAACAACTTCGTCACATCCTTGAGGACTTATACAAGGGTTATCACGAAGTAAAACATTTTCAAAGTAAGCACACACACAAGCAATTTGAAAAATGAGCAATTACCTAAGAGCCCATGGAAAACCATGGATAGAAAGGGTGCTAACACCTTCCCTTTCTAAAATCTACCCCCCGTACTCAGAATATCTCGAAAAAAGGTTTTTTCTATTCTTTTTCCTTTTCCATGATTGGATGAAATAAAAGTCGGTGGCGACTCTTGCTTACCGCGACATTTTGAAAACACAAAAACGCAAAACGCAAACCAGTATCCAACAGTCGGTTCTGCCACCATCACAGAACTGGCGACTCTGCTGGGGAAATATAAAGTGGGGTAAACCTTAGGATCTAGGTCATATTTAATTTCTTTCTCTTAATTGTCTTGCTTGCTTTATATTTATGGGAACTATTTGGGTTATTTGATCCTACACCCGGATCGGGGGAACACCCTTTAGGTAAGTAGCAATAAACTGTGAGGGAACTATGTTGGGGTATACCAGCACGGTTGAAGGATGGTCAGTGAGCTGAGATAATGTCGATAAAGGATGGTCAGTGATATTGAGATCCTCTAGAACCTGGTTACTATTTCTAAGATAGGTTTGAAACTAACTAACTTCAAGAGGGTACTACCTTTAACCTCATGCAAGCCTTAAAACTAAGGGCTTTATGTGATTTGGGTGTGCTTGCTATACCTGTGTTTGCTATACCTATATTTTATCATGACATCATGAATCATAACATAGCATCCATTCTTATTGCACTAACCATTTCAAAGACCAAGGGAATTTATATTTGCCCTGTTTTGCAGATCATGGCTTCTGTCTGTAGAAACACTATCCGAAGCAGCTTTGTGAAGATACCTTCCCAACTCAAAGATCTAGTATCAAGGGCTTCTGAAACTTCTGCGTTCACCAAGAGACATGGTCGACTTCTCGACCTGGTTACTTCAAACTTTGATGAAAAGATGATGAGTGTACTTTTTCAGTTCTTTGATCCCAAGCATGATTGCTTCACCTTTCCAGACTATCAGTTGGTACCTACCTTGGAAGAATTCTCCCAGCTATTGGATATACCCATTCTTGAGTAGTTACCCTTCACAGGTTTAAAACAAGCTCCTAAGCCAGAAGTTAATTCCTCAGCTTTGCACCTGAAATGGGCCGACATGGTATTCAATTGGGAAACAAGAAGCGGAGTCAAAGGTTTTCTAGCTAAGTTTCTGATAAACAAAGCCCAACTGTTTTGGGATGGTGCAGATTTTCAAGCTTTTGAGGAGGTCCTGGCTCTTCTAATCTATGGGTTAGTCCTATTCCCTAATCTGGGCTCATTCATAGATGTGAATGCTATCAAGATCTTTCTCTCTCGCAACCCGGTGCCTACTTTGCTCGGAGATATTCTACACACTGCGGAGAATACCCTAATGTCCCGCTACTTGGAATTAGAGGGGGTATAACCTATAACCCTTGTTTATCCCTGCGATAATTTGGTTATGCTTGAAAGGATGGTCCCCATGAGTTACTTATCAAGGGTATTGTATTCAACTATGAGGATGATGTCAAGGAGTATCGCCGGAGATTCATACGAGCTTGGGGCATGAGAAACAGATCTGGCACCAGGGCTTTGGGACCAAAGACTTCCATTCCTATGGAACCTTACCTACAATGGGGACGAGCTCGTGCCCAACAGCTTATGATGCCCTATGTGGCAGTTTTGCTAGTGATTGTGGAACCCACTACGGAGGAGGGTATTCCTTACACAGTTCTCTATCCTTATATGCCCACTAATCTTGGATTCAGTTGATGGAGGAGCGAGATGCTTACAAGGGTCAATTCAATGCTCAGAAGAGGAAGGTATTAGAGCTCACAAAGCAGTTGCATGAAGAAAGGGGACTCGATGACTATCCCGGCATAAAGAGGAAGTATCCATAGGAATTTTAATGTCTTTTATAGTTTCAGATTTTTTTATATAAAATTGTAACGCCTAAAAGGCATTCGAACTTCAAATTCAGCTAATAAAGTTTTTGTTTATTATGGTTTGCAAATTTAAATTTCTCAAAGTCTTTGAAATCATTGCATTTGCATCCCATCCATAGCACCTCATTACAGGTACCATTATAGGTTTCTCATCTTCTTCGTTGTTTATTTCAGCAGAAATGTCTTCTGAACAAAGCATCAAGGACCTTCAGGCACAAAACGCCCAGTTCCAATAAATGTTCATCAGTCTGGAAAAAGGGCAGGAGGATCTGAAAGCCCTCATTCTGAAAGAGAAGAAGAAAAAGAAGAAGGCTGTCGGTATTTTGAATATGGGCCGAAGGTTTGGAGAGCGGTTGAAGAGACAAACTGATCTGACGTCTTCATCCAAGGAAGAGGAGAACCAAGAAGGAGAGAGGGACCCTAGTCCTGCAGTCTCTGACAGTGATACTGATTATAATGATGAGCAATATCCTCCTGTTGAGGATAGATACAAACAGCTTGAAGACCATCTGTGTGCCATGGAAGTTCAGAGGATACCTGGACTAGATTTTGAAGAACTGGGATTGGTGTCGGGAGTAGTCATCCCGCAAAATTTCAAAGCTCCAGTTTTTGCCAAGTATGATGGGGTGTCCTACCTAAAACTCCATCTTCGTTCTTATGTCAGGAAGATCCAGCCCCACACAGCTGATAGAAATTTGTGGGTTAATTTCTTTTAAGATAGTCTGTCAGGGGCTCAACTTGAATGGTTCTACCAGCTAGAGGGAGAAAATATCCGAAACTAGGAAGATCTGGCTGCTGCTTTCTACAAGAAGTATCAGTACAATGCCGACCTTGCTCCCACTCGTACTCAACTCCAGAGTATGTCCATGGGTGCAGGTGAAGGTTTTAAAGATTACGCGCAAAAATGGAGAGACTTGGTTGGGAGAGTTCAACCCACGTTGTCTGATAGGGAGTTGGTTGATATGTTTCTGGGGACGCTATCTGGTCCATTTTTCAATCATTTGATCGGCAGTTCAAGATGGATTCACTGAGTTAATCCTAACTCGGGAAAGGGTAGAAGCACGGATTCAAAGCGACAAAATACAGAAGGATGCCTCTTCGAGTTCAGTAAAGAAGCCTTTTGCCGGTAAGAAGGAAGCCAATGCCATCTACAGCCCGAGGGGCCAAAATAGGGCTGAACATCGTCAGACAGTAAGTGTCGTGATGATACCTAGACAAGAAGTTGCTCCACAACGCAACAATCAACAAAGGGTGGAAAGACCACAACAACAGTTTACCCGTATCAACATGACATTGGCTGAATTTTTACCTCATCTGTTGAGATCTAACTTGGCAACCTTGAGAGAGGCTCCCAAGAATCCAAATACTACATCTCCCCGATATAATCCGAATGCCCAATGTGCCTATCATTCTGAGAGTCCTGGCCACGATACAAATGACTGCTGGGCTCTGAGAAATAAAATACAAGACTTGATTGAAGCTAAGGAGATAGATTTAGATGCTCCGGAGAAGCCGAATGTTATAACTGCTCCCATGCCTAAGCATGGTCGTGGAATTAATGCTATTGATACTGAGTTATTTGTTACCTTTGTCGATGAAGTTTCTACTCCCCTCATGATTGTCAAGAAGAATTTGTTGTTGGCCGGTTTATTTTCGGGTTGTGGTGAAGGTTGCCACATGTATTCGCTTCTACCTTCTGGTTGTTGTTTGCTGAAGTTAGGTGTTCAACGCCTGATAGATAGCAAAGAGATTCTGTTTGAGAAGACTATGATTCCTGTTGTTCCAATTGAAGACGCTGCCATTATAACCATTTCCGCTAAATCCTTACAGGGTCTCCTCGAGAAGACCTGTTAGGATTACATCCGCTCCAAGAATTGCTCTGTTGATAATTACTGTTCCTGGTCTTGTCCCGTATGTCTCGGATAAAGCAGTCCCGTGGCATTATGGTGCTGATGTGTACTATCATGGCATCAAACAAGACTTGAAAGATGAAGAGGCTGATCCTGATATTGGTAACATTGTCGGAACCAGCAAAGTTATCTGAAGTGGAAGGATTTTCTCTCTCGAGATTTCCCCCAAGACTGTCAACAAGCCTATTATTATTCCATATGTTGTCCCTGCTAGTACATCTGCTAATGTTCCTATTCTTACTCCAGTTGTTACCCCTGTCGGCGAATCGTCTGATACCCGCAGCAAAGAAGTTATAGGTGAGCCTGCCCGGACGGAGGCGCCTAGAAAAGTTGTTGTGGAAGCCTCTAAGCAAGAAATGGAGGAGATACTGAAAATCATCAAGAAGAGCGACTACAACGTGGTCGAGAAGCTAGGGGAGACCCCATCGAAGATATCCATGTTGTCTTTGCTATTGTGCTCCGAGGCCCATGCAAAGGCTTTGATTTCATTTCTCAAGATTGCGCATGTGCCGCAGGAAACTTCAGCGGATTAGTTCAAAGATTGTGTGGACAGCCTGACTGCTGATAATGGGATGGGTTTCTCGGATGCAGATTTGACTCCGAAAGGAAGAAAGCATAATGATGCTCTGCATGTCTCGATTGAATGCAGGGGCACCACTATGGATCATGTGCTGGTAGATACTGGGTCTTCACTGAATGTCCTGCCGAAGAAGGCGTTAGACCGGTTGGATTGCGAGGGTTTAACTCTAAAGCCTAGTAACATTGTGGTAAGGGCTTTTAAAGGATCGAAGAGAATGGTGCGCGGGGAAGTGGACATCCCTGTCAAAGTAGGTTCTCATACTTTTGGGTCCACTTTCTATGTGATGGATATCAGGCCATCATATTCTTGCTTGGTGGGTCGTCCTTGGATCCACGAGGCTGGGGTAGTCACCTCCACCCTCCACCAAATGCTGAAATATCCAGTGAAAGGAAAGATTGTCACAGTGCGGGGCGAAGAAGAATATATGAGGAGTCACCTCAACTCCTTCCGCTACATAGAGATGGACAGGGAATTCATCGAAACTCCTTGTCAGAATTTTGAAGAGGTCCCTCAGATCTTGGCATCGACTGAAACTGCTAGCAACAAACCTCCTTTGAAGATGGCTTCTGTCAAGGACGCTAGGGCTGTGGTTGAAGAAGTTGGGTGTGCCAATTGGGGTTAGCTCCCTGATTTCACTCATAAAACTGACAAATTTGGTTTGGGCTTTACTACAGGGGCTCAATGGGCTGTTAGACGTGCTCGGGCTGGAGGACCTCCCTTATGCAACAACAACCGTGGGATTAACGCCATTGAAGACAGTGAAGAGGAATCAGACCTTGATAGCTGGATCTACCGAACTACCAACGGTGGACCGAACAACTGGACGACTATGGACTTCATACCTGTTTCTTTTATTCTGCAGTAATTGACTTATTTGTTTTAAGATTTGTAATAAACAATTTGAAACTTTATGGCCCGGTGCCTCTCCCGAGGCACCTTGGATTTGCTTGTGAGGGCTATTACTTGTCATTTCATAATCATTAATAGAGCATTGGACGTTTCTGGCATACAAATTTTGCGCTCTCTATTTTTCTTTTCTGTTTTTCACTTTATCAAAACAGCTATTCTCTTACACACACTCACGTATCACAATGCAGATCCATATCCACTCTGGATATCATTGATAACAGCTCTGCTATTTCCAGTTATGACTTCAAAAATCCGATCAACCAAGCCGAGGACGAAGGTGAGGATGATTGTGAAGTGCCTGGAGAACTTGTTAGGCTACTACAACAAGAAGAAAGGGCCATACAACCCCGTGAAGAGCCGGTTGAGACAATGAACTTGGGTAGTGAGGAAGACAGAAAAGAGGTTAAAATAGGTGCAAATCTGGAGCTTAGCGTCAAACAGAGGTTGATACATATGTTGCATGACTATGTTGAAATCTCCGCCTGGTCCTATGAAGACATGCCTGGTTTAGACACTGATATTGTGGTACATCACCTACCGACTAAAGAAGATTGTCCTCCGGTTAAACAGGAAGTCTGTCGTATAGCCCTGAAATGTCAGAGAAGATCAAAGCAGAGGTCATGAAACAGTTCGACGTAGGATTCTTGGCTGTCACTTTGTATACACAGTGGGTTGCTAACGTTGTTCTGGTACCCAAGAAAGACGGTAAGGTACAGATGTGTGTTGATTACAGAGAGCTGAATAGGGCAAGCCCCAAGGATGACTTTCCACTTCCTCACATTGATGTTCTTGTCGACAACACCGCGCATCATAAAATCTTCTCCTTCATGCATGGTTTCTCTGGCTACAATCAGATTAAGATGGCTCCTGAAGACATGGAAAAGACAACCTTCGTCACACAGTGGGGCACTTTCTGCTACAAAGTGATGCCTTTTGGGTTGAAGAATGTTGGGGAAACCTATCAGCGCGCTATGGTCACTTTGTTTCACGATATGATTCACCATGAGATCGAAGTGTATGTTGATGACATGATAGCCAGGTCTTAGACTGAGGAAGAGCACCTTGATCATCTCCAAAAGTTGTTAGACATATTGAAGACATACAAGATGAGGTTGAATCCGAACAAGTATACCTTCGGGGTAAGATCTGGTAAGCTTCTGGGTTTTATCATCAGTGATAAGGGTATTCAGGTAAACCCTGCGAAGGTAAAGGCCATACAAGAAATACCGGTTCCCCATACAGAGAAGGAAGTTAGAGGTTTCTTGGGACGCCTGAATTACATCGCCAGGTTCATTTCACATCTGACTGCTACTTGTGAGCCAATCTTCAAGCTGCTGAAGAAAGATCAAGTAGTAAAGTGGAATGATGAATGCCAGACCGCTTTCGAAATAATTAAAGAATACCTTCAAGAACCGCCAATTTTGATGCCTCCAGTTGAAGGAAGACCTTTGATATTATACTTGACAGTGCTAGACAGTTCAATTAGGTGTGTGCTGGGGCAGCATGACGAGTCTGGTCGAAAAGAAAACACCATTTATTACCTTAGCAAAAAGTTTACCGACTGTGAGACACGATACTCATTGCTCGAGAAAACTTGCTGCGCTTTGGCATGGGCTGCTCGCCGACTGAGACAATATATGCTGACTCACACTACCTTGTTGATATCAAAGATGGATCTGATCAAGTATATTTTCGAGAAGCCCGCTCTCTCAAGAAGGATAGCAAGGTGGAAAATGATCTTAACCGAATACGACATACAATATACAACCCAAAAAGCAATTAAGGGAAGTGTATTGGCTGATCATTTGGCTCATCAGGCCGTGGATGATTACCAGTCCATGAATTTTGAGTTCCCAGATGAGAATATCATGTTGGTAACTGACTACGAAGAACTTGGACCGGACGAAGGACCTGAGGAAGGATCCCGATGGTCTATGTATTTTGATGGAGCCTCAAACACATTGGGTAATGGCATTGGCGTTGTAATCATATCTCCCAAGGGTTGTCATACTCCGTTCACTGCCCGATTATGTTTCAACTGCACCAATAACATGGAGGAGTATGAAGCATGTATTATGGGTCTTCGAGCTGCTATTGACCTGAGGATTAAGTTCTTAAGTGTATTCGGGGATTCCGCTCTGGTAATAAGTCAGATCAAAGGTGAGTGGGATACGAAGCACCCGAATCTCATTCCTTACAGAGAATATGTACTGACATTGCTCCCACACTTTGAGGAGGTAACCTTTGAACACTTCCCACGAGAAGATAACCAGTTGGCAGACGCGCTAGCTACCATGTCTTCTATGTTCAAAGTTAGGTGGGACAATGAAGCTCCCCAAATTACCATTGAGAGGTTGGATAAACTAGCACACTGCTGTGAAATCGATACCGAAGAAGTGGCCGACAAACCCTGGTTTCACGGAGTCAAAAGGTATCTCGAGGTTCAGGAGTATCCCGAAGGGGCATCAATCAATGATAAGAAGTTTCTGAGAAGGTTTGCTGCAAAGTTCTTCCTCAATAACGGGATTCTCTATAAACGCAACCATGACTCCACACTACTATGGTGTATAGACAAGAGCGAGGCAGAGAGGATCATGGCAGATCTCCATGAAGGCACTTTCGGAACCCATTCAAGTGGACATACCATGGCTAAGAAGATCCTACAGGCAGGATATTACTGGCCCACTATGGAAGCCGATTGTTATCAGCACTCTTGAACTTGTCATAAGTGCCAGATTTATGCTGATAAGGTGCATATGTCTCCAGTTCCTCTGAACTTCTTGATATCTCCTTGGCCCTTTGCAATGTGGGGCATCGACATGATCGGTGAGATCAGACCTACTGCGTCTAACTGGCATCGTTTCATTTTAGTAGCCATCGAGTACTTCATGAAGTGGGTCGAGGCAGCCTCTTTTGCTACTGTAACCAAGAACTTTGTGGCGCGGTTTATCCGACACAATCTGATCTGTCGATATGGTGTACCAGAGAGGATTATTACTGACAATGGTATAAATCTCAACAACACAATGATCACCGAGCTTTGTAAGTAGTTCAAGATACAACATCATAATTCTTATCCCTACCGGCCGAAGATGAATGGCACTATTGAAGCAGCTAACAAGAACATCAAGAAGATTGTACAGAAGATGACGGTGACATATAAAGACTGTCACGAGATGTTACCATTCTCTCTTCATGGGTACCGTGCCTCAGCATAGAGATTGACACGACCAACACCCTACTCTCTGGTGTATGGCATGGAAGCAGCCCTACCCATCAAAGTCTAGATACCCTCTCTCAGGATTATGAAGGATTCGGGTTTGAACGAAGATGACTGGATCCAAACCCGACTTGATCAGCTAAATCTAATCGATGAAAAGAGACTTACTACTATCTTCCATGGTCAGACGCACCAAAAGCGAATGATCAAGGCTTTTAATAAGAAAGTCAGTGATCTGGTGATCAAACGTATCATACTACTGCAAGGTGATCCCAGGGGCAAATGGACTCCCACGTATGAAGGGCCATTTGTGGTTAAGAACATTTTCTCGGGAGGAGCTATGATTCTAACCAACATGGATGGTGACTGTTGTACCCCAAAATTTACCCTCTTTTCATACACGTATATTATTGGTTTTATGGTTATAGAATAAAGGTATATTTATCGAGCTTCTTCAGGTTACAAGTGAAGTTTATTTCGCCAATGGATGTTCTCAGTATTTTTCATGTTGAAGATCGGTTTGCCATTTTGCAATGATTCGGGGTTCAAAGATTCACAAGTCCATCTCGGAACTTCATATTCAGGTGTTCTTTCGCCAAGATATCTCTGATAACGTATTTTCAAATTCAGGTTCGGCTCAAGAGTCAATTCTTTAAAGAAGGTCTCCGAATGTGTGAGTTTTCTCAAAGAAATGTGGTGAAAAAGTGTGCTGAAAGTGCCATTTTTACGCACTAAAAAATTCATAACTTAAAGATCGTGGCTCGTTTTGAACCCGTTCTGGTGGCCAAAATCCCGTATTGACGTCATCTACGTTTTCATATCTCACAGCCAGAAGCCAATTTTAATCAGAAGGTCTTCAAAAATGCGGATTTACAAGTATTTTCGTACAGAAAATTTGTGACAGAAGTTTATTTGCGTCATGTTCAGAAAATCATAACTTAGTCGATTTTCATCATATCGAGCTGTTTCCAGAGCCAAAATTTTACAAATTGAATTGGCTAAGTTTTCACAGGTGCTATTGAGTTCAAACGGTATCCAAAAGGTCTTCGTTTTTTACCCAGAGTGCGCGTAACGCGCCGAAAATCCTGAATGCTGAATATTATTTCATCTGGGTCGGACTTCGAAAATTCATAACTCGGTTAATTTTTATCGGATCGGGCCCATCTTTTTACACAAAGTTACTGACTCAGAGATCTACAACTTTTCTTCCAAAGTAGAGACCGGGTTATGCTCCAATCAATACCAGTTTTTATTGAAGAACGTGTCAGAGTTGACACTGGAGTCCAAAATAAGTTTGTCTGAGCCAAAATTTCAAAAATTTATAACTAATTCACCGTTTATCCGATTGAGCCAATTTTCGGACAGGAGTTAGTTCTCGATGTCGGCTACATTTTTTTTTCACATTTCAACTTCAAAAATTTAACTTAAGCCCCTGCGATTTAGCCTGGAACATGACAGACTCGAGTGAATAAAAATTTGTACCATTACATGTGGTTATTGGAGGCCCAATTGCATATTCAAAGCCCATATCCTTGCTCTAATTTCCATTATATAATCTCATTCTTTTCACACAAACAAAAAGAGAAAAAAAACCTTTACCACAATCCTGTCAAAATATCAAATTCTTTCAAGAACCCTAAAACCTTGAAATCCTTATTACAAACCCCCATCTCACTACAAACAAGTCATCTTTGTTAAAAATCCACATCTCACTACTTCTCCAGTAAGGGTAAGGCTGGTTTGATCTCCATGATCAAAAGGGTATAATCATTCATACATGCCATATCGGTTTTAATATTATAAAATTTCATATATTTGCTTTATATGTATTTCATGATATAGTAATTTATTTAATATGTTCATGAGATTAAACACTGCAGATTTAGACAGAATCTCATGCAGGGTTATTACAAAACACTGAAGCCAAAATATAACAACTATCAATGCGTGATTCATGGCAAGGCAGGCATCCTGAGGAGGTTAATGGTGTTAGTTCAACAACCACCCCTATTGGTTTTGGTTTTCTTCCTTTCTATTTACCCTTTTACCTATTTTTATTCTTTATGTTTAAAATATTTTTTCATAAAACTTAACATTTTTCAGAAACCTTTGAATTTTCATAATAAACTCGAATAATTAATTTTAGGTTTTAAATTAATTTTTAGATCAACACCCACCCCTAGCAATATGTATAATTTTGCTTATTTTTAACCCTTTGTACATCATTTCTTTCTCTTTAATATCTTTCTTAAAAACTCTAAATTCATATAAACTCTAATTTTATTTAAATCAAAAACCCTATTAATTGGCAAACTTAACCTTTTTTACAAACGCTAATTAATTTAGGTTTTAAATTTTTTTTATATTATTATTAACTATATTTTTTATTAACTCTTTAATTTAATTAATTAACTTTTTTTCTACAAATTTGGAAAACAATTAGGTTTTAGTTTTTTCTTTGTAATTAACCCTTTAATTAACCATTTTTTTAACAAATTAGGATTAGGTTTTTGTTTTAGTTAGTAACTGAATTTTTAGCTTTTTCTCATTTATTAATAATGAAATTCTGGCTGCAGATACTCAATGTCACGTTCAATGTTATGACACCGTATCTGACTTACTATATGACAGTAAATACAAAAGCAATAAAGAACACAGTCAATTGTTTACCCAGTTCAGTGTGCAACAACACCTACTCTGGAGGCTACCAAGCCAGGGAGGAAATCCACTATAAGAGATGTTAATTCAGGAATAAACCAACCAGTTTATCTCCTTCACTTAAGACCTACCCAATGCAATTCCAATCTAAGTACAACTTAAACCTGAGTTCCTACTCACTCCCCCTCAATCACAGCAGTGATACATAAACCAATTTGACTTAAAAATTGATGAAGACACTCTTTAAAAACAAACACTTGATTAAGCTTCACAGCTTTTTAATCAAGCAACACAATCACTCGTGCTTCACAGCTTTGAGTGATGCACACAACTAACTTGACTCTGCTTCACAGCTTTAGTCAAGGAACATTCAAACACTCTTGCTTCAAAGCTTTGAGTGCTACACAGCCCTTACAATTAGAAACCTATTCCAAGGCACTTATCACAATGATAATTTCTTGGAGTACAATAATCAAACCTATACAGATTACAAATGATCTTCTGACCAATAAAAGGGGTGCCTTGAAAAACAGCAGCTCTGTTGAATATATAGCAGCTGCAACTTCAGTTAGGGTTTCCACAAAAACCTAGGGTTAATTCTGTTTGACCTAAAGACCAGGTCACAGGGCTTTATTAACCAGGTTAGGGTTGAGCTAGGTTACCCCTCAGAAAACGCAGGATTCTATTCAGGAAAGACTGAGTTATTTTCCTGAAAAAACTCAGACTTATCCAACCTGCAAACCTGTTAGTTCAGAACAGGATGTCATAACATCTGTTATGACATTTGAGAAAACCTGTCTACTGATTTAGCAAAATGTGATCATTTTGCAAAATGCTCAGATACACACTTATAAACATCAGTACTTGAATTACAATATTTTTCTGCAAAGGTACCTAATGAGTCAGTACAAACTGAACTAGAATGTTATGACATCAGTCATGACATTCACACATACACTTGGGATTTACCAAAAATGCAAGCCAATACCTAAACACCTACAAATAAATTAATTTAATTAACTTTTTTTTATTAAAATTAGTTAGAGTTAGGTTTTTTATTTAACTTCAAATTATTTTCTGCAAAAAACACCAAAAACATTAACTTAGAATTTTAGGTTTTAATTTTTCCTTAATTTCTTTTTATTTATTCTTTTACATTTTAATTTCTAGGAAAATTGTATAGGTCGCATTATCAATGTAATAGCGTAGATTTATCTTTTCTCGCATTTTTTTTCTAATTATGTAATTGCTTCCGGGATGTAATAGTAATTAGGGTTTTAAATTCTGCATCTTTATTTTCAGTCCAAGATAATTATGTATCTGCAAAAGCCTTGTAATAGCTAGGACTTTAAACTTTCCGCATTTTATTTTCACAAACTATAAACTGCTATGATGTATGTTAATAGGATTGTATGGAAAGACTAACTGAAAATTAACCCGGTAGAAAACCCTAATTGTGAAAAGATAATTAACTGAAAAACCACACATGCACATGCTCACTCCTAGGGTTTTCCCCACTTGGTTGCCTCGAAAAACAATGGTCATGTCCCTCGAACATAGGGATACCCTTAGCAAAAGACCCCCAATCTAAAAGTCATCATAAAGATCATAGTCCATCAATGTCCCTCGAGTTGCCTATGAGAAATGATCTTGTCCCTCGATGTTGTCTACGAATATATGATGACAGTCCCTTCAAAATGCTAAGGTATCCCTACATGTTGCCTTCAATGACCATAAATGTCCCTTTCGATAGTTCCTCAAACATCCAACGACTAGGATTACCTACTCACTAATAGTAGGATAACATGGTCTAAAGGATAGGAGGAAAAGAACGCCTTTTTTCGAGTAGGTAGATGATTGTTAGGTACTTGCTCAAAACAACAAACTTTTTTCACACAAACACTTTCCAAACAAAGTTTTCAAAAACAACTTCGTAACACTCTTGAGGACAGAAACAAGGGTTAAAATGAAGTAAAACAAAACTTTTCAAAAACACAAACACACAAGCAACTTTCAAAAATGAGCAAGTACCTAAGAGCCCATGGAAAACCATGGATAGAAAGGGTGCTAACACCTTCCCTTTCTATAATCTACCCCCCGTACTCAGAAACATCTCGAAAAAGGTTTTTTCTGTTCTTTTTCCTTTTCCTTTGTTGGATGAAATAAAAGTCAGTGGCGACTCTTGCTTACCGCGACATTTTGCAAACACAAAACGCAAAATGCAAACCAGTATTAAACAGTCGGTTCTGCCACCGTATCACAGTGGCAACCTCCCTCACCCCGTCAATGCAGACATAGTGAAAAGATACTACGCATAATCAAAGACCCGCTAGGTCGACTGGCATAGGTAAAATTAAGGGCTTCCTGGAGAACCAAAAGGGTTCGGGCAAAAGTAAGGGATTAAAATGAAAAAATCTGTACACCCGGCAAGTCGAAAACCCGAAAGAGCGACTTGGGCAAAAAAGGGTATCCCGGTGGACTGAAAACCCGAAAGGGCGGTCCAGGAAAAAGTTAGGAATTAAAGTGTAACACTATGTCTCGTCGGATCATCTTGCAACTAAACTTCGGTACCGACTGTCAAGCTCGGACGGCGCCAATAAATCTGATCAACCTTCGGCCAAGCGGCAAAGTGATGAGACGCTTGAAGATATAAAGGCAATAGCAGAGTTTGAACCCAATGGGGTTGTTTCGCATAGCTGTTCTTCTTTCTTTTACACAAATTGTAATTTTTATCTTTCAGCGGCGTTCTCTTACTAGGGCGTCGGCCTCTTTGTACAAAAACGCCTATGACAGGCCATCTTCAAAAATCAATACAAGTCATTTTCACGAGAATTTTCAAGTTGTTTTTTCTTTTTCTGTTTTGTTTTGCAAGAACGTCCAATAATTTATTTTTGATATATGCATTTGAAAATAATTGCTGCTCATAAAAATTTACATAAGAAACAAAGACAATTACTCGTAATTCCAAAAACAAGGAAAATAAGTAGTACCAAACCCGACGGTTCCTCTGCCCAGCAGGTATCAGGATAGAGTCAGCTTTGGAACATAATTATTGGTACATACAATCCCCACAGAGTAAAAGTACCCAAAGGCATTGATGTCAGTTTCCTCGAAGCAGGACGTAACTATCCGAAGCCAAGGTTCATAATTGCGGGCTAGTCAGTAAAATTCATCCTCCAAACAGAGTTTATTTCTATAAGATACAGAAGCTCAATCTCTAATAGAGCTCATCACCTCCGACAACTTAATTGCATCCCCGGATAAGGTTGTTCCTCCGGGTCGGCAGTTCTACCAACAGAGTATCTCTTACCCCCCAAGTTTGGTCCCCGCAAAGTTTTTTCTCCAGCATCTTCTTCTCGACAGAGCATTTACAACTCTCCAGCAATAATCAGGGACTTATTTTCCCAGGCGTGAGCATACCCCGATAGCATTTCATAAACATACATCATGACATACGCATACATGACATATACATCATAATCTCATTTATTTTGAGAACATCATCGCACCCTGCATTTCATGCATCGCATATAACTAACCCTGATATCTTTTCAGGAAAAGAGGGTTACCTTAAGTAAATTCAGCAGTTATACAGATCATATCTAAAGACGACTAATGGAAACTCAGTTCCCGAAATCAAACGGGTCAACCAATCTACACCATCGCTTTGAAGTAACCCTACTATCCTGGTTTCTTCCCACAAGCCCTACTATCCAGGCTTTCATATCGAAGTAACCCTACTATCCAGGTTCCTTCTCACATCCTTACTATCCAGGATTTCATATCAAAGTAACCCTACTATCCAGGTTCCTTCTCACAGCCCTACTATCCAGGCTTTCACATCGAAGTAACCCTACTATCCAGGTTCCTTCTCACAACCCTACTATCCAGGCTTTCACATCGAAGTAACCCTACTATCCAGGTTCCTTCTCACAACCCTACTATCCAGGCTTTCACATCGAAGTAACCCTACTATCCAGGTTCCTTCTCACAACCCTACTATCCAGGCTTTCACATCAAAGTAACCCTTCTATCCAGGTTCCTTCTCACAGCCCTACTATCCAGGCTTTCACATCGATGTAACCCTACTACCCAGGTTCCTTCTTATAGCCCTGCTATCCAGGCTTTCATATCGAAGTAACCCTACCATCCAGGTTCCTTCTCACATCCCTACTATCCAGGCTTTCATATCGAAGTAACCCTACTATCCAGGTTCCTTCTCATAGCCCTGCTATCCAGTCTTTCATATCGAAGTAACCCTACCATCCAGGTTCCTTCTCACAGCCCTACTATCCAGGCTTTCATATCGAAGTAACCCTACTATCCAGGTTCCTTCTCATAACCCTACTATCCAGGATTTCATATCGAAGCAACCCTACTATCCAGGTTCCTCCTCATAACCTTACTATCCAGGTTCCCCCTCTCTTATCCCCAAACAGTGGTCCACAACATTGTAAGACTGGGACCCGATCAAACATGATTGGTTTCGCATTTCCCTAGTAAATCGTGGTGCAGCATATACCCCGACCAGATACGCAGTACACTTCCGCTTCCCCAAGCCGGAGTTATTCCCCAGTAGAGTAATAGACAACTGAAGC
Source organism: Vicia faba (assembly GCA_948472305.1). NCBI lineage: Eukaryota > Viridiplantae > Streptophyta > Magnoliopsida > Fabales > Fabaceae > Vicia > Vicia faba. The sequence goes on from OX451735.1 coordinate 150,550,010, forward strand.
TCCAAAAACTCTATTTCTCCTAAGACAAGCAATCAACATCCTCTAGAGGGCATCTTCAAGCCCATCTCCTGCAATACTCTATCGCATCCAGGATGGCATCTTTAAGCCCATATCCGATAATCTTCAATCCTCGACCTCCAAATGGCATCTGTAAGCCCATTCCCGATATCACAAATCAGGTGCCACTTCATGCGAGTGCAAATTTCTGGGCACTCTAGTGTTCAATCATCATCCACCTTTAGATCACAAAAGGCAGAGCAGCTAATCTACATCCTCAAGTTTAAGAGGATTGAACAGGGGCAACTGTTGTACCCCAAAATTTGCCCTCTCATTTTACTCAATACATGACAATTGAAGTCCCCAAGTTGCTCAAGGAAGCCCAAGAGTTGACCAGACAAACTCTCTCCTAAGGCAGTGCACCTCAAAATTAGGGTTTCTATTTTTTCAAGATGGGTGAGCCAAAAAATCCCCATATTAATTCCAAGGTCTTATTATGTTCCCAAGACCCTACATGTCAAGTTTCATGCCTTTCACAAGAAGTTTGCCTAGTCAACTGCTCAGATGCTTGAGAATCGACTATATTAGGTCAAAAGTCAACTGTGGCCCACATAAAGTCAAACCTCAAGATTTTTGGCCAACATCATTATTTTGAAGTGCTATCCATCATTTGATCAAGGTTTGATAATTATTCTTTAAGGAATGCTCCAAATTCATCAAAACCCAAAAGTTGCTAAATTAAGGTTTTGTAGTAAAAGTCAACCCAACTTTGACCAAGCATAACTCCTTCATACTTTATCAGAAAGTTTCCATCCAAATCTCATTTTGAATAGGATTCAATTCCCTAAAATTAATTTTCATCCCACAAATTCAAAATATGCACTCACAAAAAGATATGAATTTTGACATTATAGGTCCTTTTGAAAAGTCAACAAAAACACCTTTTGGATCAAAGCTTCATACATGAACATGGAAGACTCAATTGAGATGAGACTAAAATGGTTGCTTAGGGGACATCCTAAGCTTTCTAAAAAGTCCAAGAACATCTCTCCAGGGTTAAAATTGGAGGAGATATGCCTTGTCATAGTTGACCTTTTTTGCAAAATTGCCAAAAGTCAAATGGGTTCAAAATTGCATTTTTTGGAAAATGGGCCTAACTTTTTATGCTTGCACCTCACCTATAATGTGATCCAAGACCCAAATATCCAACCTCATGTTATTTTCCTAACTTTTCAATTTATTTTGATTTTTTGTTAATTAAAATTTCAATTAAATCAAATAATTGATGAATAATGAAAAAGATATGTTGTGATCTGATTTTTGGACAGGTTTCAATCAAATAATGCAAGGATATCATGATCAATTTGAATCAAGGCTGATTGATACAAGAAAGGCGTAATTTGGCTCAATATAGCAAGTTTACATATGCCATGAAAATCAAATCAAATCTTCAAAACTTTCAAAGATGTGATTTGGTTTTACAACCCTAATTCACTCTATGATATATATTGAACACATCCAAGGCAAGAACAAGGGTTAGAATCGTGGGAGGAGGCAGAACAAAACTACAAAATTTCAAAGAAAAGTGTGAGACCTATCTCCTTCCACAAGCCAATTAGAACCATTCTAAGGCTTCTAATCCATTCCTGGAAATCTCATGAAGCTAATAGCATCATTTTCTAGCCTGAAAGCATCCAGAATCATCACGTTACAACATCACGGTTTGCACTAAAAACTCAAACTCGATTTCAATGTTTTACGCATCCTAAACGCATGTTATCCATGTATTCTTCTTCATAATCATGATTGCAAGCTTTCTGTATAGCTTAATTGTACTAACAGTGCAGGAATCCATATTGACCATTGCTAGGGTTTAAGAGCTCGATTTAGGGATTTCTGATACAGGGAAAATTAGACCATGAATGGGGTACCATGACACTCGTGAGACCAAGACGAGTTGATTGGTACCATTACAATTGATTTATATTGCATGTACAGGATTTTTGAGATGGACAGGGTTATAGCTACAGACAAACGTATGTAGGTGAAAGTGTTTCATCTAAAGCCACGATTCAAGGGAGAAGATGATGGCGTATCAAGCCACCATTGGAGCGTTTGAAAATTCGTGCGTTTTCTGAGCATGGAAATTGATTTTGCTTTTGAGTTTATTTTTTTATAATATATTCAACTAACAAGTCCAGTGCAGATGGTTAGGAAGCTTGCCTTTGATGCACACGTCCTGGGTTCGATCCCAGGCATTTGCATTTTGATATTTTCTTAACAATTTCAGGCCAATTCCATGCAGCACATCACCCCACGCCTACCATGCACCATCAACAGTCATCCACTGGATGTCCAGCTGGCCAGATCTCATGCCTCTCCAATGAAGGACCATGGTGCACCACAAGTCAACACCACACCAGATCCAGCGCTGACCAGGCTTGGAGCTTAATGGGCCACATATTTTCAGATTAACACCCGCAGAATTTCTAAAAACACAGACCCATTTCTCAATTTTTTCTCTTTTTATTATTATTTTTCTTTATTCTTAATTTCTTATTCATTTTATTTTTTAAAACCAGTTTTTTTTTGTATATAAAATCATAAAAATCCAAAAGTCATAAAAAATAGAATTAGGTCTTTTTATCAAGTTAAATTAAATTAATTAGCTTATTTAATTTAGGGAAACTTTAACTTGTTTTTTATAATTAAAATCAATTAGAAAACTAGAGTTAAATTTTTGATTTAATTATTTTCTTTTCTTCAAAATAAAAACACAAAAATACGTGATTTAATTATTTTTCTTAACTTAAGCTAATTAGTAATTAGGTTCCCTTTTTTATTATTCCTTATTTTCTTAAATAACAAAAAATGACAAGAAAATTATTTTTTCTTTAATAAATCGCAATTAGATTTGGTCAAGGGTCAAAACCCTAATTTCTCCCGTATTTAATTTGTCGCGCGCTTGTTATTATTTTTGCCATTATTTTGTAACTGTTTTAAGGTTGTAATAGTTTTAATTAGGATTTTAAATTCCGCGTTTTTTTATTTCACGTCAAGGCAATTGTGTAACTGTCAAAGCCATGTAATAGCTAGGTTTATTTCCGCTTTTACTTTCAGCAAATTATTAACTGTCTAGATGTATGGCTAATAGGATTGTATGGCAAGAATGCATGAAAAAATTAAAACAGTTAGAAAACCCTAACGTGCAAAGATTTAAATAACTGAAACAAATCACTCGCACATGTTCACTCCTAGGGTTTCCCTCACTTCGGTTACCTTCAGTAAACAATCATTAAGCATAGGAGATTTTAGTGGTCGCCCTCCGGTCTAAAGAGATCAAAATTGTCCCATTCAAATGTTGCCTCAGAAATGTTGCCTCGGAAATGTTGCCTTGGAAACGTCACCTCGAAAAGATCTTAAGATTCTAGGGTTACTACTAAGGTTTTTCTAACTATTGCTTTAGTGATTGTATTCGTCCCTTTCGAACGTCCCTTACAAACTCCAACGACGGTGCTACCTACTCCTTAATAGTGGGATAGCGCTGTCTAAAGGAAATAGAACAAAAATAATCTTTTATCGAGTAGGTAGATGCTAGTAGGTACTTGCTCAAAACAAATATTTTCAAACAAACACCTTTCAAAAACAGTCTTCAAAACAACTTCGTCACATCCTTGAGGTCTGATGTAAGGGTTATCACGAAGTAAAACATTTTCAAAGTAATCACACACACAAGCAATTTGAAAAATGAGCAAGTACCTAAGAGCCCATGGAAAACCATGGATATAAAGGGTGCTAACACTTTCCCTTTCTATAATCTACCCCCCGTACTCAGAATATCTCGAAAAAAGGTTTTTTTGTTCTTTTTCCTTTTCCATGATTGGATGAAATAAAAGTCGGTGGTGACTCTTGCTTACCGCGACATTTTGCAAACATAAAAATGCAAAATGCAAACCAGTATTAAACTGTCGGTTCTGCCACCGTATCATAGTGATCATTTCAGTAATGAAAATAAAACCCTAAGATGTTTCTCCAAACTCTATTGAAATTCTGGCAGCAGATACTCAATGTCACAGTGAATGTTATGACACTGTATCTGACGTTCTACAAGACAGTAAGTCTAAAAGTAGTAAATAACACAGTCAATTGTTTACCCAGTTCAGTGTGAAACAACACCTACTCTGGGGGCTACCAAGCCAGGGAGGAAATCCACTATAATAGATATTAATTCAGGAATAAACCTACCAGTTTATATCCTTCACTTAAGACCTACCCAATGCAACTTCAATCTAAGTTCACCTTAAACTTGAGTTCCTACTCACTCCCCCTCAATCACAACAATGACATTAAACAATTGACTAATGAAATTATGAAGACACTCTTCAGAACATACACTTGATTATGCTTCACAGCTTTTAATCAAGTAACACAAACACTCGTGCTTCAAAGCTTTGAGTGATACATAAACCTAACTTGACTTTGCTTCAAAGCTTTAATCAAGTGACACAAACACTCGTGCTTCAAAGCTTTGAGTGATACACAACCCTTACAATCAAATCCTACTCCAAGTCACGTATCACAATGATAATTTCTTGGATTACAGTAGTTAAAACTATACAGCCCCTTATTGATCTTTTGTCAAAAGTTATCTTCACCAACAGTCGTCCTGTTGAATATATAGGTCGCTGTTCTTCAGTTAGGGCTTCCACGAAAATAGCTAGGGTTAATTAACCTCAAGACTTGGTCACAGGACTTTATCAACCAGATTAGGGTTAAGCCAAGTTAACCTAAACTCCACGTGAGACTTTGTACTGGACTGTGTAAACCAGTTTCCTGAAAAATCTCAGAATTAACAAAATTGTACAACTGTTAGATCAGTACAGGATGTCTTAACATTTGTTATGACAACAAGAATCTTGTTTACTGATTTTGGTAGAATGTAATAAATATGATCATTGCATGATGATCAGCTAAACACTCAATTTAAGCAGCTTCTGTATGACATCCTTTTTCTGCAGAATGTACCTAGTAACCTAGAATGTTATGACATCAGTCATGACATTCACACACCTGGTTTTATCAAAAAACATGCCAACAACCAAACACTTACAAACTCCCCCTTTGTCAAATTTTTGGCTAAAACCCCTAAACAATCAGAGATTAGAAAGCAGCAGAATTAATATGTCTGCAGAAAGAAATAATGTCTACCAAGTCTAATTAACACAAAAACTTCTCCCCCTCTTTAGCCATAAATAGGCCAAAGATACATGTACTTTTAGGATATACAGTCATCCAAAAATAAAAACACAGATAAAAATTCTAAAAACACTTGCAGCAACAGGTACCAGCAGCAAGGTTGTCAAATACTTCAAGCACTGTCATCTTCAGAGGAGGCACTATCTTCAGCATTAAGCTGATCTTCAGCAGCATCCTCATCCCTTCTTCGTACTTCAGTCTCCTCCTGTTCTAGTATAGCAATCAGGTCCTCAAGAGTCCTTTTCCTTGTATCCAGCTCTTTGCAGGTTTCCTTCAGCACAGCTATAGCATCAGTTCTCTTGGACTAAGTTTTGACAGTTGATGTCTCAGCTGATGTCATGACAATGTCAGGAACATGAGTTCCCTGAAATAGCTTGTAGTGCAACCCAAGAGCAGTATAGACACCCGTCATTGAAGACATCCCGTCATTGAAGACACCCCGTCATCGAAGACAACCCGTCGTTATAGACACCCGTTGTCATAGACACCCGTCGTCATAGAAACCCGTCGTCATAGACACCCATCGTCATAGACACTCGTCGTTATAGACACCCGTTGTTATAGACACCTCGTCATTTGAGACACCCGTCGTCATAGACACTCGTCGTTATAGACACCCGTCGTTATAGACACCTCGTCATTATAGACATCCCGTCATTGAAGACATCTCGTCATTATAGACATCCCGTCATTGAAGACAACCCGTCAGTATAGACACCCGTCATTGAAGACAACCCGTCATTGAAGACAACTCGTCATTGAAGACAACTCGTCATTGAAGACAACTCGTCATTGAAGACAACTCGTCATTTAAGACAACTCGTCATTGAAGACAACTCGTCATTGAAGGAAACTCGTCATTAAAGACAACTCGTCATTGAAGACAACTCGTCATTGAAGATCACTCGTCATTGAAGACAACCCATCCAAAGAGACAACTTGTCAAGAAAGATAAAACCTCCTCTGGTTCAGTTAAATCGATCCTTAAAGGTTTTTTGAGATAGCCTGTCAGTAGAGACAACTCATCAACCTTCTGAAATTCCAGATTCGATTCCTGTATCCAGCCAGGGCACGTCTGAAGAGTTTGAAGATTCGATACCTGTATCTATCCAGGGAATATCTGTGAGCGATCAATTCCATATTCGATTCCTGTATCCAGCCAGGGCACGTCTGAAGAGTTTGAAGATTCGATTCCTGTATCCAGCCAGGGCATATCTGTTGACGACTAATTCCAGATTCGATACCTGTATCCATCCAGGGCATGTCTGTAAGCAACCTTTTGAAGTTCCGGATTCGATTCCTGTATCTAGCCAGGGCATATCTGTGAGCAATCGATTGTAGATCTGATACCTGCATCCAGCCAGGGCATGTCTGCAGGAAGAGTTTGAAGATCAACCCCTGTAACAGGCCAGGTAATTATCTTTCTTTCTCAGGTACGCAATTTCTCGCTAAGGAATCTCTTACGTGATCGACACCTAGATGGCATCTATAAGCCCATCTCCACAACTATCCATCACAGTTCCAAATGGCATCTATAAGCCCATTCTCGACAAGGTTCTGTCACATCTCCTGATGGAATCTATAAGCCCATCCTCCTATCCATCATCTCTCCAAATGGCATCTGTAAGCCCATTCCCACCATCACGCTGCGGATACTCTACTATGTGAGTGCAAATTTCTGGGCACTTTAGTGTTCAATCATCTTCCACCTTCAGATCACGAAAGGCACACAAGCCAATATACATCCTCAGGTCTAAGAAGATTGAACAGGGGCAACTGTTGCACCCCATAATTTTCCCTCCCATATTCTTCAAAGTTTTGACAAGCATCAGCTAAATTTGCTCAAGTCTACTCAAGGGTTGCTTAGTCAACCACCCTCCTAATCCAGTCAAATTAGGGTTTTGGTTATTGCAAGGAAGTTGAGGTTTTCAAGGGCTCAATCAAGTCCCATATGCTCACCTACATTGTCAAGCACCTACATGTCAAGTTTCAAGGCTCACAAGGTCAAGTTGCACAGTCAAAAACCCTAATTGCCTCACAATCAATTGTAGGGGAAAAATGGTCATTTGGCAGTCAAAAGTCAAAATTTTTGGTCAACATCTTATTTTGAGGTCACAATCATCATTTGATCAAGTCTTGATCATGATTCCTCAAGCATGGCTCAAAAATCATCAAGGTGTCAAAAGTTTCTATTTTTGGACAGCTGAAAAGTCAACTGTACCTTGACCAAGGCATAACTTTTTCATGGTTCATCAGAAAAATCCCGTCCAATGCTCATTTTGAATGGGATGACATTTCCTACAACTCATCTTCACATTCCAAATCCAATAAATGCTCTCACAAAAAGTTATCAATTTCAACATTATAGGTCATTTTCAAAAGTCAACAAAAAGGCACTTTAAGTCAAAGACCATAACTTGAGATTGGTAAATCAAAATGACATGGGACCAAAGGAATTGGTTAGAGGACTTCAAGACCTTTCCAAAATGTCCAAGAACATGTTCATATGATCAAAATTGAGCAAGATATGCATTGGAGAAGTTGGGAAATTTTTGTGAAATGGCAAAAGTCAACTATCCTTGAAACTTCAATTTTTGACAAAAGGCCCCACTTTTTCCACTTGATTCAGCTTTGACATGCCACCCACGTGTCCCATGATCCATTTCAAGACCAAATAATTATTTTTCTATTTTTATTTAATTTTTATGGATTTAATTCATTTTAATCCATAATAATTCAAGTAAATCTAAAAAATTTAATTAAATGGTATCTTATGGGTTGAATAGCCTTCATGAAGCATTTGCAACCTACCAATTTCGTGCTAAGCTCATTTAGGCATGAAAATTCAAATTTTGAACAAGCTTTGAAAGGCCTTTAATGGTGGTTAAGACAAAATCCAAAGCTTAATTGCAACTGTTAAAGGCTCCTAAATGTGACTTATTCTCACTAATTACTATATATACAAGCCTTGCAAGCCTCATTCACAATCCCGAACATTACACAAACGGCCAGAGCAAAATCCAAAAAGTGTCAAAAAAAGTGTGAGATCAAAAGGAGTATTGCAAGCCTTTTCAGGCCAAAAGGAGAACGTGACTCTCTTCTTTGCCATCCCCTGAAGCTAAAGCAACCCTTGCCACGTCCTAAGATCCATCATACCGCGCTGTAAGTTCTTCCCAGGTCCCCCAAATGCTTATTTCCCTTTTTTTCTATACATATTCCTATGCAGGCTTCCTGAAGGGGTTCATCATACGCCTCACCAATCCATGCGCCACATGTCCATAATCATGGATCCAAAGGCCAAGAAGTGAAGAAGAACCATGCTCCCTAGCCAACGTGTCTCCGGGAAATTCCAAAAGTCAGCAAGAGGCTTGATCGCTATTGGGCCCAGATTGCTTCACTTAACCCCCTTTTTTGGTTCATCCCTTTTTCTTCTTATTTTATATTTCTATTTTGTTTGTTTATTAATTAATTTTTCTAATTATAACTAAATTAACATAAATAACTTTTCCCATAAAAAACCAAAAAAAGAACTAATATTATTATTATTATTAATTTCATTTTATTTTTGTAAATAAATACTAATAAATTGAATTAGTTTTAATTAGGCAACTTTAACTTTTTTTCTTCTTAATAACCAAAATAAATTTAGAATTAGGTTTATTAACTTTTAATTTTATTTCCTTTTATTTTATTTCATTAAAAACATAAAAATACAAAAACATTTTTCTTTTAATAAATTAATTAATTAGTTATTAATTTTATTTAATCACAAAAAAGGACAAAAAATGCATTTCTTTTCTTAAAAGGGTCAAAACCCTTAGGACGTTCCCGATTTAATTCTTTCGCGCATATTTATTTTATTTTGATTATTTATGTAACTGTCTCCAGATATGTAATAGTTAAATAGGAATTTTACCGCTTTATTTAATTTCTCGCACTTTATTTTACAAAACGGGTCTTTGTTTTTTTGGCGATGTATAGACCCGCGCCTTGTAATAGTTAGAATTTACATTTCTGCAATTTACTTTCCGCACCCCTAACTGTTAATAATGCATGAAAGAATGTATGTAAATAAAATCAATTTGTAGCTCACAAATAACATGTACAAGATAAAATAAACTGAATTCAACACACATGCACATGCCACTCCTAGGGTACGCCTCACTGGTTGCCTCGAACGTGGTCATCAAGTATAGGGTGTCTTAGAGGTCGCCCTTCTGTCTAAAGATCCCGTCGCCTCAAATCGGTTGCCTCGGATAAAAAAGGATCTAGGACATTAGGGTTACTTCTAAGACGTCCTACCATTGCTTCGGTAACCACACATGTCCCGATAATCGAATTGACCCGAACACCTCTAACGATGGTGCTACCTACCTCTCAATGGTGGGATAGCACTATCTAAAGGAGTCTTACACAGCTTAATTCCTTAGAGTAGGTAGATTTCTCTTAAGTACTTTCTCTTTTCAAAAACAAACAAAAATACTTTTCGCACCTACACTTTCAAAAGTTTTCAAACAAATTTTTCATACACTCTTGAGGACAGATACAAGAGTTACTTAGAAATTTTTCAAACGAAACTTTTTCAAAACCCACACACACTTGAAAAGCAAACAATTTTGAAAACATAAGAGCAAGTACCTAAGAGCCCGTGGATAACCACGGATAGAAAGGGTGCTAACACCTTCCCTTTCTATAAATCTACCTCCCAAACCGAGAGACATCTCGAATAAGGAATTTTGCTGTGATTTTGTCCTTTCCATGTTGGAGAACATAAAAGACGGTGGCGACTCTTGCTTACCGCGACATTTAGCGAAACCAGCTAAAAAACAGTCAGTTCTATTTCCACCGATCACAGAACTGGCGACTCTGCTGGGGAATCTAATAAGTGAGGTGTACCTTAGGAATTAGACCACTCTTATGTTTTCAATTGCTTTCTCTGTTTTCTTTAATATTGTGGGCCTGTTTTGGGAGTTTCATAGATCCTAACCCGGATCTGGGGGATACCTTTTAGAAAGTAGCAACAAAACTGTGAGGGAACTGTGCGGGGTATACCGACACGGTTGAAGCAGTTTGTTACGTTGATGTGGCACTTTGGTGAGTACCGGTAACCCTTGAGTCAAGTCAAGGAGAGTATGGGGCCGCCGTGTGGTGTCGTGAAGCATCAACTGACCTTAGGAACCTTACTTGAACCATCCTGGCCTCTTTTGGGGTAGTGAGATGACTGACTTTGGTGCAGTCCAAAGTTGGTTGATACTCGATACTACACTCATTGAGGGTTGTTTTCTTGGAATATTTTGATCGCCAATCCAGTGGCTAAATCAAAACAATGAACACAGAAAACAACCCTATGATATTGAGCTCCTTAGAACCCGGTTACTTTTGATATGACAGGTTTTTGAGCCCACCAACTTCAAGAGGGTAGTACCCAAACTTCATGCTGGCCTAAACTCTAAGGGCTCTTTTGTGTGACTTGTGTGCCTTCATACTTGAACTACTTGCATGCTTGTTATCTAATACATGAGTTTCTTGCAGGGTTTGTTTACAGTCCTTAACCTGGACTTATTACAGGGCTTACTTACACATCACTCCATGCATAACATCATACCATCATACCATTGCATACATCTTGCATAAGGATTAACCCATTTCAAGGATCTCAAGGGTTTGTGATGCAGGTTATGATGAATCAAAATGTCTAGCAAGGGGCAAAGGGGATTTATTTTCCTCTAGCCAAGGTTATTGACTTGAGTTAGGGGCTATGACCCACTCGATATGGTGAGCCTTGACTCTTGAAGAAGGACTCTCAACAGCATGAAGTTCCTTCAATCAAGCAACCAGATTCAAATTCTAACAAGTTTCTCTGTTTACCCCCGCGAGATCCTTGAACACATTGCATGCATACATACATATCATTGCATTACAGGTACCCTTGTTATAGGTCACTTACCATCTTCGCTGTTTATTTCAGCAATGGCTTCCAAACAAGACGACCAGGATCTTCATGCTCAAGAGATTCGGTTCGGGGAGATCCTCCTAAATCTATCCAAGGGACAGGAAGAGTTGAGGACACTCCTCATGGGGACTTTGGTCAGGAACAGTGCTGAGGACGACAAGGACGAACGATTGAAACATCTGCAAGCTGAGGTGGATGTAATGAGAACCCAGATGTTGGGGCAAATGGCTCTTATCCAAGACTTATCTCAAAGACAAGGAGAGCTCAGGGTTCTCGTCAACCAACTGCTTCGGGATAACCAACTGGGGAAAACATCTAAGGTTGAAAAGCAAGCCATCATTCAACCACCTGTGGGGAAAGAAGACAAGGGAAAAGCTCCTCAGTTTGCTTCGGGGTCACAAGCCCAGCATCAACCTCACCAGCGTCAACAGGGTAATTGGCGTAAGCAAAATACATCTAGAAGACATTTCTCGGAGACTGGTGTGCCATCCTCACTAATACTGAAACGCTTGTTGGAGGTCAAGCTGATTGCTTTAAAGGATCCTCCCAAGAAGCTCAACATAACCTCCCTAAAGTACAATCCTGATGAAAGGTGTGCCTACCATTCTGACAGTCCTGGACATGACACTGACGACTGTTGGAGCTTGAGGAACAAGATCCAGGACTTGATCGACGGAAGGGTACTGGAGTTCATGCCGGGTGGAAAAATGAGAATCTTCTGCTGAGAATCTTCCATCTGAGATGACTAGTGCAAACTAAGAAGCTTTTGTTCATTCGAATGTTCAAGTTGTATTTTTCTTTGATTGTTCAAACATTTGTTCATGTCAAACTCTTTTACTTTATCAATGCATCGCATATGTCTGTTTTGAATCAATATATTCTCATTCGCTATATTCAAACTGCTTTCATTTTTTGATGTCAACTTTCAATTAATAATTCTAAGCCTCTTGAGGGAGGATGACGAAAACGATACCATAATCTACAGTATGCTTTTGAACAGACCCCGCTGATGAGGTACAGGCATTGTTTCAATTCCTAAACACTGGAGTTATAAGGAAGATAATCCCTCGTCAACCCCTTCGAGCCAAAGAAGTAGGAGTTTTTCTTTTCGAAAATTAAAACCCTTAATCATAACCTGGGGCAGGGTAGTTCTCTCAGTTGATCCAAGTGCACAACGAATAGCACCAAAGAGGTCCTCACAAAACAAAAGAAAGTGATGGTTCCGAATAATCATAAAGACAGGCAGTCATTATCCCTCAAAATAAACGCCCATTAAGTCAAAACCTATGAAGGAGACTTACAAAACTGGGGCATCCCGCTGACTGTAATCACAAAAGAAACAGTTCAGGCAAAAAACAGGGATAATGAAATCAAAAAGAAAAGAGGACCTACAAACCCTCAACAAGGAAATGACTGCCTATTCAAAATAAAATGTCAACATCCAAACCATCATGGGAATATTAGGACAAAGACTCGAACAAGGTCTAACGCACGATCAACTGAGTTTAGGTTTGAAGAACATCATGAAGAGCGGGTGGGTACAAATATAATTTGAGCCTTTATCCTTTGTTTCTTAAACCGTGAACCAGGCCATGTTATAACCCTTAAAAAGTCCTAGCTGAAGCATGGGTTGGTTCGAAAGCATACTGTTACGAAAGGTATCCTGACTCCTTAAGGCTTGCTGTAAAATACCGAGTTGACATCACAGTTTACAAAAAATTCACTTGTTTTTATGAAAAAAAATGCATTTTCAAAAACGTCAAGACAGACATAAGCTTTGCATTCCTGATATAACATTGTTTGCATATGACTATTTGTTTGAACAGCATAGAAGTTCGCACGACGAATGTCTAATGAACAAAAGCACCTCCAATCAAGGGACATGGCATGATCATTGTCCATCGTCTGGGGCAGTTAAGTCAAGATTCGGAGAATCTCTCAAAAGGCCAACCAGCTTGGGGAAAATCTCCGTCCGAATCACTTGGGGCATGGGACATGAATTCCAGCAACGAATCTTGTCTGGTCAAACGAAGATCTTCTGGTCACATGGCAAACACAACAACAGGGGCACCTCCCTACATCCTGAGGGCGTGGACATAGTCAAAAAAATACTACGCATAATCAAAGACCCGCTAGGTTGACACACCTAGGCAAAAATAAGGGCTTCCCGACGAACCAAAAGGGTTCGGGCAAAAACAAGGGATGAAATGAAAAAATTTGTACACCCGGCAAGTCGAAAACCTGAAAAGGCGGCTTGGGCAAAAAAGGGTATCCCGATGGACTGAAAACCCGAAAGAGCGGTCCAGGCAAAAGTTAGGGATCAAAAGCGTACGACTATATCCCATCATCTCGTCACTTGCCTACCAGAAGAAGATTTGTCGAATCGGCAGTTGTCTAACACCTCACAAGGTATCTTCTTCTCTCACGTCAGAAACAGGGGCAATAATGAGTTGTCCAAGCGATCTAGTTGCTCTGTCAACCAAGGTACCAAGGTAGGTTCGGCTGAAGAACATGACCAAGTTACCTCCACTCCCCGTAGAGTAAGACAGGAGTCAGCAATACTCTTCCCCGAGCAGATTTTGGTCTCCCAATCAACCCTGAAAAGGTACAGTATCTCCAGCGAGTCAACGACGCTCTCCCCAAGCAGAGTTAGTCTACTGTCAGCCTTAAGGAAGTTGGGTATCCCCAGAAAATCTCAATATTCTCCAGCAGTATGCAGATGTTCCTAAGCAAGCATCCCCGGCCGTCTTAATATAAGATTATTCCCCAGCGGAATACAGACATCCAGTGGAGTCACTTCCCAATGCAGTCCAAAGTTTCCCCAAGAGAGTTGAATCATCCTCCCCAGTAGGTTTTGGAAGCTTATCCCCAGTAGATTCTGGAAGCTTAACCCCCTGCAGAGCACGAACGCGTCTCCCCGGCTTTATTCAAATATTATTCCTCACCGGAGCCTATAACTGGGTTATCCTCAGCTAATTACCCCGGAAAGATCGTCCTCGACGAAGTTCTTCCTATCCCCAGCGAAGTTATCACCAAATCTCAGCGAAGTATCTCTTCCCACAGAGTAATCCCCCGCAGAGTAATCTCTTCAACAAGTTTATTCCCCAACGGAATCATCTTCTCCTACCGGTTTATTCTTGTAATCATCATCCCCCAGCGGAAACGAAGAACTCTGTTCTTCAACATCAGCCCAGGATGCAACTTCCCGGCATGCGTCAAGGATTTACTTTCCTAGAAGAAGATACATTCATAAACATCACATTGTCATGATACACGCATCATATCATACAATCTCATACATGAGAACCTCATTGCTTGATCCATATCATGCATTGCATATGACAGACCTTTACCTTTCAGGTAGGATGCAGTTAAATGATCAGCTATGTCAAAGTAGACAAATATAGTCAAAAGAGACCAATCCAGTCAAAGAAGACAAACCCAGTCAAAGAAGACAAGTCCAGTAAAATCCCAAAGGTTTTTCTGATGATCATCCAGTCAAAAAAAGCCAAACCCAGTCAAAGAAGACAAGTCCAGTTAAATCCCAAAGGTTTTTCTGATGCTCATCCAGTCAAAAAAGATAAATCCAGTCAAAGAAGACAAATCTGGTTCCTAAAAGATTTTTCTGACGCTAATCCAGTCAAAGAAGACAAATACAGTTAAATCAATTCCTAGAGATTTTTCTGACGCAAACCCGTCAATATAGACACCCGTCATTGAAGACCACTCGTCATTGAAGACAACTCGTCATTGAAGACAACTCGTCATTAAAGACAACTCGTCATTGAAGACAACTCGTCATTGAAGACAACTCGTCATTGAAGACAACCCGTCAGTATAGACACCCGTCATTGAAGACATCCCGTCATTGAAGACACCCCGTCATCAAAGACAACCCGTCGTTATAGACACCCGTTGTCATAGGCACCCGTCGTCATAGACACCCGTCGTCATAGACACCCGTCGTCATAGACACCCGTCGTCATAGACACCCGTCGTCATAGACACCCGTCGTCATAGACACTCGTCGTTATAGACACCCGTCGTTATAGACACCTCGTCATTTGAGACACCCGTCATCATAGACACTCGTCATTATAGACACCTCGTCATTATAGAAATCCCGTAATTGAAGACATCTCGTCATTATAGACATCCCGTCATTGAAGACAACCTGTCAGTATAGACACCCGTCATTGAAGACAACCCGTCATTGAAGACAACCCGTCATTGAAGACAACTCGTCATTGAAGACAACTCGTCATTGAAGACAACTCGTCATTTAAGATAACTCATCATTGAAGACAACTCGTCATTGAAGGAAACTCGTCATTGAAGACAACTCGTCATTGAAGACAACTCGTTATTGAAGATCACTCGTCATTGAAGACAACCCGTCCAAAGAGACAACTCGTCAAGAAAGACAAAACCTCCTCTGGTTCAGTTAAATCGATCCTTAAAGGTTTTCTGAGATAGCCTGTCAATAGAGACAACTCATCAACCTTCTGAAATTCCAGATTCGATTCCTGTATCCAGCCAGGGCACGTCTGAAGAGTTTGAAGATTCGATACCTGTATCTAGCCAGGGCATATCTGTGAGCAATCAATTCCAGATTCGATTCCTGTATCCAGCCAGGGCACGTATGAAGAGTTTGAAGATTCGATTCTTGTATCCAGCCAGGGAATATCTGTTGACGACTAATTCCAGATTCGATACCTGTATCCAGCCAGGGCATGTCTGTAAGCAACCTTTTGAAGTTCCGAATTTGATTCCTGTATCTAGCCAGGGCATATCTGTGAGCAATCGATTGTAGATCTGATACCTGTATCCAGCCAGGGCATGTCTGCAGGAAGAGTTTGAAGATCAACCCCTGTAACAGGCCAGGTAATTATCTTTCTTTCTCAGGTACGCAATTTCTCGCTAAGGAATCTCTTACGCGATCGACACCTAGATGGCATCTATAAGCCCATCTCCACAACTATCCATCACAGTTCCAAATGGAATCTATAAGCCCATTCCCGACAAGGTTCTGTCACATCTCCTGATGGCATCTATAAGCCCATCCTCCTATCCATCATCTCTCCAAATGGCATCTGTACGCCCATTCCCGCCATCACGCTGCTGATACTCTACTATGTGAGTGCAAATTTCTGGGCACTTTAGTGTTCAATCATCTTCCACCTTCGGATCACGAAAGGCACACAAGCCATTCTACATCCTCAGGTCTAAGAAGATTGAACAGGGGCAACTGTTGCACCCCAAAATTTTCCCTCCCATATTCTTCAAAGTTTTGACAAGCATCAGCTAAATTTGCTCAAGTCTACTCAAGGGTTGCTCAGTCAACCACCCTCCTAAGCCAGTCAAATTAGGGTTTTGGTTATTGCAAGGAAGTTGAGGTTTTCAAGGGCTCAATCAAGTCCCATATGCTCACCTACATTGTCAAGCACCTACATGTCAAGTTTCAAGGCTCACAAGGTCAAGTTGCACAGTCAATAACCCTAAATGCCTCACAATCAACTGTAGGGGAAAAATGGTCATTTGGCAGTCAAAAGTCAAAAATTTTGGTCAACATCTTATTTTGAGGTCACAATCATCATTTGATAAAGTCTTGATCATGATTCCTCAAGCATGGCTCAAAATCATCAAGGTGTCAAAAGTTTCTATTTTTGGACAGCTTAAAAGTCAACTGTACCTTGACCAAGGCATAACTTTTTCATGGTTCATCAGAAAAATCCCTTCCAATTCTAATTATGAATGGGATGACATTTCCTACAACTCATCTTCACATTCCAAATCCAAGAAATGCTCTCACAAAAAGTTATCAATTTCAACATTATAGGTCATTTTCAAAAGTCAACAAAAAGGCACTTTAAGTCAAATACCATAACCTGAGATTGGAAAATCAAAATGACATGGGACCAAAGGAATTGGTTAGAGGACTTCAAGACCTTTCCAAAATGTCCAAGAACATGTTCATATGATCAAAATTGAGCAAGATATGCATTGGAGAAGTTGGGAAATTTTTGTGAAATGGCAAAAGTCAACTATCCTTGAAACTTCAATTTTTGACAAAAGGGCCCACTTTTTCCACTTGATTCAGCTTTGTCATGCCACCCACTTGTCCCATGATCAATTTCAAGACCAAATAATTATTTTTCTATTTTTATTTAATTTTTATGGATTTAATTCATTTTAATCTATAATAATTCAAGTAAATCTAAAAAATTTAATTAAATGGTATCTTATGGTTTGAATAGCCTTCATGAAGCATTTGCAACCTACCAATTTCGTGCTAAGCTCATTTAGGCATGAAAATTCAAATTTTGAACAAGCTTTGAAAGGCCTTTAATGGTGGTTAAGACAAAATCCAAAGCTTAATTGCAACTGTTAAAGGCTCCTAAATGTGACTTATTCTCACTCATTACTATATATACAAGCCTTGCAAGCCTCATTCACAACCCTGAACATTACACAAACGGCCAGAGCAAAATCCAAAAAGTGTCATAAAAATTGTGAGATCAAAAGGAGTATTGCAAGCCTTTTCAGGCCAAAAGGAGAACGTGACTCTCTTCTTTGCCATCCCCTGAAGCTAAAGCAACCCTTGCCACGTCCTAAGATCCATCATACCGCGCTGTAAGTTCTTCCCAGGTCCCTCAAATGCTTATTTATATTTTTTTCTATACATATTCCTATGCAGGCTTCCTGAAGGGGTTCATCATACGCCTCACCAATCCATGCGCCACATGTCCATAATCATGGATCCAAAGGCCAAGAAATGAAGAAGCACCATGCTCCCTAGTCAACGTGTCTCCGGGCAATTCCAAAAGTCAGCAAGAGGCTTGATCACTATTGGGCCCAGATTGCTTCACTTAACCCCCTTTTTTGGTTCATCCCTTTTTCTTCTTATTTTATATTTCTATTTTGTTTGTTTATTAATTAATTTTTCTAATTATCACTAAATTAACATAAATAACTTTTCCCATAAAAAACCAAAAAAAGAACTAATATTATAATTATTATTAATTTCATTTTATTTTTGTAAATAAATACTAATAAATTGAATTAGTTTTAATTAGGCAACTTTAACTTTTTTTTTCTTAATAACTAAAATAAATTTAGAATTAGGTTTATTAACTTTTAATTTTATTTCCTTTTATTTTATTTCATTAAAAACATAAAAATACAAAAACATTTTTCTTTTAATAAATTAATTAATTAGTTATTGATTTTAATTTCATTTAATCACAAAAAAGGACAAAAAATGCATTTCTTTTCTTAAAAGGGTCAAAACCCTTAGGACGTTCCCGATTTAATTCTTTCGCGCGCATTTATTTTATTTTGATTATTTATGTAACTGTCTCCAGATATGTAATAGTTAAATAGGAATTTTACCGCTTTATTTAATTTCTCGCACTTCATTTTACAAAACGGGTCTTTGTTTTTTTGGCGATGTATACACCCGCGCCTTGTAATAGTTAGAATTTACATTTCTGCAATTTACTTTCCGCACCCCTAACTGTTAACAATGCATGAAAGAATGTATGTAAATAAAATCAATTCGTAGCTCACAAATAACATGTACAAGATAAAATAAACTGAATTCAACACACATGCACATGCCACTCCTAGGGTACGCCTCACTGGTTGCCTCGAACGTGGTCATCAAGTATAGGGTGTCTTAGAGGTCGCCCTTTTGTCTAAAGATCCCGTCGCCTCAAATCGGTTGCCTCGGATAAAAAAGGATCTAGGACATTAGGGTTACTTCTAAGACGTCCTACCATTGCTTCGGTGACCATACATGTCCCGATAATCGAATTGACCCGAACACCTCCAACGATGGTGCTACCTACCTCTCAATGGTGGGATAGCACTATCTAAAGGACTCTTACACAGCTTAATTCCTTAGAGTAGGTAGATTTCTCTTAAGTACTTGTTCTTTTCAAAAACAAACAAAAATACTTTTCGCACCTACACTTTCGAAAGTTTTCAAACAAATTTTTCATACACTCTTAAGGACAGATACAAGAGTTACTTAGAAATTTTTTAAACAAAACTTTTTCAAAACCCACACGCACTTGAAAAGCAAACAATTTTGAAAACATAAGAGCAAGTACCTAAGAGCCCGTGGATAACCACAGATAGAAAGGGTGCTAACACCTTCCCTTTCTATAAATCTACCTCCCGAACCGAGAGACATCTCGAATAAGGAATTTTGCTGTGCTTTTGTCCTTTCCATGTTGGAGAACATAAAAGACGGTGGCGACTCTTGCTTACCACGACATTTCGCGAAACCAGCTAAAAAACAGTCAGTTCTATTTCCACCGATCACACTTGCAATAGTCAAATTTTGTCCTGCGTCCAACAGCATAAATGAATCTTCCCAGTCCTGTGGAGATGGTTGATTTATGGTTGGTAGGAACACAGTTGGCTGCACCAATTTTGTGCAGAATGGAAAATTTCATGCTCAGTTTGCTTGCATTCAGCTTCCCTTTCAAGGGCCAGCTCTTGACTTGATTTGCAGTGATGGTTTGGCATACTTGGTTGTCAGTAACCTCTAGCTCAGGGCAAGCATCATCTGGTCTTCCTAGGAATTTGTTTATTTCAGAGGGAGAGAAATTTACCTTTCTTCGTCTCACATAGACACATTTAAAGTCAGCTGACCTTCTATCAACACACCCATCAGATAAATTCACTATGAATTCTTTGACAAGAACTTCATAGCAGTTGGTAAACTTTACCACAATATTTATTAGACCAGCAGTTTTGATTAGGTCCATGATCTCCTTACATTCCATGGCACCCTTGTTCAGTTCTCTTTCCAAGGCTATTCTTTTCAAACAAACATACTTCCACCTGTTTGCATTCTCAGGAAGGTGAAAGGAAATGTTGTCAGTGGGGACTTCAGGGACTTTAGACATTTTGCTTGATGGGAGTTTCCTTTTGAGAGGTATGTTTTCAGCATCAAATTCAAATTCTGATTCCTCATCAGAATCAGAGGGATCAGGCTCTTTCCTTTTCTTAGCTATTGGTTGTCTTACAGGCTTTGAGAGACTACCAGAAGGTACTCGAGTTTTCACCTTCCCTTTTGACAATCCAGCCTTCATAGTTTCTACTTCAACATCAGCTGTCTTCTCTGTGGACATACATTTGGCAGCATCCTGCTTTCCCTTTCTGTTCATCATTCTTCTAGCTATGCTAGGATTGATATTTACAATTAGGTCATTGTCAGAGTATTCTTCATCAACATCAATAACCGGGGTTTCAACAACCTTCTCAGAAGGGTTCTGGTGATCATCAAGATTTTCAGATGATTTCCTAATGTTGTCATCCGGTGTCTCAACATTCTGAGTGACATCTGGATTCATTTCAACATTTGGACTAGCAAATTCTTGATTCAAAGGTACAGAAATGCCAGGTATCGAGTGATTCTCATTTAGAATCCTTGTAACAAGTCTAGCTATTGCTTGATGAACATAAGCTGAGCCTTCCCTATTTGATATTTCTGAGGGAACAGAGGATATTCGAGAGGGATTACCAGATGTTGAAGCTTGAGACCTTCTTGCATGTCTTGTTCTCAGCTTTTTAACCTTAGAGGGGTCAGCTGCTAGTTCACGAAGAGGAGTTATCTCCAGAACATCAGAATCCATGCAGTTTGTGATTGCCCTAGGTTCTCGATCAGAGGATGCGGAAGAAGCAGTCGTCTTTGAAGAGGATGATGTCATGGATAGTTGAGACATGTTTAGCGTCTTAGAAAACCAGTAATAGCGAGAGTAAAACCTTTGATTGAGGGAATGAAAATTGTTGCAGAGCCGAGAGAGGAAGGAGATAAATGAGTGTCCATTCAACTTCTTACAAATTGTGAAAGAAATAGGGAAACAAATGATTAACCCAATCAAAATAGACTTAACAAAAAAATCTCCTTCATCACATGTTTTAAGCAAAATTAATTGCTACATTTCCTCATGTTGGCAAATACCCAACTTGCCCCTCAAATTTTCAAATTGATTTGCATCAAGTGCCTTGGTAAATATGTCAGCCAGTTGTAGTTCAGTGGCAACATGTTCCAGTTTAATCGTCTTCTCCTCTACAAGATCTCTGATGAAGTGATGTCTAATGTCAATGTGCTTGGTCCTGCTATGCTGAATAGGATTCTTGGAAATGTTTATAGTGCTCATATTGTCACAGTACAATGTCATAACATCTTGTGTAACATTATACTCAGTAAGCATCTGTTTCATCCAGATCATTTGAGAACAGCTACTACCAGCTGCTATGGATTCAGCTTCAGCAGTAGATAGAGACACACAATTCTGTTTCTTGCTGAACCAGGAAACAAGATTATTTCCTAAGAAGAAACATCCTCCAGAGGTGCTTTTTCTATCATCAACACTTCCATCCCAATCAGCATCATAGTAACCAGTCAGAGTTGGTTCACATCCATGAGAGTACAGCAAGCCATAGTTGTGTGTTCCACTTACATACTTCGGAATTCTCTTCACTTGGTTGATATGACTTACTTTGGGTTCAGCCTGATACCTTGCACATACTCCAACTGTAAAAGCAATGTCAGGTCTGCTAGCTGTTAAGTATAGAAAACTTCCTATCATACTTTTGTATAAGCTTTGGTCCACCTTGACCCCACTTGAATCTTTGGACAGCTTTAAGTGAGTAGGTGCAGGAGTCCTTTTGTGACTGGAATTCTCCACCAAACTTCTTGACAATGTTGTTTGCATACTTGCTTTGAGACAAGAAGATTGAGTCTTCCATCTATGTGACTTGCAGACCAAGAAAGTAGGTCAATTCTCCCATGAGGCTCATTTCAAATTCAGCTTGCATCTGGTCAGCAAAATGTTTAACCATTTTATCTGACATTCCCCTAAACACTATGTCGTCAACATAGATTTGAGCTACCATTATCTTTCCTCCTTCATTTTTGACAAAAAGAGTTTTATCCAAGCCTCCTTTCCTGTATCCTTTGTCAGAGAGGAATTTTGTCAACCTGTCATACCATGCTCTAGGAGCTTGTTTCAGGCCATATAAAGCTTTCCTCAATTTGTAGACATGATCAGGGCAGTTTGGATCCACAAATCCTTTAGGCTGTTCCACATAAACGTCCTCATTTAAGTACCCATTTAGGAAGGCACTTTTTACATCCATCTGAAATAACTTGAACTTGAGGAGACAAGCAATACCTAATAGGATTCTGATTGATTCCAGTCTGGCTACAGGAGCAAACGTCTCATCAAAATCAACCCCTTCAACTTGAGTGTATCCTTGAGCAACAAGTCTTGCCTTATTCCTGGTGACAACTCCTTCAGCATCTGATTTGTTCTTGTAGATCCATTTTGTTCCAATGATGTTTTTTCCTCCTGGTCGAGGAACCAACTACCATACTTCATGTTGCTTGAATTGGTTCAATTCATCTTGCATTGCTCCAATCCAATATTCATCAGTTAAAGCTTCCTTAACATTTCTTGGTTCAATCTTAGATACAAAACAAGAGTTTGAGATGATTTCTCTAGATCTTGTAATGATTCCACTGTTAGGATCTCCTATGATGAGTTCCTTAGGATGATCTTTCTGAACTCTGATGGAGGGGTCTTTGTTAGCTTCCTTTGATTCAGATTCTGATGAAGTATTTTTAGGAATATCATCCTTTTGAGTTGAAGTTTCAAAGAATGTCTCAACATCATATGGGACATTTGTTTCCTCATGGTAATCATCCACTATGACATTTATAGATTCCATCATAACTTTGGTCCTGGAATTGAATACCCTATAAGCTCTGCTGTTGGTAGGGTATCCTAGGAATATTCCTTCATCACTTTTAGGGTCTATCTTTCTCCTTTCTTCACGATCTGTCAGAATATACCATTTGCTTCCAAATACATGGAAGTACTTCACTGTAGGCTTTCTTCCTTTCCAGAGTTCATAAATGGTGGATGATGTTCCCTTTCTCAAGGTGACCTTGTTATGGACATAACAGGCTATATTCATAGCTTCAGCCCAAAAATGAATAGGAAGTCTTTTGGCATGTATCATAGCTCTGGCAGATTCCTGTATGGTCCTGTTTTTCCTTTCTACAACTCCATTTTGCTGAGGAGTTATAGGTGAAGAGAATTCATGATTAATTCCTTTTGAGGAACAGAACTCATCAAACTTACTATTTTCAAATTCCTTGCCATGATCACTTCTGATTCTGACAATGCACCCTTCTTTTTCTCTTTGAATTCTTTTGCATAGTTCTTTAAACACTTCAAATACATCAGATTTTTCCCTAATGAAGTTAATCCAGGTGAATCTGGAAAAATCATCCACAACAACATAGGCATATCTTTTTCCACCAAGACTTTTCACCTGCATTGGTCCCATCAGATCCATATGTAGAAGTTCTAGTACCTTAGAGGTGGTCAAATGTCTTGACTTTGATGTGACATCCTAGTCTGCTTCCCAACCTGACATTCACCACAGACTCTCCCTTCATCAATTTGCAGTCTTGGAATCCCTCTGACTGCCTCCATGGATATAATCCTTTTCATTCCTCTTAGATGTAGATGACCAAGTTTTTGGTGCCACGGTTTCACTTCTTTTTCTTCTTTGGCAATAGAACACACAGAAGAGTAATTAGTGTTCTCAGGCTCCCACAAGTAGCAGTTGTCTTTAGATCTGACTCCTCTCATTACAACTTCTTGTTTCTCATTAGTTACAAGACATTCATACTTGGTGAAGTTGACTTTGAATCCTAGGTCACATAATTGGCTTATACTTATGAGATTAGCAGTCAAGCCTTTTACCAGCAATACTTCATTTAGGTTTGGAACTCCATGACAGTACAAGTTTCCAACTCCTTTGATTTCTCCTCTAGCACCATCTCCAAAGGTCACATAACTAGTAGTGTGAGGTTTAACATTATTGAGAAGATTCTTGATTCCAGTCATGTGTTTAGAGCAACCACTGTCAAAGTACCAGTCTTCCTTTGCAGAGACTCTAAGGGAGGTGTGAGCTATCAGGGCAGTAGCCTTTTTCTTCCAATGTTGAGTATGTGGTACCTTGTTAGACTTAGGTTTGACAACTGGGGTCTGATTGGGATATCCATATAATCTGAAGCAAAATGGCTTTATGTGACCAAACCTCCCACAATGATGACATCTCCATCTTTGATACTTTTTCTTCATATTTCTCTGTTCTCGATGTTGAGTTTTATGTTGTGACATCTGCTTTGACATTTGTTTATCATGCCTGATCTTCTTCTTGTCCATAACAGATTTCTTTGCTCCCACAAATCCTAGACCAAACTTGTTTCCCACATTTTTTACAATCTGAAGGATTTCTTCTAATTTGTCAGTTCCATTTGTCAGCATCTTGACAAATTTAGTCATCTGGTCCAGTTTTGAGTTTAGCATTTGAACTTCCCCTTCTAGATGACTTATAGTATCAATTCCGGCCTTTTTCTCAGCCTCCAACTTTATTATGAGTTTTGTTTGTCTCTCATTTTGCTGACAGACTTCAGCACTTCTGATACATAACTTCTTGTAGGAATCATCCAGTTCTTCAAATGTCACTTCCTCATCACTAGAGTCACTATCAGAGTTACAAATACCAGTTAGTGCAGTAATTAGTTTGGCAGATTCTTCTTCAGAATTACTTTCTGAATCACAGTCATACCAAGTAACAAAATTTCCTTTCTTTTGTTTCTTAAGAAAGGTAGGACATTCAGCTCGAATGTGCCCATATCCTTCACATCCATGGCATTGAATTCCTTTGCTTTGATTTCCCTTCTCTTCAGACTTTGGTCTTCTGCTGGAGTCATAGGATCTGTTAATGTCAGAAGGAATGTTCTTAACATTTGACCTTGACTTTGGATCCATTCTCTTGATGAGTTTGTTGAATTGTCTTCCAAGCATGGCTATAGCTTCTGAAATATTTTCTTCTTCATCCTCCTTGTTTTCATCTTCAGTATTAGATACAAGTGCTATGCTCTTGTTTTTCTTGTCGACATTGTCACTGATCCCAATCTCAAAGGTCTGAAGTGACCCAATGAGTTCATCCACCTTCAAATTGTAGATATCCTGAGCTTCCTCTATAGCAGTCACCTTCATTGCAAATCTTTTAGGCAAGGATCTGAGAATCTTTCTCACCAGCTTTTCTTCTGACATCTTTTCTCCCAATTCTCCTGAGGTGTTGGCAATCTCCAAGATGTTCATGTGAAACTCATGAATGGTCTCATCTTCCATCATTCTTAGGTTCTCAAATTTGGTAGTCAGCATCTGAAGCCTTGACATTTTTACTTTGGATGTGCCCTCATGAGTAGTTTTGAGAGTGTCCCAAACTTCCTTGGCTAGTTCACATTGATGTACTAGTCTGAATATGTTTCTATCAATTCCATCGAACAAAGCATTTAAGGCTTTGGAATTACCCAGGGCTAACTCATCTTCTTCTTTGCTCCATTCTTCCTCAGGTTTCAGACTGATTGTCCCATCTTTCTCAGTTATGGTGGGATGGTTCCATCCTTTGTCAGCAGCTCTCCAAGCCTTTTTGTCCAATGATTTTAAGAAGGCAATCATACGAGGTTTCCAGTAGTCATAATTTGATCCATCCAGAATAGGTGGTCTATTTCCAAAAACTCCTTCTTTGTCCATAGCGCCAGAAAATAATATCCCTATATCTCACCCAGTAAGACAGGCAGGGTGCCTGCTCTGATGCCAATTGAAATTCTGGCAGCAGATACTCAATGTCACACTGAATGTTATGACACTGTATCTGACGTTCTACAAGACAGTAAGTCTAAAAGCAGTAAATAACACAGTCAATTATTTACCCAGTTCAGTGTGAAACAACACCTACTCTGGGGGCTACCAAGCCAGGGAGGAAATCCACTATAACAGATATTAATTCAGGAATAAACCTACCAGTTTATCTCCTTCACTTAAGACCTACCCAATGCAACTTCAATCTAAGTTCACCTTAAACCTGAGTTCCTACTCACTCCCCCTCAATCACAGCAGTGACATTAAACAATTGACTAATGAAATTATAAAGACACTCTTCAGAACATACACTTGATTATGCTTCACAACTTTTAATCAAGTAACACAAATACTCGTGCTTCAAAGCTTTGAGTGATACATAAACCTAACTTGACTTTGCTTCAAAGCTTTAATCAAGTGACACAAACACTCGTGCTTCAAAGCTTTGAGTGATACACAATCCTTACAATCAAATCCTACTCCAAGTCACTTATCACAATGATAATTGCTTGGATTACAGTAGTTAAAACTATACAGCCCCTTATTGATCTTATGTCAAAAGTTATCTTCACCAACAGTCGTCCTGTTGAATATATAGGTCGCTGTTCTTCAGTTAGGGCTTCCACGAAAATAGATAGGGTTAATTAACCTCAAGACTTGGTCACAGGACTTTATCAACCAGATTAGGGTTAAGCCAAGTTAACCTAAACTCCACGTGAGACTTTGTACTGGACTGTGTAAACCAGTTTCTTGAAAAATCTCAGAATTAACAAAACTGTACAACTGTTAGATCAGTACAGGATGTCTTAACATTTGTTATGACAACAAGAATCCTGTTTACTGATTTTGGTAGAATGTAATAAATATGATCATTGCATGATGATCAGCTAAACACTCAATTTAAGCAGCTTCTGTATGACATCCTTTTTCTGCAAAATGTACCTAGTAACCCAGAATGTTATGACATCAGTCATGACATTCACACACCTGGTTTTACCAAAAAACATGCCAACAACCAAACACTTACATCTATGTTAACATGCTCTTCCCATCCTAAATACTCCTCACTCCAATCTCGAGCTTCTTCAAAAAGCTTCTTAGTTCTTGCTTGCCTAGGATTCTTGAGTAACTCTTGATTAAGTATCTCCCTTTGGCTTAGAGCACTCTCCAAATGATTGATTTCCTTATGAAGTTGTATTTTGTCTAGGTCTTCCGGCTGATCTTCATATCCATGAGTCTTGAACTCCTCTATTATTTCTAAAGCTTCCTTCAACTGTTGTTAACATCCTCTACGTTGGTTACTTGTCTTCATTCTTTGGGCATGTTCCCTCTCGATTACTCCTCCTATTTCTTTGAGTTGTTTCTTTAAATATCCTATTTGACTTTTATTGATTTTCCATATCCTTCTTTGATTTTGCGAGAGTATCTCACTGTTTCTTCAGTCTAGCATTCTCCCTTAGTATGTTATCTACTTCTTCCTTGTTATTATTGATGATGGAGTAAGATGATTTTAGATCCTTACCAATCCTTAATCTCTTGTTTGTTTCTTTGTTAATCAACATGTTCTTTTCTGCAAGAAATTTATCTTTTATCTTGACTTGATAATCCAACTCATTTTTATGATGCCTTCTTTGGTAGCTCATACCCTTAACTCTTCATTTTCTACACTTAGCTCTTGGTTAAGGATTTGGACATTCATGAAAGCGGTGGTAGGTGGTGAAAGAGGCGGTATATACATGGGAGCCTTAAAATGAAACGGTGGTAAAGAAGTTTCAACTCTTTTCTTCACCCATTTAGTGTAGGGTGCTTTTGTTGTCCAATGCTTCCTTCCCAAACTTGTTCTTCCTTGGCGATGAACCTTCTTCCAGGCTTCTCTTACTTTTTCTAAGAGTTCAAGATCTCCTCCTTTGTTGTAGAAAATAGTTTCTATCATATCTTCATCTTTTGGTGGATCGGGTAGAGAGTAACCAAGTTGACAATGAGCCATCACTGGGTTAGAGTTAATCCCTTCTTTGGTGCCCATGAGTGGTACATTCGAGAACTCGCCACAACTAAAAATGATTTGAATGCCAATATACTCATTGTTGAACCATATGATATCATGATAAGTGAGTTCCATAATCCTTTTGTGCCATTTGAGGGTATGTTTGTTGTCTATGAAAGGTCATTTTACAAGAAAGTGAGCCATGTACTACTTGTACAAGAGAGGCATGCAACAAGTGACATTTCCTCCTTTTTGAACCTTGAATGAATGAAATGGTATGTGTCAGCAAATAGTGTATATAAGAGATTTTAGATTACAAAAATGGTGACTATTTCCGCATCAATGAAATCTTCTTGGTTGGAGAACAAGATAACTCCATAAGTAATAAGAGCTAGCAAGGCGTTGAAGGAACCCCCAACTCTCACTTTTGGCAAAGACTATGGATTTATCCATCAAAAACTGTAAATTGAAACTCAAAGTGCCATCCTTCTTTGGTTCCCAATTGTCTTTTATTTCCTTTATGGTCAAATGAAGTGCTTCAAAAATTAAGTGCAGTTTTGGGGTTCCTTGTAAAGTGACGAAAGACATGCGATTCTTGACTTCAACTCCCGGGATGTTAGCATATTCTTCCAACATAGGAGCGGGTTGATAGTATTGAAATGTAAAATAACTTATAGGAGGATCATAGAACTGGATGAGAGTTTGCACAACCATGGTAGCAACCTTGGTGTTCAGAAGAGGAATGAGGTTACTATAGGTCTTCTTAAAGTCATCTTTATTTTTGGAAACTACAAGTGAACTCAACCTTCTTAAGTTGTTAAAAGAAAGTGTATGGAACTTATAAACCTTGGTATGTCTTCTTCTTACATCAATCTTTTGATACTCTCAACTAATAAAACAACTTGCAAGTACCCTGGAATTGAAATGCATATGTGGGTTAAATATTTATGATGTAAATGATTTATGTAAGAGCATGGGATCACAACTTTGGATATATCTGGTAGGTTGGTATACTGAATCCTTGAAGAAGGTAAGTATGAACTTTTTTAAGATAACCAAGGTATGATGGAAGTCAAGGTTTCCTATAAAAAATCCTAAACCCTCTCACATGTGAGTTCTAATTTGGATAAAGATTCCTTGAGGTATTCCCAGAGTCATGGGTCCCTTTGAAAAGTTTAATGTCGTAAGATATCTACATCATAACAATTGTACCCCAAAGTAAACCTAGTCTACTGCAGTTCTCATGACAACACTAATAAGGCATCTACCCCTTAGCTTCCATGACTATCTACTTCTTAAAACTTATGGGAACACTCAAGCTTGTGTATTGGGCTTATCTGTCAAGCAACTCCCACCCAGCAAAGAAACATATACCAAGTCCAGAATATCCAAAGTGTAACGAATGAATGCAATAAAAGTAAATCAAGTAAAGAATAAAGATAAACACCCAAGAAGATAAAACAAACAAGAGCTAGGACCGACTTGCTTCGGATTTCCCCAGTAGAGTCTCCAGCTAAAGCTACTCAAAGAATAACTTCGGATGGAACAAACACAGTCGCCACCTAACTTTATTTATCCCAAGAAAAATAGGGAAAGGAAAATATAGATAAAACCTTTGACATTGGGAAAATAACATGGTCTTGCAACCAAATAACAGGTAAGGGAGTCGATTACACAAGGGAAAGGTATTAGCACCCCTCACGTTTGTGGTACTCCACGGGATCCACTCTTGTTATTCTAATCAATGGGTGTGTATATCTAAAACTTACTTGTTAAAGGGAAATGCATGCATAAAATCATTGGGAAAAAGAAAGGGTTTTTATTAGTATGTTCGCCTGAGCATTGAAACTTCATGCCTACATATCCATAAAGGAATCAGAACATTGTAGTTCTTCTTAAAAATGTTTTATTTATTGTGTGTTTTTTATGGACGATGTTAAATTCGCATTTAACAGTTAACATTGCCACTCGACCGTTGGAGTCTATGAATTGTTGTTTTGTGTAGACAGGAGTTAACATATACTTTTTGAAAATGTTTTAAAGTGAAAAAAGCCCTAAGGAAAAAATTATTTGGATTTGGTTTGTGTTTTTGTTAGGAGGAAGGTAGTAAGTGGACACTCATTCAAAGAGACATCTATCACCTTCACACCTTTAGTTTTGAATGGATTTTGAGTATTTTTAAGTGTTTTGATTTTTTCAATGTGAAAATATTTTCGTCTTAATGATGCAATGCAAAAGGAAAAGAAAAGTCTAATAGGGAGACTTTATCTTAATGTTGTCATGCAAAAATTGATCCTATAGTTGAGATTGTGGGGGAATCTATCCTAATTTTGTCATGCTTTGATTGAGATACTAATGTATATCTTGATTCAAGTTTCATCAAAGATTTAAAATGATGAACCAAGAAAGATTAATGGAACATGTTATTTATACAATCAATGATCACACAAGTTTATGAGAATCCATGGATTTTATTTGGTAAAAGTTGTGTCAAAAGAGTGAAAGTTGAAAACATGTTTTTGATGTTTTTTGGTTTATGTTTTAAAAGAGTTCATGAAGGAAATATATTTAAAAGTAAGACAAATTTGTGAAAACATGGATGAATTGAATGTTTGAAACAAATGTATGAATCATAATCACAATTGAAAACCATGGAGCATAGCTTTTGATTTTGAACATGTTTCATGATTTAGTGTGAATTTTGAATGAGAAAACCCTAAAATGGCTCAATCTATCATGAAAGGCTCACTTAAGAGTTAAGATATCAAATGAGAATCAAGATCTATCATGGTAAGATCAATCTTTAAGAGAAAAGTTGAGAAATTGATCAAAAGATCATCAAAAGTCCCCTTTAAACATGCTAAAAAGTATCCGCTTTGATCTAATTGAAAAATGATGAAATAAAAAAAATACTTTTGTGATATTTTTTAATAGTAATAAAGTATAGGTGATAAACGAGGAGTGTGCAAAAAATTAGCTCAAGAAAAAAAAATTTGATTGCAAAATGAAATTGAATGAAAGTGATGAAAAATGAGTGGAAAATTGAGTTTAAGAAGAAAAAATATACAAAAGGGTACAACTGGGACTCGAACCCAGGTCCCTAAGGTTACAAGCAGGATTTCTTTACCACTGGGGTGGTTGTTTCATTTGGTTATGAAACAGCCTCCATTAAATATAAAATAAAGTCATTTTTGAAACTTTAAAGATGAAACTTCATCTTCTTCGTGCAGACAAGAACATCACTACCATTTTTTGAATTTTGTAAAATCTTCATTTCTCAACCATTTCAGAAACATTAAACATGAAAGTTGCTTAAAATTGAACAAGGAATCCAATGGTGTAATTTATTTAAGCTATAAATCAAAGGTTAACGAGAATTTTTGTCAGTACCAAAATAAACGCCTAACGGTTCAGAAGCAAAATTCTCATCACACGGTCAATTTAAATGAAAACTAAGGACATGGTTAGCTTCACATGAATGATATCTACATTTTTTCTTTTTAATTTGAATGCAAATGATTCTTAAATAAGGAGTTCAAAGTTTGAAATTTTTACCAAGTTGGAGAAAGTCTAACGTCTCTTCTGATGCTTCAAGAAGCAAAGTGATGATTGCTTGAGCTTGCTAGGACCTCCCTGAGTGTATCCCAACCCATACTTTTCCTTTAAGCAAGTTGAAACTCCCTTACCAAGTCCAACTGCCAGCCACGGGTTTTTGAGTTGGATGATGATGTTAGTGATGTTACAAAAGTTATTTTGGTGTTTGGATAAACTCAATATGATGTATATAAGGTGTATAGGTAGTTAGTTTGTACAGAAGTTGTAAGGTGGATGAGTTTCAAAGAAATAGACTTCAAAGCTCAAGAATGGTGGTTTTTGGCCAATTCTACTTTTGGAGAGTTTAAGAGGTTTTGAGGTCTTGTGAATTGGTGTTTGGACTACTAATGATATTTGTATTTATAGGCAAAAGGTTGAGGGCAAGAATTAATCATGTTTGCAAGTCATGGAGTTATGGCATAGTTGAGATGTAACTTGTGATTTCTTGAGAAATCAAAGTTCCAATGCAAAGTACCATGCATCATAGAGTGGTTATACACTTTAAACATGTTCCTATGATCTTTTAGGTTGAGTGTGTGCAGAGGAAACAAGTGAGAGGCTCAAGGTGAGTTGAGAATTGCATAGAGCATGCTTTATGGGAATGAAAGTGTGATCTTTTTCCCTTAAATGGAAAGTTTTCTTGAGTAAAGCCTTAATCACTTGGATAATGGCCCTAAAAGTTGTGTAATCCTCTGATTTTGGAAGGATTTTTGGGTTTAGAGGTCTGAAAAGCAAGATATATAGGCATGGCATGAGGATTTGGTCTTATGGTTATCATAGAAATGACCTCTAACTCAAGTGAAAATGTCCAACTTCATATGTTTAAATCTCTTAGCTCAAGAATGATAAATTTGTGCTCTTGGACATTTTGGAAAGCTTAGAACATGATCTTAGACTTCCATGTTAACCACTTTGGCTGAATCAAATGGGAACTTTGTGAAAAAATGGCCATGAAGTCAGTCACTTTTGAGGTCAAATACACTTAAGAAATATCTCTAAGTGTTGGATTTTTAGGTCATGACTTTATGGACTTATAACTCTTAATTTGTGCAATTTTTGAAGATCATACCACATTGAAAAAGTTGTAGAATACATCATTCTCTTAGATTTGAGCATTGGAGCATGAAATATTATCTCTTGATGAAGAAGTTATGACCTTACAAAGTATGACAATTTACACATGGAATTTCACTACACTTAGTAAAATTCTTAACTCCAATTCATGATTTTGATTCTTCTTGCATGATTTCTTGATTAAATCATGTCATCAATCACATTTCCATAATTCTTGACTTAATACACCATTGTTTGACCAAAAAGTCACAGTTTGACTTTTTAGTGATTGTTGACTTTTTCTTCAGATGAATGCAAATCCTCCATAACTAATGAGATATTGTGAGCATGATGTAATTGAGTTGATGTGAATATCATGAGATGGTGTTAATGATGATACTTTGAAGTAATCAACCTTGAATTCCCAGCCACAAAACCCTAATTCCTGATTTTCTCTAATGAAGTCCAAAAACCCTAATTTCCTCAAACCAAAATGGTGAGAGAAAATAATTGATGATTCTTTAAGAATTATGATCATGATGATACAAAATCTTGAGAGATGAGCCTATCCTCTTAAAAACCCTAATCTTGAGGAAAATGTTATCCCGTGCTTTGAGAACACATGCTATGAATGATTGTGATGTAGATGAAAATGTATGTGGAGATGAATGCGTGTGAGACTTGAGTTAACTGTGGTTGAAACTCAAAGGGAAAAATTTTGGGTGCAACAATTCTTCCTCACTTCTTCCTAAAAACCTTTTTATCACAGTGGGAGAAAATTTGACACACTTTCCTCTTAGAAACACCTTCATATATTCTTTGCTTCTCTTGTCAGGGCATTCTTGAGTAATGTTCACAATAAATTCCTTTATTAATTTCTCATAGCACTTAATAATCTTAGACACATTCTTCATAAGACCAGATCTTTTGATAAGATCAGTGACTTATGTGCATTTTAAGATATCTTCACCCAATTCTCTTTCTAGAGCAATATGTCCTTATAAATAACCTTCCACTTTCCAGCATTCTCTGCACGGTGAAATAACACATTATCCAGAGGCACTTCAGGGATTCTAGAAAGACTTCAATTTGAAGTAGTTTCCTTCTTGCCCTTTACTATGATGTCCTCAACATCATCATCAACATCATACTCTAAGTCGATGGAGGGAACATCTTTCATTTTTAAGTTCTTCCTTTTGGACTCAAGTATCACTACCTTACTCCAATTCTTTATTGGACCTATCCTCACATCTTTCTTTGGGGAAGACTTATTAGTCACAACATCAAAATTTTATTTCTTGTTCCTTAATTTCTTGATAGCATCAGGAGCCAATCATTGGCTGATGAGTTCATCGTCTGAGGAAAGGTCATCATGGTCGACTACTTGATCACCAACATTATCATCCTCAACACCTGCTTTATCAAATTTTACATACCTTAATTCATCCTCATCTGGGTTTTTATGCACCTTTACATTCAAGAACCTATCTAATGATTTTCTAACATTTAGTGCATCATTTGGAGTAGTCGTACTACCCAAAATGTCAGCCCCTAACTTTCTTATGTCTTGATCAACTCGAGCTTCTTTCTGATTAGTTTTCCTAAGAACATTAGGTTTTGTTGAACCCTTATTCTTACTAGCATAAGTTATTTTTTCAGTTTCCTTTCCTTAAGTTATAATAGGTGTTGTACCCCAAAATTTGCCCGCCCATATTTCTCAAAACATTGCAAGAAAAATCTCCAAGTTGCTCAAGGTTGCTCAAGAGTTGGTCAAACAAGCTCTCTCCTAAGGCAGTCTACCCCAAATTAGGGTTTTGAATTTCATCAAGATCCTTGAGTCCAAGTTACCCCAAGTTCTCACCAGTGTCCTAATATGTTCTCAAGATCATCCATGTCAAGTTTCAAGCCTTGCAGAGGAAGTTTGCTCAGTCAATTGCTCAAAAGTCCAAAAATCGACTGTGCTTGGGCAAAAGTCAACTGTGACCCACATACAGTCAAACTTCAATTTTTTTGTCAACATTCTCATTGTGAAGTGTATTTCATCATTTGATCAAGGGTTGATCATGATTCATCAAGGATTACTCACAATTCATCAAGATTCAAAAGTTGCTAAATTAAGGTTTTGCAGGAAAAGTCAACCCAACTTTGACCAAGCATAACTTTCTCATACTTTATGAGAAATAACCCATCCAAAGATCATTTTGAATAGGATGCAATTCCCTACAATCAATATTCATATCCCAAGATCAAAAAATTCACTCACAAGAAGTTATGAATTTGGACATTATAGGTCATTTTGAAAAGTCAACAAAAACACCTTTTTTATCAAAGCTTCTAACTTGAGCATGGAATATCAAATTGAGATGATACTAAAAGGGTTGGTTAGAGGACATCTCTATCTTTCTAAAAAGACTAAGAACACCTCCAAAAGTTCAAAATTGAAGAAGTTATGCATTGTTGAAGTTGGACTTTTTTGCAAAATTGTCAAAAGTCAACTATCCCCAAAACTTCAAATTTTGCCAAATGGGCCCATTCTTTTTCATTTGTTTTGAATTTGAATTGTATCTCACGTGCTCCATCCTTGGCCATGTGTCCATATCATATTTTTATTAATTATTTTGATTTTATTTGAATTAATTTGATTTAAATCAAAATAAATCAAATAAAAATCCAAAGGCATTGATAACAAAGATTTTGTAGTGATTTCAGGTTCCATTATACAACTTGCCATCATCAAACTCGTATCAAATCAATTGTGTGCAAAAAAGATTGAAATCAAGCAAATTTGTAAAGTTTGTAAAAGCAAATCAAATCCACATCAAGAGCATTGATATAGGGAGATTTGAACAACAAATGCTAACCTAATGTATTGTACAATACATAAGGAGGCGAGAGACACAAGAATCAGGGTTGGAGAGCAGTTCTAGAGGCAGAACGAAATTTTCAAAAACAAGGAAAAAGTGTGGGATCGAAATCAAGGTTAGAGGTCGTTTCAGGGCTTGGCAAGCATCTCAATATCTTCCTGGCCATCTCCACAAGAAAAACCAATCCAAACCACGCGTTTTCAATCTTCCTAGAGCGCTGTAAGTGGTCCACGAAACCGCCCTATTCTTGATTTCATATTTCATAAATTAGGCATTGTTAATACGAAATAATTGCATATTTGTGATCACCATGCCATTTGCAAGCTTTTTACATTAATCAATTTCATTTATCTGACCTATATGGAGATCCACCATTGCTAGGGTTTGGTTCTTGTTTTTGGGGTTTTTCGTTTCAGGAAAAATTGGCCATGACGAACGCAACCATGTTCTTAGAATGCATTTATATGGCCTGGGGAAGGTTTTAGGATGGAGCTAGGATTTTAGCTGCGGATGAAAACCCACAGGTAAAAATTGCAGGACTTATAGGACAGAGACGAACTCGTGTCATCCATTCATAGGCCGGTTCAAATAAAACGCGCGCTTTTTCTTTTTTCTGGCCATTGATCTTGTTTTACTATATTATTATTTATCTGTGTTATATTAATAAATAGAAACAAATGGTGTAGTGGCCACAAGGGGGACTTTCAAAGCGTTGAAGGATGGAGGTCAGGGGTTCGACCCCTGCCTCCAGCATTTGTTATTTTTCTTAATTCTTTTAGGTAATCTGGTGTACACGCATGCCAAGGGACCATCATACTCCCTCACCAATTAGCGTGCCAGATGGCCAGATCTAGTGGTCAAGCTTGGAAGGCGTACCATAAGCTAGTCAACACAGGTGCACATGATCACAAGAAAGTCAATTGGATCAGCATGTTTGGGCCAACAAAAATGCTTTCTACACCTCCAAAAAAGGCACATTCTCACTCTTTCTTTTATATTGTCTTTTCTTTATTTAGTTATTTTATTTTATTTAATTAATTTCTAACCAATAACAAATTTTCTTTTTTATCAAAAAATCACCAAAATACTTTTTATCCAATTAAAATTCAGAATTTTTATTTTTATTAATAAATGCTAACTAATTAATTAGGTTTAATTCAAGAATAACTCTAATTTACTTTTATAAATATTTAAAATCAATTAGAATTAATTAGGTTTTAACATTCATTTAATTATTTTATTTTCTTTCTTAAAATATCAAAAACTCCAAAAAACATGTCATTAATTATTTTTTCCATTTAATTAATTTATTTAACAATTAATTTATTATTTAATTTAGGATTTAATTTCTTTTCTTAAAAAATAAAATAACAAAAAAAAATTCTTTTAAAAGGGTCAAAACCCTAATTTCGACTTCGAATTAATTTCGCGTCGCGCTTTATTTTCTTTAGTTATTGATGTATCTGCTTCCGGTATGTAATAATTAATTAGGACATTTATTTATTTTACCGCTTTATTTTATTTTCAAATGGTTGCTTTTGGCGATGTAAATACCCGACGCCTTGTAATTTAATTTTCGCACCTTTAATTTCTGCAAATTACAATTGTTAGATGTTTGATAATAGGGTTTGCATGACAAGAATGAATGCTTAATCATAAAATCAAATTAGATCACCCTTAACATGCGCAAAGATAAAAATAACTGAAAATGACACACTCGCACATGCGCACTCTTAGGGTACACCCCATTTGGTTGCCTTCGTACATGGTCATTGAGTATAGGTCGCTTTAGAGGTCGCCCTCTTGTCTAAAAGATCATAGTCGCCTCGAAATGGTTGCCTCGGATATTGTTGCCTCAAATAAATGATCTAAGACATTAGGGTTACCGCTAAGGCATCCTAACATTGCTTTAGTGATCGTATGTCCCTCATTCGAATTGACCCTCAAACTCCAATGACGGTGCTACCTACTCACTAATAGTGGGATATCATTGTCTAAAGGAAATTTGTATAGAATGATTCCTTTTTCGAGTAGGTAGATAGTTCTTAGATACTTGCTCATCCAAAACAAAACTTTTTCACACTTACACTTTTACAAACAAGTTTTCAAAAACACTTCATTACACTCTTGAGGATAGAAGCAAGAGTTAAATAGAAGTTAAAAACAAAAACTTTTTCAAACCCACAAGCACAAAGAAAACATTTTGAAAATGATGATCAAGTACCTAAGAGCCCGTGGATAACCACAGATAGAAAGGGTGCTAATACCTTCCCTTTCTATAATCTACCCCCGTACTCAGAAATATCTCGAAAAAGGAATTTATCTGTGCTTTTTTCCTTTCCTTGATGGATAAAATAAAAGTCGGTGGCGACTCTTGCTTACCGCGACATTTTGCAAACACAAACGCAAAATGCAAACCAGCATTCCAAAAACAGTCAGTTCTTCCCACCGTATCACAGAACTGGCGACTCTGCTGGGGAATAATAAGTGGGGTGTACCTTAGGAATAGTTCATCATAATGTTTTCAAATGCTTGATTTGTATGCTTTATCTTTGTGGGCTTGTATCGGAGTTACTATAGATCCTAACCCGGATCTGGGGGACACCCTTTAGGTAAGTAGCAATAAACTGTGAGGGAACTATACGGCATAGACCGATACGGTTGAAGAAGTAGCTACATTGGTGTGGCACTTTAGTTTGTATCGATATCCCTTGTGATGGAACAATGAGAATATGGGTCTTCTAAGGGGTCATTAATCACCAACTGACCTTAGAACCTATAATTGACCAACTTGGCCATAGAACAGTAGCAGTATGCTACACTCATTGAGACCAAACTCTCGCGATGATTTCGGTCGCAAGAAAAGGTTGCCAAACTGGAATTATGACTGATCGAGGATGGTCAGTGATATTGAGATCCTCTAGAACCCGGTTACTATTTCTAGGACAGGTTTGAACCAACTGAACTGAAAAAGGGTAATACCTAAACTCCTTGCCAGCCTGAAGTCTAAGGGCTATTTGTGTGACTTGTTTGCCCTTACCATGTTTGCTATCTGTGAATACTTGTGGTGTGTTTCTATCATGACATCATGCATCATGACATTGCATGCATATTTCATCGGACTAACCATTTCAAAGACCAATGGGTTTCATATTTGTTCTGTTTTGTAGCTCATGGCACCTATGTGTAGAAACACTATTCGGATTAGTTTTGTTCAGATTCCTACTCAGCTTAGAGATTTGGTTGCAAAGGTACCTGATACTTCCTCTTTTGACAGAAGACATGGGCACCTCCTTGGTTTGGTCACTTCCAGATTGGATGAACAAATGATGAGTGTCTTGTTCCAGTTCTTTGACCCATTATACCATTGCTTCACCTTCCCGGACTATCAGTTGGTCCCTACTCTGGAGGAGTTCTCTGATCTGCTTGGTATTTCTATTCTAGAACAGACGCCATTTACAGGTTGGGGAAAGCCCTTAGGCCGGAAGAGATTACTTCAGCCCTCCATCTGACAAAGGCTGAGGTAATGTCTAACTGGGAGACTCGAAGTGGGACAAAGGGCTTCTTGGCTAAGTTCTTGGTTTATCGGGCTAATCAGTTTTGGGACAGTTTGGATTTTCAAGCATTCGAGGTTATCCTGGCTCTTCTCATTTATGGTTTGGTTATGTTTCCAAACTCAGATTCTTTCGTCGACGTGAATGCAGTGAAGATTTTCATGTCCCGTAATCCTATGCCCACTCTCTTGGGTGACATTCTACACTCTCTTTATGCTCGTACTACTCGGAAACGGGGAACCCTTATGTGTTGTGCACCATTGCTAGCGAGGTGGTTTATTTCTCACCTCCCCAAATATGTTTTAAAGAACAAGGAAGGCATGAGTTGGGCCTACAGGATTATGTCCCTGGCTCACACGGACATCATTTGGACTACTAAAGACATGGAAGAAGTAGTTGTTATTGACAGGTGCGGAGAATACCCCAATGTTCCATTGTTGGGAATCAGAGGAGGGATCACCTATAACCCTTGTTTGGCCTTACGACATTTTGGGCGAGCTAGGAGGGACGGACCC
Source organism: Vicia faba (assembly GCA_948472305.1). Classification (NCBI taxonomy): domain Eukaryota; kingdom Viridiplantae; phylum Streptophyta; class Magnoliopsida; order Fabales; family Fabaceae; genus Vicia; species Vicia faba. The sequence continues at coordinate 150,589,527 of OX451735.1, forward strand.
CATGAGTTGCTACTTCCGAGCATTGTCTTTGACTTCCAAGGGGATAGTGAGGGACATCGCCGCGGATTCATACGAGCTTGGGATAGGGTCAACATGTCTGATCCGCATGAGCTAGGCACGAATACTTCTCTTCCGATGGAACCATATCTCCGGTGGATTCAAGCCCGTGCTCAAAACCTCGGGATGCCATATGAAGTTGTCTTATCGGTAATTGTTGAGCGTGCTGATGAAGAAGGGGTTCCTCCTACGGTCATCCATCCTCATATGCCTACTGACATTGGGGCATTAAAGAGGTCTTGGATCCAGATAAGGGAAGAAAGGGATACTTACAGAGAGAGGTATCATGAGCAGGAGCAGAAGATTCTGAAGCTTACAAGGCAGTTGGAGAATGAGCGGGTCTTCAATGACTATTTCAGAACCAAAGAAAAACGGCCATGGGAGCGCTGATGTCTTTTGCTGTTTCTAGTTTTGATTTACTTTTCAGTATTTCTTTTTGTAACGCCTTAAAGGCATCTGTTGAACATTGAATTCAAGTTTTATCCAACAAAAGTGTGTTTCATTTTGGTTTACGAATTTGAATCCCTAAAGTCTTTGAAATCATATCATACGCATTTCATTCCCATGCACCTCATTACAGGTACCAATACAGGTCTCTCATATTCTCGCTGTTTATTTCAGCAATGGCTTTCCAACCAGACAACCAAGATGTTCAAACTCAAGAAGCTCTGTTCAGGGACGTATTCCTAAACCTATCCAAGGGGCAGGAAGAGTTGAAAACACTCCTCGTCGGGAACTTGTCAAGAAAAGTCCTGAAGACAATAAGGACGAACGATTGGAACAATTGCAAGCTGAGGTAGATGCAATGAGAACCCAGATGCTGGGGCAGATGGCTTTTATCCAAAGCTTAGCTCGGGAATAAGAAGAGCTGAGAAGCATTCTCATCCAGCTTCTTCAAGACAGATACAACAGTATGAAGCAAACAGTCGAGACGGGGAACCAAATCATTAATCAGCCTCCAAGAAGACAAGCGTCCAGTATGGTGAAGAATTGACCTCTCCAAATTGCTACTACATCACGGGTCCAACAACAACCTTGCCATAAGAAACGGGTTAATCAGAGGCCGTTTACCAAGCTCAACATGCCACTGTCCCAAGCTCTGCAACACTTGTTGAGATTAGATCTGGTGACGTTGGTAGGACCTCATCTGAATCCTAAGACTTCTTCACCCAACTACAATCCTGATGCAAGGTGTGCATACCATTCTAACAGCCCAGGGCATGATACTGACGACTGTTGGAAGCTGAAGTAAAAAATTCAAAACCTGATCGATGAAGGAGCATTGGAATTCACCCAAGATGGTCAGGCTGAGTTCTTCTACCATCTCTCCAAGGCTCACCATTTGAAGTGACAAGTCCTGAGACGAGAAGAATTTTTGTTCATTAGAATTTTCAATTTGTAATTTTCTTTTGATCGTTCAAACATTTATTCATGTCAAACTTTGTTACTTTATCAATGCATTGCATATGTCTGTTTTGAATCAATCCATTCGTATTCACTATATTCAAATTGCTTTCATTTTTGTGATGATTAACTCTCGATTAAAAATACTAAGCCTTTGGAGGGAGGATGACGAAAATGATATCAAAATCTCTACAATATGCTTTTGAACAGACCCCGCTGACGATGTACATGCGTTGTTTCAAATCCTAGACAGCGAAGTTATAAGGAAGATAATCCCTAGTCAACCCCTTTGAGCCAAAGAAGTTGGAGTTTTTCTTTTCACAAATTAAAACCCTTAATCATAACCTGGGGGCAGGGTAGTTTCTCAATTAATTCGGGTGCACAATGAATGGCATCAAAGAAGTCCTTCCGAAACCAAAGACGGTGATGGTTCCGTATAATCGTAAGGAAAGGCAGTCATTATCTCTCAAAAAATAAAAGCCCATTAAGTCAAAACCTGTGAAGGAGACTTAAGAAAAACTGGGGAATCCCGCTGACTTTAGTCACAAAAACAAACAGTTCAGGCAAAAGACAGGGATAATAAAATAAAAAAGAAAGAGGTCCTACAAACTCTCAACAAAAATGATTGTCTGTTCAAAATAAATTGTCAGTATCTGAACCATCACTTGAATATCAGAGCAACGACTCAAACGGGATCTAATGCATGATTAGCTAAGTTTAGGATCGAAGAACATCACGAAGAGCAGGTGGGTACAAATAAATTTTGAGCCTTTATCCTTTGTTTCTTAAACCGTGAACCAGGCCACGTTATAACCCTTAAAAGTCCTAGCTGAAGCATGGGTTAGTTCGAAAGCATACTGTTACAAAAGGTATCCTGACTCCTGTAGGGCTTGCTGTAAATCCTGAGTTGACGTCACATTTTACAAAATTTTCCTATCTTACTGAAAAAATGCATTTTCAAAAACTTCAAGACAGACATAAGCTTTGCATTCTTAAAATAACATTGTTTGCATATGACTATTTGTTCAACAGCAGAGAAATTCGCACGACGAATATCTAGTGAACAAAAACCTTTTCAATAAAAAGGGTCACCTCAAGTGGAAAAAACACTTCCGACCAAGGGGCACGGCATGAGCATTGTCTATCATCTGGGGAAGTCAAGTCAAGATCTAAGGAATCTCTCAAAGATGCCAAATAGCCAAGGGAAAATTTCTATCTGAATCACTTAGCGCATTGGACATAAATTCCAACAACGAATCTTGCATGATCAAACGAACATCTTCTGGTAGTATGGCAACACAACACTACCGACAATGACATTTCCCTACACCCTGAGAGTGTGGACATAGTCAGAAAATACTGCGCATAAGCAAAGACCCGCTAGGTTGATTGGCCTAGGCAAAAATAAGGGCATCCCGGCGAACCAAAAAAGGTTCAGGAAAAATTAGGGATAAAAACAAGAAGATTTGTATACCCGGCAAGTCGAAAACCTGAAAAGGCGGCTTAGGCAAAAAAGGGTATCCCGATAGACTGAAAACCCGAAAGGGCGGTCCAGGCAAAAATTAGGGATCAAAGCATACGTCTATGTCTCGTCATCTCGTCACTAGCCTACCAGAAGAAGACTTGTCATTTCGATCGAAAGATACCAAGCACCTCATAGGTTGGGATAATACTCGATCTACAAGGCCTCCGCAGGCACCTTCTCCCACAGAAACAGGGGCAGGAAAGTCCCGATGCAAAGCCATCGTCATATCTTTGGCATGCATCCCAGTAACATCCACTCCCCGCAGAGTAAGAAAAGACAGTGATGTTAACTCTCCCCACCTGAGACTCGCAACTGTGAATGAATCGGTAATATTCTCCTTAAATAGAGTTTATCTACCATCAGCACTAAAAAATCTTATCATCCCCGGCAGAGTATAAAATATCCCAGTGGAGTTTGAAAATTTTCCCAGTGCAGTTTGAAAAAGCTTCCCCAGTGGAGCGTGGAGAATCATCCCCTATAGACTTTGGAAGATTGTTCCCAGTAGAGCCTAAAAGGTTATCCCCAGTGAAGTCGTAACTGAAAGATCATCCCCAGGGGAGTTCATTCCTTTCATAAACAGAAACTCAAATCCCCAACAGGATTCAGTATCACCAGCAACGGTAATTCATCCCCAGCTAAATTTATCAGCGGAATCCTCAGCAGAACAGGTCCTCCCCACAAAGCCATTTCCTCATCAGTTTATTCCCCAGTGGAGTTATCCTCTCCTGCATGCTTATTCTCACAATCATCTTCATCCATTATCTCCAGCAGAAGCGAAGAATTCAACTCTTTTTCTCCAGCAGCTATCCGGGATTTATTTTCCCCAGCTACAAAAACTACATTTCCATGCATCATGACACATGCATATATGCATCATACAACACAATCTCATTTATTTTGAGAACATCATTGCCTAATACATATCATGCATTACATACAACTAACCTTTACCTTTCAGGAAGGATGCAGTTGAATTCTCACAAAATTTAAAGCTCTGAAGATTTTACCTCAGTCGAATTATGGACAAGTTCTTAAATCTCAACATAGATGTTTCTCTCAGTTGAATTATAGACAAGGTCCTAAATCTCGACAAAGTATTCCTCTGTTGAATTACAGACAGGTTCCTAAATCTCAGTAGAGAAGTTTTCTCAGTTGAATTACGGGCGAGTTCTTAAATCTCGACGAAGATGTTTCCCCAAGTCGAATTACTGACAAGTTCTTAAATCTCAGCAGAGATGTTTCTCTCAGTTGAATTAAAGACGAGGTCCTAAATTTCGACAATGTTCCTCCGTTGAATTACAGACAGGTTCCTAAATCTCAGCAGAGAAGTTTTCTCAAGTGAATTACGGGCGAGTTCTTAAATCTCGACGAAGATGTTTCCCCAAGTCGAATTACTGACAAGTTCTTAAATCTCAGCAGAGATGTTTTCTCAGTTGAATTACAGACAAGGTCCTAAATCTCAACAATGTTCCTCCATTGAATTACAGACAGGCTCATAAATCTCAGCAGAGAAGTTTTCTCAGTTGAATTACGGGCGAGTTCTTAAATCTTGACGAAGATGTTTCCCCAAGTCGAATTACTGACAAGTTCTTAAATCTCAACAGAGATGTTTTTATCAGTTGAATTACAGACAAAGTCCTAAATCTCGACAAAGTACCTCCGTTGAATTACAGACGAGTTCCTAAATCTCAGCAGAGAAGTTTTCTCAATTGAATTAGGGGCGAGTTCTTAAATCTCGATGAAGATGTTTCCCCAAGTCGAATTACTGACAAGTTCTTAAATATCAGCAGAGATGTTTTTCTCAGTTGAATTACAGACAAAGTCATAAATCTCGACAAAGTTCCTCCATTGAATTACAGACGAGTTCCTAAATCTCAGCAGAGAAGTTTTCTCAGTTGAATTACGGGAGAGTTCTTAAATCTCGACGAAGATGTTTCCCCAAGTTGAATTACCGACAAGTTCCTAAATCTCAACACCTCAATTGAATTACGGGCAAGTTCCTAAATTTCAACAAAGATCAGACTTCCCCAGCGGAGTCTTCCTCAAACAACAGGTATACAAGCTCTCGCTAAGGAATCTCTTATGCGATCGACACTCCTTCAGATGGCATCTTTAAGCCCATCCCCTCGTCATTTCTCTCCAAATGTCATCGGTAAGCCCATTCCCGACATCACAAGGCATATACCACTTCATGCGAGTGCAAATTTCTGGGCACTCTAGTGTTCAATCCTCTTCCACCTTCGGATCACGAAAGGCATGAAAGCCAATCTACATCCTCAGGTTTAAGAAGATTGAACAGGGGCAGCTGTTGTACCCCAAAATTTTCCCTCCCATATTTCTCAAAACATTGCAAGAAAAATCTCCAAGTTGCTCAAGGTTGCTCAAGAGTTGGTCAAACAAGCTCTCTCCTAAGGCAGTCTACCCCAAAATAGGGTTTTGCATTGCATCAAGATCCTTGAGTCCAAGTGACCCCAAGTGCTGACCAGTGTCCTAATATGTTCTCAAGATCATCCATGTCAAGTTTCAAGCCTTGCAGAGGAAGTTTGCTCAGTCAATTGCTCAAAAGTCCAAAAATCGACTATGTTAGGGCAAAAGTCAACTGTGACCCACATACAATCAAACTTCAAGGTTTTTTGTCAACATTCTCATTGTGAAGTGTATTTCATCATTTGATCAAGGGTTGATCATGATTCATAAAGTATTACTCACAATTCATCAAGATTCAAAAGTTGCTAAATTAGGGTTTTTTAGGAAAAGTCAACCCAACTTTGACCAAGCATAACTTTATCATACTTTATGAGAAATGACCCATCAAAATCTCATTTTGAAGAGGATTCAATTCCATACAATCCATCTTCATATCCCAAGATCAAAAAATGCACTCACAAGAAGTTATGAATTTGGACATTATAGGTCATTTTGAAAAGTCAACAAAAACACCTTTTTTGTCAAAGCTTCTAAATTGAGCATGCAATATCAAATTGAGATGATACCAAAAGGGTTGATTAGAGTACATCTCAAGCTTTCTAAAAAGTCCAAGAATACCTCCAAAAGTTCAAAATTGAAGAAGTTATGCATTGTTGAAGTTGGACTTTCTTGCAAAATTGCCAAAAGTCAACTATCCCCAAAATTTCAAATTTTGCCAAATGGGCCCATTATTTTTCATTTGTTTTGAGTTTGCATTGTAGCCCACGTGCTCCATCCTTGTCCATGTGTCCATATCATGTTTTTTATTAATTATTTTGATTTTGTTTGAATTAATTTGATTTAAATCAAAATAAATCAAATAAAAATCCAAAGGCATTGATAACAAAGATTTTGGGGTGATTTCAGGTTCCATTATACATCTTGCCATCATCAAACTCGTATCAAATCAATTGTGTGAAAAAAGATTGAAATCAAGCCAATTTGGAAAGTTTGTAAAAGCAAATCAAATCCACATCAAGAGCATTGATAGAGGGAGATTTGAACAACAAATGCTAACCTAATGTATTGTACAATACATAAGGAGGCGAGAGACACAAGAATCAGGGTTGGAGAGCAGTTCTAGAGGCAGAATGAAATTTGCAAAAACAAGGAAAAAGTGTGGGATCGAAATCAAGGTTAGATGTCGTTTCAGGGCTTGGCAAGCATCTCAATCTCTTCTTGGCCATCTCCACAAGAGAAACCAATCCAAACCACGCGTTTTCAAGCTTCCTGGAGCGCTGTAAGTGGTCCACGAAACCACCTTGTTCTTGATTTCATATTTCATAAATTAGGCATTGTTAATACGAAATAACTGCATATTTGTGATCATCATTCCATTTGCAAGCTTTTTACATTAACCAAATTCATTTATCTGACCTATATGGAGATCCACCATTGTTAGGGTTTGGTTCTTGTTTTTGGGGTTTTTCGTTTCAGGAAAAATTGGCCATGGTGATGGTTATGGTTGTGATCAGTAGGTTGAGACGAACGCAACCATGTTCTTAGAATGCGTTTATATGGCCTGGGGAAGGTTTTAGGATGGAGCTACGATTTTAGCTGCGGATGAAAATCCACAGGTAAAACTTGCAGGACTTATAGGACAGGGACGAACTCGTGTCATCCATTCATAGGCGGTTCAAATAAAACACGCGCTTTTTCTTTTTTCGGGCCATTGATCTTGTTTTACTATATTATTATTTATTTTTTTTATATTAACAAAGAGAAATAAATGGTGTAGTGGCCACAAGGGGGACTTTCAAAGCATTGAAGGTTGGAGGTCAGGGGTTCGACCCCTGCCTCCAGCATTTGTTATTTTTCTTAATTCTTTTAGGTAATCTGGTGTACGCGCATGCCAAGGGACCATCATACTCCCTCACCAATCAGCGTGTCAGATGGCCAGATGGCCAGATCTGGTGGTCAAGCTTGGAAGGCGTACCATAAGCTAGTCAACGCAGGTGCACATGATCACAAGAAAGTCAATTGGATCAACATGTTTGGGCCAACAAAAATGATTTCTGCACCTCCAAAAAAGGCCCATTCTCACTCTTTCTTTTATATTTTCTTTTCATTATTTAGTTATTTTATTTTATTTAATTAATTTCTAACCAATAACAAATTTTCTTTTTTATCAAAAAATCACCAAAATACTTTTTATCCAATTAAAATTCAGAATTTTTATTTTTATTAATAAATTCTAACTAATTAATTAGGTTTAATTCTAGAATAACTCTAATTTATTTTTATAAATATTTAAAATCAATTAGAATTAATTAGGTTTTAACATTCATTTAATTATTTTATTTTCTTTCTTAAAATATCAAAAACTCCAAAAAACATGTCATTATTTATGTTTTCCATTTAATTAATTTATTTAACAATTAATTTAGTATTTAATTTAGGATTTAATTTCTTTTCTTAAAAAATAAAACAACAAAAAAAGCATTTTCTTTTAAAAGGGTCAAAACCCTAATTTTGCCTTCTATTTAATTTCGCGTCGCGCTTTACTTTCTTTAATTATTGATGTATCTGCTTCCGGTGTGTAATAATTAATTAGGATATTTAATCATTTTACCGCTTTATTTTATTTTCAAAGGGTTGCTTTTGGCGATGTAAATACCCGACGCCTTGTAATTTAATTTCCGCACCTTTAATTTCTGCATATTACAACTGTTAGATGTTTGATAATAGGGTTTGCATGACAAGAATGAATGCTTAATCTTAAAATCAAATTAGATCACCCTTAACATGTGCAAAGATAAAAATAACTAAAAACGACACACTCGCACATGCGCACTCTTAGGGTACACCCCATTTGGTTGCCTTCGTACATGGTCATTGAGTATATGTCGCTTTAGAGGTCGCCCTCTTGTCTAAAAGATCATAGTCGCCTCGAAATGGTTGCCTCAGATATTGTTGCCTAAAATAAATTATCTAAGACATTAGGGTTACCGCTAAGGCATCCTAACATTGCTTTAGTGACCATATGTCCCTCATTCGAATTGACCCTCAAACTCCAACAACGGTGCTACCTACTCATTAATAGTGGGATATCATTGTCTAAAGGAAATTAGCATAGAATGATTCCTTTTTCGAGTAGGTAGATAGTTCTTAGATACTTGCTCATCCAAAACAAAACTTTTTCACACTTACACTTTTACAAACAAGTTTTCAAAAACACTTCATTACACTCTTGAGGACAGAAGCAAGAGTTAAATCGAAGTTAAAAACAAAAACTTTCTCAAACTCACAAGCACAAAGAAAACATTTTGAAAATGATGAGCAAGTACCTAAGAGCCCGTGGATAACCACAGATAAAAAGGGTGCTAATACCTTCCCTTTCTATAATCTACCCATCATACTCAGAAATATCTCGAAAAAGGAATTTATCTGTGCTTTTTTCCTTTCCTTGTTGGATAAAATAAAAGTCGGTGGCGACTCTTGTTTACCGCGACATTTTGCAAACACAAACGCAAAATACAAACCAGCATTCCAAAAACAGTCAGTTCTTCCCACTGTATCATAATAGGGTTACTTACATCAATAGATTGATGTCTTCTTCTTCCTCCAAGAGACTTCGTCCTTTTCTTCTTCGGAGTTTCAGCAGGAATAATCTATAGAGGGGCAACATCAAGAACTTCATTCTACATGCCTTCAGAAGTTCCATCAGTATAGTACGAGTGACTAGACATATCTTTTGTGTTAGACATATTGGAACTATGAAACTCAGAGAGAAAAATTAAGTATGAGATTTTTGGAGCCAAGGTAATGGTGTTTGCAGTGAAAACTGAAGGAATAAGAATTTTGAATAGTGAAGTAGGTTATGGGGTTTAAGTCGCGTATTAGCCTGGATAAATCAAAGTCTTAAAATGATGTCAATGAATTTTTGTAAACCCATAGCTAATGAGAGACAAAACTACTCATTGTATATCTCCGTATTACTGATTTCCATAGTCCCTCAGTAAATTTATTTTTAAGATTTTTCCCTGTGACCAAATTTTGACCAACATTATCTTTACCCCTTAACACCTTACTGATGAGCAGATAAAGGTTCCCACATTGCTTAGGGTTATTATGTTGAGTAACAAATTTTACTCTATTCGTTTTACTCAGGTAATCATAGTCCCATGCATGACATCTCTTATGTCATTCGAGTGATTTCCTTTAGACTGAGGCTTAACATATACTTTGTCAGTTGAAGTTCTGTCATGAACTTTGGAAAAGAGACAAGTGTTAACACCTTTAGATTTCCATTTTCGGCCCTTCTTTTTAACCTGTTTAGAGTATCCATATAACTTGTGACAGAAAGGTCTTAGATGACCATACTTCCTGCAATAGTTACATTTCCAGGGGTGAACAACTACTATATTCAGGAGTTTTTGGTCCTTGCTGGTTGCTACAACATTGGATTTGGCATGGCTATTTTAGCATTAACATCATGTTTTATCACTGAAGGTTTTCCTTTATCATACAAGGAGTGATAGTTAAACCCTATGTTGATGAATTTTATGTCGTCTTCATTTATTTGAACAACTTTGTTGAGTCCACTAGATCCATTCCTCATGTTCTCTAGTTTATAAGTTAACCATGTCACCTTCACTTCAAGTTCATAATTTGTAGCTTGAATTTTTTCTTTCTCCTCCTGAAGATGATCCATGGATTTCTTTTGGGCATCATTTAGCTTAATCAATTCTTCACTCTTCACACAGAAATCTTTGTAGAGACTTACTATTTCTTCACATGTATGGTCCTTATCACAAGGGTTCATATTAGGTTTACACCTACCATTCAAAGCTACATTCTTTGCAATTTCCACACTTCTAGAATCTCTACCCTTCAAAATGTCATGAAAAATGTTCCCAACATCTGGTTCTGATCCCATCATGTCCAACAATTGATTAAGTCTTTTTCCAAGAGCATAGTTCCTTTTGACATACCTACATCAGATTCATGATTTTTGGAAATATTTTTGTTCTTCTTCTCAGATATTTCACTCATTTTTAATTGAAATACTTCTAGAGATCCAATAAGTTCATCCATCTTCATAATACTGACGTCTCGAGCTTCCTCAATGGTTGTTACCTTCGTGTCTGATTTCCTAGGAAAAGACCTAAGAATCTTCCTGACAAGTTTTTCTTCTGACATTTTTTCTCCCAAGAGACTTGATGTATTCATAATTTCAAGAATCTTCATATGAAATTCCTGAACCATTTCATCATTATTCATCTTTAGATTTTCAAACTTAGTAGTGAGAAGTTGAAGCCTTGACATCTTTACTTTGGATGTACCTTCATGAGTTGTCTTGAGAGTTTCCCAAGCATCCTTGGAAAAAGTACAAGTATTGATCATTTTGAAAACATTTTTGTCTACTCCATTGAATAAATCATTCAAAGCCTTGGAGTTTCCACTAGCCGATATTTAGTCATCTGCAGACCAGTCTTCCTCTGGTTTTAAGGATGTATTCCCTTTTTGTCTTTCACACTAGGAGGATCCAATCCTTTCAAGATAGCCTTCCACGCTTTCAAGTCCATGGATTTGAAAAAACATATCATTCTAATTTTTCACCAGTCATAATTTGTGCCATCCAATAATGGTGGCTTGTTGCAATATCCCCCCTTTTCAACCATAGTGCAAAAAGATATTTTCCTTGGAGCTCACCCAATAAACATTACATGGTGCCTGCTCTGATACCAATTTAAATTCTGGAACACACAATATAGATGTCAAGACTGATATCTCAACATACAGACACAATGTCACAACAAATGTTATGACATCTGATGACAGAATAACAACAGGACAATAGTAATGCAGAATTTAAAACTTGAGAAATTAAGGAACACAATGATATGTTAACCCAGTTCGGTGAAAAACACACATACTCTGGGGGTTACCAAGCCAAGAAGGAAATCCTTTATCAATAGTACTAGTTCAAATTTAAACTCCCCCGTTTACAACTTATCACCTAATCTCTACCCAATGCAACTTCTACCTAGGTCCTGCCTAGATATCAGAAATTTCCATCTCACTTCTAATCACTGCAGTGATTAAAGACTTATCCTAATCACAAAGGATGTCTATCAACAATTTATAGTCATAGAAACTTGAACAAATAAAATAAGAAGATCATATTTCCAAATTACAAATACTTAGTTTTCTTAAAAGCTTCACTAAGAACAATACTCAACTCGTGTCTACGGGATTTGAGTGAGAACAATAACTTGACAAACTAGAAAGAATAATAAGTCAACTCAAATGTATCATAGATACATGAGAAAGTACAAACAAAATAGAAACTTTCTTGAACAACCTTCAGACCACAAGGCTGAGAAAATACACCTTCCCCTTATTTTCAAATTTCATGCTTCATTAGGTCTAAGTAGTTTCTTTAAATACTCCTCAACAACTCTTGGGCCTTGCAACTGCACTCAAATATTCATTATTGTCCATGCTGAGAGCTGCACAAATTTGTTGAGGAAAATCTCCATTAATCTTCGAACAAAACACATGGTTTCCTAATTAGTCTCAATCAACCAATTTTAGAAACCTCTGTATAGCTGGAGATATTATTTGTTCCAAATATAAAATACTTGATTGCGATAAATTAGTGAGATATAAACAACTTAAATCTCACATAATCAATTAATGATCTGTCAAGAATAAACCACACTGCAGTACCACCTACATCAGACCAAGATGTCATGACATTGTCTTCAACATCTGGCTAAAAAACACATAACGTCAATCCTGTTATGGAAAACCTTTTTTTAGCAAAAGTTATGCCAATCCACAAAAAATGGTACTAACACACCATATGAAAAATAAAGCTTTGTTGAAAAGAAATTGAAAATCAAAAGTGACATCTCTCGGAACATAACATGTCACTAGTGTTGTATGAAGGGACACACAATTTCCAAATGAAAACTTAGCAAATCTCCAATACCTAATGGAATTTCTCAATGGTCTCCTAAGTGCAACAATTATGTTATTCACCCTCAAGGACCCAACAAGGATTGGGTACCTAGTTTATCTTGTTGATAAGTGCAGGTAAATTGTCTTGATTCTATGAAGAAGTGATGGGGCTTCATGAGTAGATGCATTAGGAGATATGAAAGGTGACATGTTCATATCCTATTGACTTCGTGGCAAGAAGAATGAATATGTTCTCCAGAATCATCAATAAGAAACCTCTTTGATAAAAGTTTTTGAATCATCTTAAGAAGGTGAAATTGTCGAAACATTGGTTGCATTTGTTCCTGGCACTCTTAGCATTTGTTAAATGCTCATGTTCTTGAGCTTTACATGATATTATCGTGCCTTTTTTGTATTGTGGGTGAGGTTGTATCATTTCCATTTTTCTCTTAAAGAGTAAGCTAGTTCTTTTATCTATATATTTCTAAAGGTCGCTAAAAAACATGTTGGACACCATTTAATGTTATGCTTACTTCCAAAAATCTTTAATTGAATCTGTGATTATTTCAAGTTACATGTTTACAATAACATAAAACAAATTATGAAAATATGTGTTTCTATTCTTTGGTAGTTTATGTATTTATTGGTATGTAGTAATTGTTCCATGCACATAATCACAAAATTGTTCAAACATTCATCTCATATAAAAACCATCCATGCATGATCTTTAACTCATCATTAATATCATCCATAAACTATCACAAAACTCTATTATTTGAATCAAATAACTTTGATATTTGGAAAATGTTGAGTTAGTATAGGCCGACACATGTGATGCATGTGCCGACACATAAATTACCAATTTTCAAATATTTTCAAAAATCTGGTTATATATGAGCTGACGCATGATACGTACAGGCCGACTCATAAATTTAATTTTTATTCTACTTTTCTCTGGTTCAATATAGGCTGGCTCATAGACACTATGTGCCAGCTCAAAATCTTAAATGAGTTGACACGTGTGCTTCTTTTTGAATAAAACTTTATCTTTTTATCTTCCTCATTAATTCTCTCACATAATAGATTCATGTACCGACATCAAACCACATTTTCCATTCAGAAATTGTTGGTCAAACTCCTCTTACCATCATCATTTGTGTCATAAATCTTGTTCAACTAAATTCTTCTCTCTCTAAATTCCTCATAAAACCCAACTTCTCCATACCAAACTCTCACAATCAAAGTTTGCATCTCACCGTAAGATAATTCACTCAAAATTAACAAGTTTTTACTTGTATTTGTTGTGTGTTTGCATCATTTCATCATTGTAGGGAGTCTTGACTTCTTACATATTTCATCCTTCAACAAATTTGGTTGGGACATTTTATCAAACACCTTCCGTGAATTTTTTAATTGAAGAGTGTGATACAGTGGGAGAACTGATTTGAGGGTTTTGCGTTTTGTGTTTACAAATGTTGCGGTTAGCAAGAGTCGCCATCGACTTTTCTTTTATCCAAAAGGAAAGGTGAAAAAGCACAGGAAAGACCTTTGAGATTATTTCTTGAGTTCGGGGGGTAGATTATGAAAAGGGAAGGTATTAACACCCTTTTCATCCATGGTTTTCCATGGGCTCTTAGTTACTTTCTAGGTCACTTGCTTTTGTTGTTTGAAAATGTGTTTGGTGTGGTTTTGAAAGTATTTTGTAAAAGAGGCCATTCGTTTAGGCAATCTTTGTAATGATTCTTGTTCGTAAGAATGTATACAAAGATGTTTGTCCTTTTTTTTTTGAAAATGTTTTCAAATGATTGTAAGTTGTTTTGTGTGTGTGTATTTTCGAAAATAGGAAGGATAGTTGTTTGGAAATAGAGCAAGTAACTAGAAGTAATCTACCTACTCAAATGTATTTCTTATGCATTTTCTATTCCTTTGACATTGTCGTATTACCATTGATTTGGTAAACAACCCTATCTTTGGATGTTTAACGGGACAGGAGTGGGTCATCGTATAACCATGATTAGCAATGTTGCAGAGTATCTTAGTATTTTCGAGGGACTAAGATCATTTTATAAGGCAACTTTGAATAGCGTCATCGAGGGACTATGATCTTTTGATTTTATTTGTTTTACCAAGATACTTTGCATGCGTAACACAACTATTTTTGTATAAGGCAACCAAGTGGAGAAACCCTAAGGGTGTTTGTGTGCAAGTGTGTTTGATTGCATGCATGATTTTATCTTGAATTAGGATTTTCTATTTCATTGATTTTATCTTTCCATACATATCCTAATCACTAGCATTTACATTTGAAAGCGATAAAATGCGGAAATGTAAAGTCCTACGCTATTACAATATTTAGGGGGTGGGGGATACACACTTATGAATGGGGAATCCAGCGAGAAAAATAAAGAAAAATAACAAGGGGAAGAAAAAAAAGAAAGAATGAGGGGGTCAGCGTGCTGCTGAAAGGAAGTCAGAAGTTCTGACCCTGGCCTGCTGCAGGATATCAACCTGTTAGTGAAAATGTATAGGTCAGAACTTCTGACCCTGGTGTGCTGCAAAACAGAAACCTGTTAGTGAAAATGTATAGGTCAGAAGTTCTGAGCCTGCTGGGCACACAGTAATTTTCAGAAGTTCTGATATTACTGATGACAAAACATGCCTCAAAAGTTCTGGCGCCAAAGTCAGAACTTGGTCTCCCCCTGTGCTAGTCAAAACATCTGCAATTTGGTTATTTTTCCACAAAACAGAAGGCATGCCTAGGGCAGTTTCAGCAGGTGTCATAGCGTTTCAGAAGTCAGAACCAAAAATCAGAGGCAAATTCTATACTGATTCAGTCTCTACTTAGGCATACAGATGCGTGAAAATCTCAGAAAATGCACAACATCAAAAGCATGATATCTACATTGTGTTTTTTGAGCATGCAAATCTGGTGATGTTTAAGCAATGTGGTGAGAGTCAGCAGGTGCTTACCTTGCTGTTGGAAGAAATTCTGTGAATTGGAGTTAACCTTAACTCAGATAGTGCTCTGGACAGGTTCTTTGAGTGGATGGATGGAGGGTATATATATATATATATATATATATATATATATATATATATATATATATATATATATATATATATATATATATATATATATATATATATATATATATATATATATATGTGTGTGTGTGTGTGTGTGTGTGTGTGTGTGTGTGTGTGTGTGTGTGTGTGTGTGGTCAGAAACTGTATGGGCGTTTCTTAGTCAAGATACAATTTGGGTACAAATGAAGTTTGGAGGAAGGAGATTCAAAGTTGTGTTTAAGGCTTTTGAAACACTAGGAATTTTGGTAGAGTTTCAAGGTGTTTTCTTGCTAAAATTTTATGTTTCTTTTCTAGCTATTTTTTCTGAGGTTGGACCGCCCCTTTTCAATCGACAATGGTGCTCTATTTATAGGAAAAGCTTTGTGGGTTTTTTAAACGTTAAGTGGCGCCAATACCATGCAATAGATGCTGACTTACTCTTGGAGAAAGTTCATAAAAATTTGTGATGATTGACAGGTTTTAGCCTAGGTTGGGTTAGCAAGCGAGGATTAAGGAAAAGTGACACCCATGAGCGAAAAGTATCACATGAACCCATACCTAAACCTGCACAAGAGCGTTGTTATGCTGCACGTGGAGAGACCCTTTGGACAAATGCTTATAAGTGGTTGTGAGCATTAATGAGCATTAAATGGTGATGAGATTGGTCAAGACTAAGAAATCTTGGGATATGAGATTTGCATCATTACTTAAATCTGAGCCAACAGTTCTTGCTTCAGCATACAACACACTCAAATTATGATCTTAGTATCCTGCTGCCTCAGCAAATTCTGAGGGTTCTCCAGACTTTCCAGCATGTTCTTTTGATTTGTATCTAAAAACTCTGGACTTAGAGATTCTGCTTCAGTGTAACACCCAAGCTTTTGACCCCCTTACCTTCTGATTTCAGCATGTTCTGAAGGAGCTTTCAGGCTTCGTTGCTTTCTTTGCATTCCTCTAGCAAACTCTGACTGAACTTGTGTAACTGCTAAAAAAGCCATGTTCTGATAGAAGATTATGTGTTGAACCATGTTTACAACCTCTGACTGAGTTGGCATAGCTGCCGAAGAGCCACATTCTAACTGAATGTTATGTGTTGAGCCTAGTTTGCAACTTCTGACCGCTCCTACCTGGAGGTTGGTTCAGAAGTTCTGAAGTGTCATTTTTTTTCTTAAATACTTTAGAAAAATTCTAAGTATTTAGAATTTAACTTTTCCAAGGTAAAATTTTAATTTTGAGCTTCTTGACGAAACAAACTTCATATTCCAACATTTCTTGATGAAATATGATTTTTGTGTTTTGATCTTGATCCAAAAACCAAAGTTTGACTTTTTAGCTTGCAAATGACCACTTTGCCCTTGTAAATGGCTTGCTTGGAAATAAATGACAATTCAAGGCTTGGATTTATTTAAGAGAAAACTTTTAGAATCCAGGATGATTTCTTGAAGAATGAGAGGGAAAATTTTGGGGTACAATAGCTGCCCCTGTTCAATCTTCTTTGACCTAAGGAGTTAGATTGGCGATATTTTCCATTTGTGACTCGAAGGTGGAAGATGATTGGACATTAGAGTGCCCCAAAATTTGCACTCAGCGGTGATAGGAGGAATGGGCTTAAAGATGCCATTTGGAGAGGTAATGAAATCCTAATGGGGATGGGCTTGCAGATGCCATCCAAGGATGCTTGTTGAGATGTAATCTGCAAGTTTGATCATCAGAATGGCGTCCGTGTCTGGAGCATACCTGGAGGTGTCTTTGAATGAGTATCAGAATGGCTTCTGGGTCTGGAGCGTATCTGAACTGTATCAGGAGTTGAAATCTTAATGAGTATCAGAATGGCTTCCATGTCTAGAGTGTATCTGAACTGTATCAGGAGTTGAAATCTGAATGAGTATCAGAATGGCTTCCGTGTCTGGAGTGTATCTGAACTGTATCAGGAGTTGAAATCTGAATGAGTATCAAAATGGCTTCCGTGTCTGGAGTGTATCTGAACTGTATCAGGAGTTGAAATCTGAATGAGTATCAGAATGGCTTCTGGGTCTGGAGCGTATCTGAACTGTATCAGGAGTTGAAATCTGAATGAGTATCAGAATGGCTTCTAGGTCTGGAGCGTATCTGAACTGTATCAGGACCGCGTATTGTTAATGGAAGCTGTTAATCTTATCCTGAAAAGGGTAAAATGTTAGTTGGAACACCAAGTTATGTTGCATGAAATATATGATGCAATGTATTGGCCTTATTGATGTTCATGATATATGGATGCAATGTATGTGTACGTGAGCTAATTTGTTGTATTGTTATCTGCTCGGGGAACATAAATCCCTGACTGTTGTTTGAGGATATGTAAGTCTTCAGGTCTTGAAGTTGAAGTGTTGATGAATTTCTATTGAGGAATAAAATCTTGTTGTAAGGGAAATTCCATGTATTGCTCGTAAGATCTGCTTGAGGAAACTTGAGAATCTCGACGACTTCTTCTGGGGATAACCAATGGGAGTCTTTGTTCCGTTGGGGAGTATTGAAAACTCTGGGGAAAGAGTTTTGTTCCTGTTTGGGAAAAAGTTCAGGAGTTTCGGTCGTCTGTCGCTCTACCGGGGAGTTATCCTTGGTTGGGGAGAATCAGAAGTCAGCTGTTATCCGGTTGGATTTCAGGCTTCAAAACAACTTGCTGGGGAATTTGGAGAAACTGGGCGGTTTCCACCGGGGATTAATAGTTTGAAGTTTTAGTTCCGTTGGGGGATTCAGATGAAGTACTGTGGGGATTACTTACGGAATAGCCTAAAGACGTTTTCCTATCCTTTCAACCTATTAGTAATTATCTTTCCCATTTTGTTTATTTGTAAGCAGTAATTATGTTTAAATGCATATGTTCATCAATGAATCATTGAACGTTTTTGCAAACAAAAACACAACCGTAAAGAAAAGACAAATAGTTTTTTGCACTTTCAAAGGGGTATCTTTGTATTTAACTTTGAATAAGTATTTGTACAAAGGAGACAGACATCCTAGTAAGGGAATGGCGCCATAAAAGCAAGAAAAATTTATACAAAGAAAGATAGCTATGTGTAATAATCCCATGGGGTTTCCATTCTGCTATAGCCTTCGTATCTCTGAATATCTTGTCTATTTGTTGCTTCGTCCGAAGATGACTGAATTGATCAGAAACCTGGAGTTAGTCAGTGGAAGTCAAGAGGTTGTCCCTAAAGTGATCTGACGGGACATAGTCGTACGCTTTAATTCCCTAACTTTTGCCTGGACCGCCCTTTAGGGTTTTCAGTCCACCGGGAAACCCCTTTTTGCCCAAGTCGCCCTTTCAGGTTTTCAACTTGTCGGGTGTACATATTTTTTTATTTTATCCCTAATTTTTGCTCGAACCTTTTTGGTTCGCTAGAATGACCTTGTTTTGCCTAGGTGTGTCAACCTAGCGGGTCTCTTATGCGTAGTATCTTTTGACTATGTCCGCGTTCGTAGGGTGTGGCAGGTCGTCGCCATCTATGGTGGTTAAGATCATTGCCCCACTGGAGAATATGTTCTTGATTACAAATGGCCCTTCATAGGTAGGAGTCCATTTGCCCCTGGGGTCACTTTGTGGCAAGATGATGCACTTGATTACTAGATCTCCAACTTGATATACCTGGCATCTGACTTTCATGTTGAAAACCTTGATCATCCGTTTTTGATACATCTGACCATGGCAGAGAGCAGTAAGTCTTTTTTCATCAATTAAGTTCAATTGATCAAGTCGAGTCTGGATCCAATCGTCCTCACTTAAACCTGCTTCCTTCATAATTCTCAAAGAGGGGATCTGAACCTCAATAGGCAAGACAGCCTCCATGCCATAAACCAAAGAATAGGGAGTTACCCCAGTTGATGTGCGTGCCGTGGTACGATACCCGTGGAGAGAAAATGGTAGCATCTCATGTCAGTCCTTGTAGGTGACTGTCATTTTTTGTATGATCTTTTTAATGTTTTTATTTGCAGCTTCAACGACACCATTCATCTTTGGCCGATAGGGGGATGAATTGTGATGCTGAATCTTGAACTGCTTGCACAAGGTGGTGATCATAGTATTGTTAAGGTTGGTACCATTATCAGTGATGATCCTTTCTGGGATACCGTACCGGCATATGACATTCTGCTTGATGAAGCGGGCAACAACATTCTTAGTAACAGATGCGAAGGAAGCTGCTTCGACCCATTTTGTAAAATAGTCAATGGCCACTAGAATGAAGCGGTGTCCATTGGAAGCTGTAGGCTTGATCTCTCCAATCATGTCGATTCCCCACATAGCAAAGGGCCAAGGAGCCGTCAAGACATTTAGAGGAACCGGAGGTACGTGCATCTTGTCCGCATAAATTTGACACTTATGACATGTCTGAGAGTGTTGATAGCAGTCTGCTTCCATGGTAGACTAATAATAGCTTGCCCGTAGGATTTTCTTCGCCATCGTATGCCCACTGGAGTGAGTGCCAAAAGTACCTTCATGTAATTCAGCCATGATCTTTTCAGCCTCAATCTTATCCACACACCAGAGCAGAATGGAGTCTTGATTGCGTTTGTATAGGATGTCATTACTCAGGAAGAATTTAGCAGAGAATCTCCTTAGGAACTTTTTATCATTGATTGAAGCTCTTTCTGGATATTCTTGAGCCTTAAGATACCTCTTGACTTCATGAAACCAAGGTTGGTCCACTACTTCTTCAGTATTAATCTCGTGACAGTGTGCTAGTTCATCCATTCATTCGATGGTGATCTGGGCAGCCTCGTTATCCCAATTAAGTTTAAACATAGATGACATTGTGGCTAGAGCATCTGCTAGCTGATTTTATTCTCGCGGGAAATGCTCGAAGGTAATCTTCTCAAAATGTGATAGCAATGTCAAAACATGTTCTTTGTAAGGGATAAAATTAGGATGTTTAGTGTCCCATTCTCCTTTGATTTGACTGATAACCAAAGCTGAATCTCCAAACACATTTAAAGACTTGATTCCCAAATCTATGGTAGCCTTGAGACCAAAGATGCATGCTTCGTATTCCGCCATGTTGTTCGTACAGTTGAAACAAAGTTTGGCAGTAAAGGGAGTGTGACACCCTTCCGGAGATATGAGTACAACGTCGATACCACTGCCAAGTGCATTGGATGCCCTATCAAAGAACATGGTCCATCGGGATCCTTGTTCAGGTCTATCATATGGTCTGATTTCTTCACAGTTGTCTAATGTCATGATGTCTTCATCCGGGAATTCAAACTTCATGGACTAATAATCTTCCACAACTTGGTGAGCAAGATGATCAGCCAATACACTACCCTTTATAGCTTTCTGGGTAGTGTATTGTATGTCATATTCTGTTAGGATCATCTGCCATCTAGCTATCCTCCCAGACAGAGAAGGTTTTTCGAAAATGTATTTTATTGGATCCATCTTAGATATCAACAAAGTAGTATGAGTCAACATATACTGTCTTAGCCGGCGAGAAGCCCATGCCAAAGCATAGCAAGTCTTCTTGAGAAGTGAATATCTGGTTTCACAGTCACTAAACTTTTTGCTCAAGTAGTAAATAGCATGCTCTTTTTGGCCAGACTCGTCATGCTGCCCCAATACACACCCCATTGAGTTTTCTAAAACGGTCAGATACATGATCAGTGGTCTTCCCTCGACTGGTGGCATCAAAACAGGAGGCTCTTGTAAGTACTCTTTGATCTTGTCAAAAGCAATCTGGCATTCATCATTCCATCTGACTACTTGATCTTTCTTCAATAGTTTGAAGATTGGTTCACAAGTAGCTGTTAGGTGAGAAATGAATCTGGCAATATAGTTTAGGCGTCCCAAGAATCCTCTGACTTCCTTCTCAGTACGAGGAGCAGGCATTTCTTGTATCTCTTTAACCTTGGCGGGATCAACCTCGATACCTTTGTTGCTGACAACAAAACCTAGGAGTTTACCGGACTGGACTCCGAATGTGCACTTGTTTGGATTCAACCTGAGTTTGTATTCCTTCAATCTCTCAAACAACTTTTGCAAATGATCAAGGTTCTCCTCTTCAGTTTGTGATCGGGCTATTATGTCATCTACATAGACCTCTATCTCATGATGTATCATATCATGAAATAAAGCTACCATGGCGCGTTGATAGGTTGCCCTAGCATTCTTCAGTCCAAATGGCATCACTTTGTAGCAGAATGTGCCCCACTGTGTGAAAAATGTAGTTTTCTCCATGTCCTCAGGTGCCATTTTGATTTGGTTCTAACCTGAGAATTTGTCCATGAAGGAGAACACCTTGTGTTGGGCTGTATTGTCAACCAAGATATTTATGTTGGGAAGTGGAAAATCATCTTTAGGGATGGCCCTATGCAAATCTCTATAGTCCACGCACATTCGTACTTTGCCGTCCTTTTTAGGCACGGGAACAATGTTGGAAACCCATTGAGGATAGGAAGTGACAGCCAAGAATCCAGCATTGAATTGTTTCGTGACTTTCGCTTTGATCTTCTCTGACATGTCAGGTCTCATGCGGCGGACTTTTTGTTTTACTGGTGGACAATCTTCTCTTGTGGGAAGATGATGTACCACGATGTCTGTATCAAGTCCTGGCATGTCTTCGTATGACCAAGCAAAGATCTCAACATAATCCTACAATAGATGAATTAGACGCTCCTTGACGCTCGACTCTAGATTGGCACCCAACTTGATTTCCTTTTTAACTTCCTCGGTACCCAAGTTGATTGTATCCAATTGTTCCTCATGAGGCTGAATAGCTATTTCCTCCTGTTGTAGTAGTCTGGCCAATTCCCCTGGTACTTCACAATCTTCCCCACCTTCGTCTTCGCCTTGGTAGACTAGATCTTCATAGTCACTAAAGGCCATAGCAGTATCGTTGCCCATGGGATCCGGAATGGAGGGGTACCTGCATTTGTGAGTGTGGGTGTGTGTAAGGGTATAGCCATCTTTAAACAATCAAATTTAAAATAAAGAAAATGAGCACAAAAGGTTTGTATGTGAAAAACGTCCATGATTCATTGAATGTCATATGACGATGAAATAAAAACCTTGACAAATGGACCATTGTACCTCGGGTAAGACACAAGGTTTTTAATGTGCGAATTGTTTGCGAATATTACAAGTCCAACAGAAATGTAAAAGATAAATTACTGAGAGATGAAAGTTATTGGGACAAAGTCTCTGGCTTCCCAATTGCAAAGTCCTCCGTTGACAGTAGGAAATATCCAATCCTCCAAGCTGCCATCTTCTTCATTATCTTCCACTGTGTTGACCTCTCGGTTTCTAATCTTCAGAGGTGGCCCTCCAACACGGGCACGGTGCACAACCTTCTGAGCATTTGAATTAAACCCTAAGCCAAACTTGTCAGATTTATACGGAATGTCTAGAAGCTGCCCCCAGATGGTGCATCCACCCTCCTCTACTATTGCCTTGGCGTTATTTAGAGAGGACATTCGAAGCGGAGGTCTTGTGATCTTGGGGATTTGGGATACCGTCTTGGTTACTGCTAACTCTTGAGAGACTTCTTTGAAATGTTGAAAAGGAGTTTCAATGAACTCGCCATATAACTCCACATACCGGAAAGAATTTAGATGGCTAATCATGTACTCTTACTCTCCTTGGACAATGATAATCTTTCCATGGACCGGGTATTTTAGCATCTGGTGTAATATAGAGGTGACAGCACCGGCATTATGGATCCAGTGCCGTCCTAGCAGACAGAAGTAAGAGGGGAGGATGTCCATTACATAGAAAGTTGAGTTGAAAGTCTGAGTTCCCACTTTTATGGGGATGTCCACCTCCCCGTGGACCATCCTTTTTGAGCCATCAAATGCTCTTACGACTATGTTACTGGGTTTCAATGTCAGTACTTCGCAAATTTAATCTGTCGAGAGATTTCTTCAGTAAAACATTCAAAGATGAGCCAGTGTCTACAAATACATGGGCCAGAGTTGTTCCTCTACACTCCACAGAGACATGTAATGCCTCGTTGTGCTTTTTCCCTTTTGGTGTCAAATCAGCATCAGAGAAGCCTAGGCCGTTATCAGCTGTCAAACTGGCAACACAATCTTGAAATTGGTCAGCAGATGTCTCTTGTGGCACATGGGTTGTCTTCAGAAACTTCACCAGAGCTTTCGCATGTGCCTCAGAACATAGAAACAATGCTAGCATGGAGATATTGGCGGGAGTTTGCCCCAATTGTTCAACCACGTCATAGTCACTCTTCTTTATTATTCTCAAGATCTCCTCCATTTCCTTCTTGGAGGTTTCAGGGATAGTCAGTGGTTGAGCCTTTGCTCGGACAGGCTCTTCTTGAATACCTTTTCCTCGAATTTCAGTAGTAGAAGTGTTTGTTGGGATAACAGCATGGGTGGTGTCGTCTTTGCCAGTAGGAGCACTTGCAGATATGATTATTGGTAAGGAGGTAACCTTTGGAACAACCACGGGTCCAAAAAATGCCTTTGGAGGGGAAATTTCTGGAGAGAAGATTCTACCTCTACGGGTAATCTTACTGGTTCCGGAAATATTACTAATGTCGGAGTCTTCTTCTTCGGAGCTCACTTCTTTGGTGGACAGCCCATTTTATTTGATACCATGGTAGTAGATGTCTCCACCGTAATTCCACGGTACTGTTTTGTCTGATTCATACGGGACCGGCCCGGGCATTGTGATTATGAGAGGAGTAGTTTTTGGAACCGATGTAATGCTAACGGGTCTTTTGGGGACCCTGTAAGGATTGGCGGAAATGGTTATGATTGAAAGGTCTTCAACAGGAACAGGTGAAACAGGAGCATTTTCGAACATAATCTCTTGGTTGTCTATCAAGTTTTGGATGCCTGTCTTCAACAAAGGGCAAATAGTTGGTGAGGATAAGCAAAGATGGTAGTCTTCATTACAACCTGGGAATACACCAACTTTCAACAAATTTATCTTAATGATTGGGAGCGGAGTCAAGAGTTCATCCACTGTGGTAACAAACAAATCTTCTTCGATAGCATTGGTGTTGTGACCATGCCTAGGCATAGGAGTGGAAATGACATTTGGTTTCTTGGGCGCCTCAAACTCAATCTCTTTTGCATCTATAAGGTCTTCAATTTTGTTTTTCAAAGCCCAACAGTTGTTAGTGTCGTGACCCGGACTTTCAGAATGATATGCGCATCTGTCATTCGGGTGATAATGAGGGGACGTCGTGTTGGGATTCTTTGGAGCTTCCTTTAAAGTTGTCAGATTAGACTTCAGAAGATGTGGTAAAACCTGGGCTAGAGTCATATTAATTCTGGTGAATTTCCGGACTGGCCTTTCCACCCTCGGTTGATTACTCCTTTGTTGATCAGATGTAAGCTTTGGGATCATAACGACCCCTACCATTGATTGGCGTTCAGCTCTCCTTTGGTCCCTTTATGGATAAACAGCAGATACCTCCTTCTTTCCAGTGAAGGTTTTTTTACAAATGTAGAGGAAGACGAATCCTTCTGAATCTTTCCACTTTTATGCCAGCTTCCACCCTCTCTCCGGTTAGTATTAACTCAGTAAACCCAGCAGATGAGCTCCCAAACAAATGGTTGAAGAAAGGGCCCGATAGTGTGCCTAAGAACATATCCACCAACTCCCTTTCAGACAGAGGGGGTTGCACTCTCCCAGCTAGATCTCTCCATTTCTACGCGTAATCCTTGAAACCCTCATTTGAAGACATAGTCATACTCTGAAGTTGAGTACGGGTAGGCGCCAAATCTGCATTATACTGGTATTGTTTATAGAAAGCTACGGCAAGATCTTCCCAGTTGTGGACGTCGGCCCTTTATAATTGGTAAAACCAATCAAGGTGTGTTTCGGATAAACTATCTTGGAAAAAATGGACCCACAAGTCTTTATCGGCAGAGTGCGGCTGAATCTTTCTCACGTATGATCGGAGGTGCATTTTAGGACATGACACCCCATCATATTTTGCAAACAACGGCACTTTGAACTTTGGTGGGATCACAATTCCTGACACTAGCCCCAATTCTTCAAAGTCTAGACCTGGTACCTTTTGTATTTCTATAGGGCTCAAACGCTCTTCAAGATGTCTGTACTTATCATCAGCCGGAGGGTACTGTTCCTCAGAGTAGTCTTACTCTTCTTCCTCCTCTTCAGATTCTGACGGAACTGTTGTTTCTTTTCCTTTCCCTTCTCTTTCATCAGATGTTGTTGCGAAATCCAAGGTTCTTCTAGTCTATCCTTGAAACCTTCTCCCCATGATTACAACACTAGTTGGTTTCTTCTCTTTCTTCTTTTTCTCTTTTGCCAACAGAGTCTTCAGCTCCTCTTTTCCTTTGGCCAGGGTTGTGAGTAACTGTTGAAACTGCATGTTTTGAGCTTGAAGATCTTTGACTGTCTGTTCGAGATCCATCTTGCTGAAATAAATAGTAGAGAGATGAGGAAAATCATTGCAAAGGACCTGTTTATGTTATGATGAATGATATGTACACATGTAATGTTTTCAAGGATTTTAAAAGATTCAAGTTCGTTTAGATAAAAAGAAATACCCATTATATTAATAAGATAGAGTTTGAATACAATAATGCCCCTTGGGCAAAGTAATACACTCTCTAAGATTAAAAAAGTGGCGCGCATCCTCTTCGGTGCAATGTAGGCATTTAGAGTCTGCTCTTCGCGAAGTAGCCTAGTGAGTTCTGAAACCTTCTTCTCGCTTGCATATAATTGGGCTTCGAAAGTATCACTCTCTCCTTTGAGCTGTATCCAATCCCTTTGTAAGTCTTCTAGAGATGTGGGCATGTCATGATGTAGGATAGTGTATGGAACTTCTCCTTCCTTAACAGGCTCAATAATCAACGGGAGAATGGAAGGATAAGGCATCATAAGACTTTGAGCGCGGGTTCATACCCACTTGAGGTAAGGCTCAAGAGGGATGGAATTCTTGTGTCCCAAAGTCTTGCTATCCACCTTGTTTAGTATCCTCCAAGCTCGGATGAATTTCTGGCGAAGACCTTGATCGTCGCTGTCGTAGTCGAATACCAAGCCTTGAATCAGCAAATCATGTGGGCCATCCCTTCAAGCATAACCAAACTGTCTTAGAGCTAAGCATGGGTTGTAGGTGATACCTCCCCTAATGCCAAGTAGAGGGACATTAGGGAATTCCCCACAACGGTCAACAATAATAACATTCTCCTTGGATCGGCAACACCAATGAATATCTAAATGTTTGAGCGTCATTAACCTTTGTGACCACCTAGAACCTTGCTCATTATTTAAAATTGATTGGGGAAGATGAGAAATAAACCATCTTTCTAGGAGGGGAGTGTAACACATAAGGACACCTCTTTTCCTCATTGTACGAGTGTGAAAAGAGTGTAGGATATCCCCTAGCAATGTAGGCACTGGATTGCGTGACATGAAAATTTTGACGGCACTCACATCTATGAGTTGGTCAGGATTGGGAAATAAGACCATCCCATATATAAGAAGAGCCACAATTTCTTCAAAGGCTTGCAAGTCTAAGGAATTCCAACAACTTTGGGCCTTCTCAATCAGAAACTTTGCTAAGAAGCCTTTGACACCACTTCTAGTTTCCCAATGAGTTGTGACATCATATGAGTGCAAGTGCAGAGCTTGAGCAATCTCTTCTGGCTTTGGGTCTCTTTCCGTACCATTGAAAGGTAGTTGATTGAGAATAGGAATCCTCAAGAGTTGAGATAATTCTTCCAAAGTGGGAACAAGCTGATAGTCGGGAAATGTGAAGCAATGATGCAAAGGGTCAAAGAATTGGAAGAGCACCTTCATCATGTCCTCCTCTGTGTTAGAGGTGACCAAGTTGAGTAGGCGACCATGTCTCTCGGTGAATGGAGAGTTCTCGGGGATCCTTGAAGCTAGCTCCTTGAGTTGTGGAGGAATTCTTACAAGGTTAATTTGGATAGTTTTCCTGCAGAGTGAATCCATATCCTACAAAACAGGAACAAAGATGAATCTCAAAAATCCTTGAAATGGTTAGTGGATGCATATGATGTTCATGATGTCCATGATGTTATGTACAAGTATGCATATACAATCAAAGAAAACAAGTTCTTAGTTTAGGCTTGCATGGGGCTTTATAGGTAAGTACCCTCTTGAAGTTTAGTTGGCTCAACCTGTTCTAATAATAGTAACCGGGGTTCTGAGGAGCTCAATATCACCGGATTATTTCCTTGTTCATTGTTTCAGCTCAAACCTCTTTAATGGCGGCCGAAATATACCAAGAAAACAACCCTCAATAAGTGTAGTATCGAGTATCTACCAACTTTGGACTGCACCAAAGTCGGTCATCTCACTACGCCCTAAAGGCCAAGTTGGTCAAGTAAAGGTTCTAAAAGTCCGTTAGTGCTTCGCGACATCACTCAGCGGCCCCGTATTCTCCTTGACTACTCAAGGGCTACCGGTACCCACAAATATGTCACATTAACATAGCTATTTCTTAGACCATATCGGTATACCCCGCACAGTTTCCACAACGTATTGCTATTTACCTATAATGTATCCCCAAATCCAGGTGGAGGACTCAAACCCAAACAAAGAACCGTAATGTAAAGCAAACAAATCAAGCAATGTAACCAAGTATATGTGACATAACCCTAAGGTAACCCCACTTTTTCAATAGAATTCCCCAGCAGAGTCGCCAGTTCTGTGATACGGTGGGAGAACTGCCTTGAGGGTTTTGCGTTTTGTGTTTTCAAATGTTGCGGTTAGCAAGAGTCGCCACCGACTTTTCTTTTATCCAAAAGGAAATGTGAAAAAGCACAAGAAATACCTTTGAGATTATTTATTGAGTTCGCGGGGTAGATTATTTATTGGCACCCTTTTCATCCATGATTTTCCATGGGCTCTTAGTTACTTGCTAGGTCACTTGCTTTTGTTGTTTGAAAATGTGTTTGGTGTGGTTTTGAAAGTATTTTGTAAAAGAGGCCATTCGTTTAGGCAATCTTTGTAATGATAATCGTTCGTAAGAATGTATACAAAGATGTTTGTCCTTTTTTTTGAAAATGTTTTCAAATGTTTGTAAGTTGTTTTGTGTGTGTGTATTTTCGAAAATAGAAAGGATAGTT
This sequence comes from Vicia faba, assembly GCA_948472305.1. Taxonomy (NCBI): domain Eukaryota; kingdom Viridiplantae; phylum Streptophyta; class Magnoliopsida; order Fabales; family Fabaceae; genus Vicia; species Vicia faba. Next base: position 150,618,019 of record OX451735.1, read on the forward strand.
GTTTGGAAATAGAGCAAGTAACTAGAAGCAATCTACCTACTCAAATGTCTTTCTTATGCGTTTTCTATTCCTTTGACATTGTCGTCTTACCATTGATTTGGTAAGCAACCCTATCTTTGGATGTTTAACGGGAAAGGCGTGGGTCATCGTATAACCATTATAAGCAATGTTGCAAAGTATCTTAGTATTTTCGAGGGACTAAGATCATTTTATAAGGCAACTTTGAATAGCGTCATCGAGGGACTATGATCTTTTGATTTTGTTTGTTTTACCAAGATACTTTGCATGCGTAACACGACTATTTTTGTACAAAGAAATCAAGTGGAGAAACCCGAAGGGTGTTTGTGTGTAAGTGTGTTTGATTGCACGCATGATTTTATCTTGAATTAGGATTTTCTATTTCATTGATTTTATCTTGCCATACATATCCTAATCACTAGCATTTACATTTGAAAGCGATAAAATGCGAAAATGTAAAGTCCTACGCTATTACAATATTTAGGGGATGGGGGATACACACTTATGAATGAGGAATCCAGCGAGAAAAATAAAGAAAAATAACAAGGGGAAGAAAAAAAACAAAGAAGGAGGGGGTCAGCGTGCTGCTGAAAGGAAGTCAGAAGTTCTGACCCTGACCTAATGTAGGATATCAACCTGTTAGTGAAAATGTATAGGTCAGAACTTCTAACCCTGGTGTGCTGCAAAACAGAAACCTGTTAGTGAAAATGTATAGGTTAGAAGTTCTGACCCTGCTGGGCACACAGTAATTTTCAGAAGTTCTGATATTACTGATTACAAAACAAGCCTTAGAAGTTCTGGCGCCAAAGTCAGAACTTGGTATCCCCCTGTGCTAGTCAGAACATCTGCAATTTGGTTATTTTTCCACAAAACAGAAGGCATGCCTAGGGCAGTTTCAGCAGGTGTCATAGCATTTCAAAAGTCAGAACCAAAAATCAGAGGCAAATTCTTTATTGATTCAGTCTCTACTTAGGCATACAGATGCTTGAAAATATCAGAACATGCACAACATCAGAAGCATGATATCTACATTGTGTTTTTTGAGCATGCAAATATGGTGATGTTTAATCAATGTGGTAAGGGTCAGCAGGTGCTTACCTTGCTGTTGGAAGAAATTCTGTAAATTGGAGTTAACCTTAACTCAGATGGTGCTCTGGAAAGGTTCTTTGAGTGGATGGATGCAGGGTATATATATGTGGTCAGAAACTGTATGGGCGTTTCTTAGTCAAGAAACAATTTGGGTACAAATGAAGTTTGGAGGCAGTAGATTCAAAGTTGTGTTTAAGGCTCTTGAAACACTAGGAATTTTGGCAGAGTTTCAAGGTGTTTTCTTGCTAAAAATTTCTGTTTCTTTTCTAGCAATTTTTTCTGAGGTTGGACCGCCCCTTTTCAATGGACAATGGTGCTATATTTATAGGCAAAGTGTTATACCCCAAAATTTGCCATCTCATTTTATCAAGATTCTCCTCACAAGACTCTTTGGACTCAAAACCAGATTAGGGTTTGCCCAGCTCAAGACATCTCCTTGCACTGATGACCTGAAATTAGGGTTTGAGTTTGCACAAGGATTTTTGGACTTGCAATACCTCATGTGACTTTCATACTTCATGTTGGACCTCTAAGATTTCTCATACCAACTTTCAAGCCTTGAATCAAATTTTTTCCCAGTCAATTGGACAGTTGACCTAAAAATCAACTGTATTGGGGAAAAAGCCAATTGTGGCCAATTTACAATCAAACGTAATAATTTTTTATCCAAATCAACATTATATACCCATATGAACCATTTGATCAAGTTTGGACCACAACTCCTCAATAAATTTGATCAGATCATCAAAAGGGCAAAATGGTCAAAATTAGGGTTTTGACTAGAGTAAGGCAATTTCTGATTTTTCACCTAGCAAATGGCAAATTGGGTTCAAGCATGGTTTCAAGGACTCAATGGCATCATTTTGATCTAATCACATAGTTCAAAAGATCTCAAATGCATTGGATTGACATATGAATTTTCCAGTCAACTGATCAAAAATCAACTGTACACTGAAAAGTCAAACTTTGACTTTTTGGTCAAAATCAAGTGCCAAGGGTCATATTTCACCAAGATATGTCAAAACATGAAACGTTTTCACCAAGAAACCTAATTTTGGAAATTAGGGTTTAAGATTGAAAAAATTCATAACTTAGAAATTTTCTAAGTTATGAAAATTTCTTATTTTTTCCCAACTTTCCAAACTTTTTCACCATGATGCAATTGGATTCAAAGAAAACTTCCAACATTAAAGTTGTAGTCCTCCACAAAATCTACAACTTTGATTCACAATGTTTTCCAAAAATATGCTTGGATCTCAAGTTATGATTTTGTGAATAGGGGTCCATAAAACTTTTAACTTAGTGAAATTTTGCCCTAGTTTAGACGGGATTTTGACCTATCTTCATGGCAACTTTTCACATAGTTCCAACTGGAATCTCAAAATTCATTTCAAATATGGATTGTAGAGCATGTTACAAGCTTTCCAAAATTTCCAAGAACTCTCCAAGATCATTTGTGGTTAGGGAGAATCGAAGGAATGAAAATGGCCATTTCTCACTTTTGTCCATGGCATTTTGCACATTGCTACAAGTTGCAAATATGTCCTAAGCATGCTTGTACTTGTTTTATAGGTCTTAAACCTTTCCACACTCCTTAATTTAATTAAAATACATTGGACAATGGCATTATTCTGAGCTTTGGAGCATTATACATTGATTTATTCCAAAAATGGCATAAAGGTAGCAATACCATTTCCATAAAGCATACGTTTTGCAACTTTGTTTATCTTGAGCATTGAACCTGATCTCTTGATACAAACAACATCCACAAACTTCAGGAAAAGTGTACCAACTCTCCTCAGGCCTTGAGCTAGCCTGTACAGGCTTTGGCTTTGTCAACTCAACTTTTGCTTCAAAAGCAAGTAAGCTTGCAAAAAGTCCATAACTCGTTCATCTGTTAAAACCAAGTCTTGGAATCATTTCAAACAACTTAAGCATATTGTACCAAGCCAGAAACACGATTTTCCAAGCTCCCAAACACCCTAAAACACAAAATCACATGTTCTTGTCAAAACAGGGCCATACCTGCAGAACCACTTCAAAAACCAAATTGGCTCGTGTATTTTGTCTTGAACCACTTCAGACACATTTCATACATCACACCTAAACTATCCAAGCCATTGTTCAGAAACTGTAACCTAATTTTCACACTTCACCATTTTCGTTTTGAAGCTTTGCAGGTTGAGTTCTACAAGGACATTCAGGCAAGTTCAAGGCAAGCTAAGCATTGGGAAAGGTCAAGGGAACTTCAGGCAAGCTAACACGACCTTCAGGCCTCACTCACAACTCCTACATTTCCATATCCAAACTTAAATGAAACAGGTATTTCTCAAGATTCTAACTCCTTATTTAGGCATCATTAAGCTTATGTTTGTGACGCAAAAATGTAGTCTCTCAGGTGCTTGAGATGTACATATGCATAGCTTCCATTTATATTAACTGAGCTAGGAGAATTTAGATGTTGAACATGCTGAAAAAGTTAGGTTAAAATTTAGGGCCACTGAAATTCTCTCTGGTCTTTGAGAGTTAGATCAAGTTTTTTATATCATTAGAATCGTGGTTTAAAGCTCTATAAGTTTCATGTTGTGAGTTTTTGATTTCATGCAAAGAATAGAGAGAACAGATTTGAAGTACAGGGGCGCGCGCGTTTTGGACAGAGGACAGGGATGAAGTGTGTTCTGGGCCCGGGCCTTGGGCTTGTTTCTTTTGACACCCCCCCCCCCCTTTTACTTTCTGCACCCCCATTTGCATTTTCTTATATTTTTCTATATTTTCTTGCATATTTCTATTTTCTGACTTTATTTATTTTTTCTAAACAAATAAAAATCTCAAAAATATTTTCTTAATTTTTTACATTTTATTTTATTATTTTTATTATTTTTTCGGCATAAAAATAGTTTATTAATAATAATATACTTTATTTTCTTAAATAAAAATTGTAAATAATATAAAAATACTTACATATTTTATTTTATTATATTATACATATAAAATAATATTTTCTCACATATTTTAATTTTTAACATTTTTGTATATATTTTTATTTATTTTCTTGTGCATAAATGAAATAAATAATAAAAGAATATACATTTTCTTTTAAACCAAAAAAACTAAGGTTTCCACCCTTTCCAAAAATAACCATTTTATTTTCTCTTATTTTTTAAGACTTAAATAAATTTATTTTACATACATAAAATAAATACAAAAACATTTTTTGCATATTTATATTTTATTGCATATTTAAATAATTGTCTATTTATTTATTTGTACAATAAATTCAATTTGGTTGTAATAGTTTTAGGGCTTTATTTTGTGTAATATCCCCCTATTCAAAACTTGTATCCACCTTCCCATAATATTGTTGTAATAGTCTTAGATTTACTTTGCGCATTTATTGCTTTTATATGCCATGATAGTAAACTAGAATTTGTATGCAAAGACCAAAAATCAAACAAATAGCATTACTTAAACACAAGACAAAAAATGCATGAAAATTACAACACCTTGCACATAAGCATCTCTAGGGTTTCACCCACTTGTTGCCTTAAACATGGCCATGGTATGAATGCTAGGTATCTTGGCAAAACAAAAAGATCATAGTCCCTCGATGACGCTATCTTGGTTGCCTAAACAAAAATGATCTAGTCCCTCAAAACTTGCTAAAGATACTTGGCAATATTGTTATCATGGTCATACGATGACCCACGCCCATCCCGTTTAACATCCATAGATAGGATTGTTTACCAAATAAAATGGTAAAACAATAATGTCACAGGGTTAAAAATGTGTAGGAAAGACTTTTGATTAGGATAGACAACTCCCAGTTACTTGATCAATTTGCAAACGATCCTTGCTATTTTCAAACAAACACACATAATTTCAAAACAATTTCCAAACAAACATTCAAAACATTGAAACCTTTTTCAAAATACAAACACCTTTGTATACATTCAAACAAGAATCATTACAAAGGTTGCCTAAACAAAGGCCTCTTTTCAAAATACTTTCAAAACCACACACAAAAGCACCATTTCAAACAATTGAAAAGCAAAAGCAAGTGATCTAAACAAGTAACTAAGAGCCCATGGAAAACCATGGATGAAAAGGGTGCTAGCACCTTCCCTTTTCATAATCTACCCCCCGAACTCAAGAAAACATCTCAAAGGTCTTTCCTGTGCTTTTTGACCTTTCCTTTGGATAAAATAAAAAGTCGGTGGCGACTCTTGCTAAACCGAAACATTTGCGAACACAAACGCAAAACCTCAAGTCAGTTCTCCCACCGTATCACACAAAGCTTTGTGGGTTTTTTAAACGTTAAGTGGCGCCAATACCATGCAATAGATGCTGACTTACTCTTGGAGAAAGTTCATAAAAACTTGTGATGATTGACAGCTTTTAGTCTAGGTTGGGTTAGCAAGCGAGGATTAAGGAAAAGTGACACCCATGAGCGAAAAGTAGCGCATGAACCCATACCTAAACCTGCACAAGAGCGTTGTTATGATGCACGTGGAGAGACCCTTTGGACAAATGCTCAAAAGTGGTTGTAAGCATTAATGAGCATTAAATGGTGATGAGATTGGTCAAGACTAAGAAATCTTGTGATATGAGATTTGCATCATTACTTAAATCTGAGCCAGCAGTTCCTACTTCAGCATACAACGCACTCAAAATCTGATCTTAGTATCCTGCTGCCTCAGCAAATTCTGAGGGTTCTCTAGACTTTCCAGCATGTTCTTTTGATTTGTCTCTAAAAACTTTGTACTTAGAGATTCTGCTTCAGTGTAACACCCAAGCTTCTGACACCCTTACCTTCTGATTCCAGCAAGTTCTGAAGGAGCTTTCAGGCTTCGTTGCTTTCTTTGCATTCCTCTAGAAAACTCATACTGAACTTGTGTAACTGCTGAAAAAGCCATGTTCTGATTGAAGATTACGTGTTGAACAACGTTTACAACCTCTGACTGAGTTGGCGTAGCTTCTGAAGAGCCACATTCTGACTGAATGTTATGTGCTGAGCCAAGTTTGCAACTTCTGGCCGCTCCTGCCTGGAGGTTGGTTCAGAAGTTCTGAAGTGTCATTTTTTTTCTTAAATACTTTAGAAAAATTCTAAGTATTTAGAATTTAACTTTTCCAAGGTAAAATTTGACTTTTGAGCTTCTTGACGAAACAAACTTCATATTCCAACATTTCTTGATGAAAAATGATTTTCGTGTTTTGATCTTGATCCAAAAACCAAAGTTTGACTTTTTATCTTGCAAATGACCACTTTGCCCTTGTAAATGGCTTTCTTGGAAAGAAATGACAATTCAAGGCTTTAATTTGTTTAAGAGAAAACTTTGATAATCTAGGATGATTTCCTGAAGAATGAGAGGGAAAATTTTAGGGTACAACAAAGAGATTCTCAACGGATCCCAAGGTTGCAAGGGGTAGAGGCATAGGAAGAGGCAAAAACATAGCAGAAAAGACTATGTTCGATCTTCTTGATGAATATGATAAGGTATTCTTTGATGAAAAATGTCGCGGGAGAATTGTGATAAAGAAAAATTTGTACAAAGTTAGGACAACTTAAGAACTACACATTCTAGAGGTTTTAAGTCTAATCAATCATCAAGAGATAAACTACTTCATGCAGTTGGATCAAGAGTACAATGAATATATGATTCGAGTTTTTTATGTCAGGCTGACAAAGTACTTCAAATGTGAGTTCATCTTCAATATGGGAGGTAAATCCTACCGTTTTACTAGAGATATGTGGAAGTCTATTTTGGGAATCACTATAGGTGATGAGCCTATTGATACAATCGACTGGAAATCATCAAACAATGAAATATCCATTGAGTGTCTTTTATCCCACATGAAGGGAAAGGTAAACATCGAGAAAACCTGAGAAGGTAGAAGTCACGGTCTTGCGACCGATAGATTGGGTAAGGGAGTCTGTTACGCGAGGGGAAGGTATTAGCACACCACACGCCTGTAGTACTCTATGATATCCACTCTTGTTATCTATCTTATGGGTGTGTTTAATCTATGCTTACTATTTATTACTGAGGAAGAATGCATGCAAAATAAAATAGAAAATAATGTAGGGAAAATAAAGTTGTGCTCGCTTGGGCCCTACCCCAATGCCTATGTATCCTTTTGTGATCTATTGGAAGAACCTAGCCAATAGGAGATCTCATGTTCTAAGATGATCTATAGGAAGAACCTAGCCAACGGGCGATCCTAGGTTCTAAGATGATCTATTGGAAGAACCTAGACAACGGGTGATCTCAGGTTCTAAGATGATATATAGGAAGAACCTAGCCAACAGACGATATCAGGTTCTAAGATGATCTATAGGAAGAACCTTGCCAACGAGCGATCTCAAGTTCTAAGATGATTTGAGCAAGAACCTAGCAAACGGGAGATCTCAGGTTCTAAGATGATATATAGGAAGAACCTACCCAACGAGCGGTCTCAGGTTCTAAGATGATCATATTGGTTACGACATGACGAGTGTTTAGGAGTTGACACGACGGGTGTTTGGGAAACTATCATGGATGAGTGTTTAGGAAACTGACACGGATGAGTGTTTAGGAAACCGACATGGATGAGTCTTTAGAAGTTGACACAAACGAGTACTGGAATTTGAATTATTTGTAAAATGAGAACTAACTACCAGCGAGAACTGGGATTTGAATTATTTGTCAGACGGGAACTGACTATCAAACGAGAACTGGGATTTGACTTGGTGTATTGATTTTGCAGGGAATTTAGGGATACATGGTACTGGCACCGTTTGTTGGGCATTATGGAGGTGAAGGTCATCATATGGGGCTTGGGATTGATATCCTCTTTTGGGGATGTATTTCTATCTTTGAAGTGTTTAGGTCTTTTGTGTAAGGTACATGATCTGGCTTATGCTTCATATGCATGTTTGAATTTCTCTTTCCATAAAGATCCATTCTGATGGATTGGCTATGCGCTTTTGAAGATGAAATGTTATGCAATGATAATTATATGCAATGTAAAGAAATAGACTTCATGGGGATAAGCGAAGGCTCATTGGAAACTGTTGCTCATCATCGGGGATGCCAATAAGAACTAGCGCTGGAAACCTGCAGCATCAAAGATCACTGGGGATACGAATAAGAATTCGCACTGGGGCGCTCATGATACTGAAGATTATTGATGAATATGTTGAAGATTGGATTGCTGACGAAGCAAGTTTTCAGGTACGCCACTGAATTCTGAATTGTATTGTTGGGGAAAAGATAATCTGGGCCGACTTCCCTATATCCTTAATCATTGAGAGAAAGGTAAGACTAAATACGCCGAGGAACGAATGCTGAACACCATGTGGATCTCTTGAATACATGCCCCAAGTTTACGCCACACTGGGGAATTACCCCTTGAATATCTTGGTGATAAAAAAGATGGGCATGGACACCTACAAATGCCTCGGTTTATCTCTACAAATGCCCCGCTTTACTCCACTGGGGATGTACACTTGCGCATACGAAGTCAAACGACGACTCTAGACTTTCTGAATTCACTCGGGGAACCGGGTTTGAAATTGTCTATAATAGATGAAGGGGGCTTTGTGCTGGCTAGGTCAGGGTGACTGTTATCAGTATCTACCTGCAAATAAAAACGACTTTTGGAATGTATACGACACTCCCCTGTGGTTATACATCAACATAAAGTAATGTTTTTTCTTAGATTGGGAATTTTTATTCCCCATGTTTCTAATGCAATGTTTAATAACGAATAAAACACATTTCACATATGAAAAAAACATTTCATGGTAATAAAAGACGACTTTTTCATGAAAATAAACTTTATTGATTGACAATTTCCCTATGAACATGCATTTGTACAATGATGCAACTCCTATATGAGGTAGTTGCGAAAATAAATGAAAAATACAATAGGTACAAATGGCAATGAGAGATGCTCAAATTTCCATTAAAACCGGTGTTGCTATAGTTCCCATATCCTCAGTAGTCTCAATGCCTTGCCTCTGAAGAGTAGTAGTTGGACGGACCGATTCACTGCCAAGGTGGTAAAGATGTGCTTGTGTTATTAGTGAAGAGTGTTCAGACTATAGTCTCTCTCTTATGATCCCTAACTTTTGCTTGGACCGCCCTTTCGGGTTTTCGATCGAACGGGATACCCATTTTTTCCTAAGTCTCCCTTTCGGGTTTTCGACTTAGCGGGTTATTATTTTTTCATTTCATCCCTAATTTTTGTATGGACCTTCCTTTTTTTATGTCCACCGGGATGCTCATTTTTTCCCAAGTCGCCCTTTCAGGTTTTTGACTTAGCGGGTCTCTTTATGCCTAGTATTTTTTGACTGAGTCTGAATTGACCGGGAGTGGAACTTCTTCCCCATCAATGTCTGTCAGGATTAGAGCACCTCCTGAAAAGGCTCTCTTCATGATATATGGTCCCTCATAGTTAGGAGTTCATTTTCCCCTTAAATCAGAATGGCTTTGCACGGTAACCCTTCTCAAGACTAGATCACAAAGATAAAACTTCTGAGGGCGGATATTCTTGTCGAATGCTCTTTTCATCCTCTGTTGGTATAACTGGCCATAACAGATGGAAACCAGGCATTTTTCGTCAATCAAGTTGAACTGGTCAAGTCTTGTCTGAACCCACTCTGCCTCATCCAGCTTGGTTTCCATCAGAACCCTCAACGAAGGAATCTCCACTTTGACCGGAAGCACTGCGTCCGTATCATAGACAAGAGAAAATGGAGTTTCTCCCATTGAAGTACGCACAGATGTTTTGTAACCATGCATAGAAAAAGGCAACATTTCATGCCAATCCTTGTATGTTCTGACCATCTTCTAGACGATCTTCTTTATGTTCTTGTTAGTAACTTCGACTGCACCGTTCATCTTTGGTCGATACAGCGATGGATTATGATGTTCAATTTTAAACACTTCACACAACTCCTTCATCATGTTTTTGTTAAGATTAAAACCATTATTAGTGATGATTCTGTGAGGAATTCCATAACAACATATGATTTCCTTCCTGATAAAGTTGGTAACGGCCTGTTTAGTTACATTCTTGTAAGAAGTTTCTTCCATCCATTTGGTGAAATAGTCAATAGCCACTAGAATGAACCTATGACCATTTGAAGCGCTTGGTTCAATTCTTCCAATCATGTCAATGCCCACATTATGAACGGCCACGGTGAAATCAAAACATTCAAAGGAGTCAGGGGAACATTAATTTAGTCTACATACACCTAGAACTTGTGGCACAACTTTGCGTATAAACAACAGTCATTCTCCATTTTCATCCAGAAATACCCTACGCGTAGGATTTTCTTCTCCATAGAATTCTCGCTTGAATGAGTCTCGAAAGAACCCTCATGGATCTCCTTTATGATCGACTCTGCTCCGTGTCTATTCATGCATCTGAACATAACCGAATTATAATTTCTCTTATATAGGACGTCTCCTGATAAGAGGAACTTGGATGCTAACCTTCTAAGCATACGCTTATCACAAATTGTAGCATTTTCAAGATACTCTAGCTTCTCAAGGTACCGTTTGATGTTGTAATACCAGGACTTTTCATTAGACACATCCTAGGTCGAGAGACGGTGAACAGAAAAGACACGTGTTAGCTCTTTGTAACGGAGAATACGTATATTAGGTTCCGGATTCATAAATCTCACTGCAAACTTAGATTCTAAAGTAGCTAAAGCATTGGCCAACTGGTTTTCGTCTCTGGGAATATGTTCGAATGTAATTTCATCAAAAGTGGGTATTAGCTGCAGGATGTAATCTCTGTACAGAATCAAACTGGGATGCTTCATTTCCCAATCACCTCGTACCTGGTGTATGACCAAAGTGGAGTCTCCAAAGACTTCAAGAATTTTGATTTTAAGGTCGACGGATGCCTCTAGTCCCATCATGCAGGCTTCATATTATGCCACATTGTTAGTACAATCGAAACATAACCGGGCCCTAAATGGTGTATGTGTTTTGCATGGAGAAGTCAGTATTGCCCCAATGCCATGACCTGCAGTGTTCGAGGAACCATCGAACATAAGAGTCCATCGTTCTTTCAGATCGACCGCGTCATAATCATCAAGCTTCGTAACGTCTTCGTCAGGAAAGTCGAATTTCATCAATTGGTACTCTTCCAACGGATGATGAGCGAGATGTTCTACGAGAATGCTACCCTTGATAGCCTTTTTTGTAACATACTGAATGTCATATTCAGATAAAAGCATCTTCCATTGGGAAAGTCTACCTGTGAGTGCTATTTTTCAAAGATATACTTTATCGGGTCCATCTTAGATATCAGAAACATTGTGTATGTTAGCATATACTGCCTCAGACGTTGAGCTTCCCAAGCAAGCGTGCAACAAGTTTTTTCCAGTAAAGTATACCTGGATTCATAATTGGTAAAATTTTTGCTCAAATAATAAATGGAGTTCTCCTTACACCCTGTTTTGTCATGTTGTCCAAGCACACAACCCATAGATCCCTCCAACACCGTCAAGTACATGATGAGTGGCCTTTCGGGAATTGGAGGAATAAGGACTGGTGGCTCTTGGAGATACTATTTGATATTTTCAAAGGCTTCCTAGAAATTGTCATCCCATTGGACATCTTGATTCTTGCACAGGAATTTAAAGATGGGTTCACAAGCATCTGTGATATGAGAAATGAACCTAGCTATGTAGTTCAGTCTCCCAAGGAACCCTCTTACTTCTTTTTCAGTTTTCGATGCTGGCATATTCTGTATTGCTTTTACTTTGTCGGGATCTACTTCAATTCTTTGCTGACTTACGATGAAGCCAAGTAGTTTTCCAGATCGCACCCGAAGGTACACTTGTTTGGATTAAGCCTTAGCCTGATTTTTTGCAGATGTGCAAACAAATTTTATAGATGGACCAGATGTTCCTCCTCAGTTTATGATGTTGAAATCATATCGTCAACATATACTTTAATCTCCTTATGAATCATATCATGAAAGAGTGTCACCATAGCACGTTGATATGTTTGCCCCGGAATTTTTGAGACCAAAAGGCATGACTCCGTAACAATAAGTACCCAATGGTGTAGTGAATGTCATCTTTGTCATGTCTTCTGAAGCCCTCTTTATCTGATTGTACCCTGAAAAACCATCTATAAAGGAGAAAATCGAGGACTGAGTCGTATTATCAACCAATACATCAATGTAAGGTAATAGGAAGTCATCCTTTGGGCTTGCTTTATTCAAATCTCGGTAATCCATACACATGCGCACCATCCCATCTTTCTTAGGAACATGCACAATGTTAGAAATCCAATCCGAGTATTCACATACCAACAAGAAGCCTGCATTTGACTGCTTTTCAACCTCTTCTTTGATTCTGAGGGACATATCTGGATGAGTTTTGCATGAATTTTGCTTCACGGGAGGACATTCTGGCTTGAGTGGAAAATGATGCATAATTATATTAGTATCCAAACCAGGCATGTCTTCATACGACCAGGAGAAGATATCGGAGTACTCTCTGAGAAGATCAATCAACCCTTTCTTTACATCATCTTGCAAAGCGGACCCTATCTTGACCTCTCTTTTCACTGTGTCGGTACCATGGTTGATGATCTCAATGGCTTCTTAATGAGGAAGGATCGTTTTCTCTTCTTGTCTCAACAACCTTACAAATTCCTATGGAATTTCACACTCTTCCTGTAATGCGGTGGGAGAACTGACTTGGTTGTTTTGCGTTTTATCGCAATTGTGTGGATAGCAAGAGTCGCCATCGACTTTTCTTTTATCCAAAAGGAAAGGTTTAAAAGAAAAGGAAAGAACTTTAGAGATATTTTCTTGAGTTCGGGGGGTAGATTATGAAAAGGGAAGGTATTAGCACCCTTTTCATCCGTAGTTATCTACGGGCTCTTAGTTGCTTGCTAGATCACTTGCTTTTGTTTGAATGTGCTTGTGGTGTGAGTTTTGAAAGTATTTTGAAAAGTGTCTTTGTAATGGTTCTCGTTTCTATAAGAACGCGTACAAAGTGTTTGTTTTGAAAATAGTTCAAAGATGTGTTTGTGGAGTGTGTTTTTTCAAAGTGTTCTTTGAAAGATGTTTTTGTAATGGTTCTCATCTCTATAAGAATGTATACAAAAAGCTTTTGTATTTTGAAAGGGTTTTAATATGAAATTGTTGGTGCGAAAAGTTTGGTTGTGAGCAAGCGAGCAACTAGGAGCGAATCTACCTACTCAAAAGGTCTTTAGATGTTCTTTTCCTCCTCCTTTAGATGTTGTTATCTTACTATTGATTTGGTAAGAAACCCCATCGTTGGATGTGAAGGGACAGGCGTGGGTTAATCATACAGTCATAGAAGGCAACTTATGAGACGCCTTTAGCAATTTTCGTAAGGGACTAGATCGTTTTATCAAAGGCAACATCGAGGGATATCGAGGGACTACGATCTTTTTTATCGAAGGGTCTTTGCTAAAGCGTCCCGTATTCGAGGGACATGACTGTTTTTCTGAGGCAACAAGTGAGGTTACCCTAGAGGTGCACATGTGAAAAGTGTGTTTGATTCAAGTGTAATCTATCTTGGTTAGGGTTATCTAGCGATTGATTTTAAATCTTGCCATACACACCTAATTACTACAATATAAGAAAATATAGTAAAGTGTAAAAATAAAGTTTTACGCTATTACAATGCTTTGGGAATAGGGGTACAAATTTATGAATGGGGAGGAAGTAAAAGCCTAGTTAAACTATTTACAAATTGAAAGCAATTACAATGATCGAAAGAATGCGAAAAATAGTAAACTACGAGCAAATGAAAAGAGAAAGAAAATTGTTTTTCGGTGTGTTTTGATAGAAAAGGTTTTTTAATTAAACTAAATTGAATTTATTAATTGTAAGAAGTTTAAAAAAACCTAAAGTCTAAATTTTAACTAAGTAAAGGAATTAATTTGTTAAGAAAAATGTTTTCTTTAAGTTCTTTTGATAAAATAAAGTGAAAATAAAATTCTAAAATTACTAAACTAAATCTAAATCAAATAAAAATTCTAAATTTATTAAATTAAATATTAAATTAAAATAAAAAATTCTAAACTTATTAAATTAAATCTAAATCAAAATTAAATTTTAAATCAAATAAAATTCTAAAGTTACTAAATTAAATCTAAATCAAATTAAATTCTAAATCAAATAAAATTCTAAAGTTACTAAACTAAATCTAAATCAAATAGAAATTCTAAAGTTATTAAATTAAATCTAAATCAAATTAAATTCTAAATCAAATTAAATTCTAAAGTTATTAAAGCTCTAAAATTACTAAACTAAATCTAAACTAATTTAAATGTAAACTAAGTTAATTATAAAATTTTAATTTAAACCTAAGCTATTATAAAAATGTTAATCTAAACTAAATTAATCCTAAAAATTGTTAAAATTACATCTAAACTAATTTAAGTATAAACTAAATTCATTATAAAATTACTAATTTGATCTAAACTATATTAATAATAAAATTACTAACTTAAATCTAAACTAAATTAATTATAACATTACTAATCTAAATTTAAACTAATTTACTTATAAAAGGAGGTGTGAAATAGAAAATTGGGGGTGAGTAGCATGTTCAATGGGCTTGGAGATAAGACTAGCTGAATTAATGTTTCAGTACAAAAAATGAAAAAAAAAGTGTTAAATGAAACTAAAAAAACGAAATAGGCTGGGTGAATCTGTTGGGCTCGGGTCAAGGTAAAGCCCATGATCCACAAATGGGAAAGCAATAAAAAAACCTAGGAGTCTGTTAGGCAGCTGATGATACATTGGAAAGAATCCAATATTAAATGTCTAATTAGCACCAATATTCTCAATTAAAACAAGTTTATGAAAATATTATTCCAAAAATAAAATCTCTCTCTCTCTCTCTCTCTCTCTCTCTCTCTCTCTCTCTCTCTCTCTCTCTCTCTCTCTCTCTCTCTCTCTCTCTCTCTCTCTCTCTCTCTCTCTCTCTATTCATTTGTCACAACTCTCTCTCTCTGAACAAAACAACAATGAACCACTCACAAAACTCAATGGGTTCAAATCTCTTTTATCAATTCTGTGTTCCGAAACAAGCAACCACATAATCTCTTTTGATCACTGTTCCGGTCTCAAATCTCACTCGCCCGCGTTCTGCTTCTTCTCATCTCAGACAATGAAACAGAAAACCCCTTCGTCCCCTCAAATCCTTTCACGATTCCACCATAATCAAACATCAAAACAAACAATCAAGCATACAAACTAAGCCTTATTCCTAACTGAAACCCTAAAGCCCCGATTCGTTACTGATTCAGATGATTTCCCATTACATGGTGCTTCAATTTAAATCGACGAAAAATGAAACAAAAAGTGATAAAGCAATAATCAAATACGTGGCGGATCTACCTGATACGAAACTTACAAAAGAAAAAGAAATCTGGGTAACTCAAGCTCTTCTTCTCGATCTACTTTATTCTTCTGCTGGCTCTATTTTTATGGTGACGTCGTGAGCTTTGAAGGTGTAAGCTTTGAGGTTATGGTCGTGCGTGAACAGAATTTTGTGTGAGTAAGGTTGTGTGTATGGTTCTGAGTTTTGATGTTTCCTAACGAAGGTGAGTCTGAGTTAAGGTTGGAGCTCGGTTTAAAATTGCGGTTACAGTGGAGGGTTTGGATTTGTAAATGGTAGTGATAAAAGTTTTGACAGGGAAGTTCTTTTCGATAAGTTTTTTCTCTCTTTCTCTCTTTGCCTTAAATTTCTGAAGGGTTTGTGAAAGAAAATGATGACTTGAAAGTAGGGTTTGTATGATAGCTGTGATTTTGTGGTTTCTTGGTATGTTGGCTTGGTTTGTATATTGTATTTCCCCCTCTGCTTTGTGAAACAGAAAGTATTATTATATTGAAAATAGGGTGAAAAAGTGGCGGGGAAATTTGAGGGTTTTGAACAATTGTGGTATGCTGACTTTGGGCTTTAGAGATGCAGGTTTTTACTTTCTATCTTCGTGCAATTGCTGGACCGTTTTGGTTCAGATTTTTGGACTGTATTGACAGGGTTATTGTGCAGGCTAGGTGATATCTTTTCCTCTTTTATCTTTCAATGAAATATAACGCCATTTGCTTTTCATACAATTTTCTAAAGGATTTGCACTTTTTGGAAAATGATGACATAAGAGCCGGTAATCAATGTTAGCTTGTATTGTTTTAAATTGTTGTTGTGCTATTTTAGCAGCCTGCTGCTAATCGTGCATCTGCTCCTTGTTTTACTTATTGTTGTTTTGTGCTGCATTTTATTCCAGTTGTTGCTATCTTGGCAGTCTTGGCAGTTTTGCTTGTTTATAATTGTTTTGGCAGCTTGCTGGCCTGCTGTTTATTGTGTTGTTTCTTGCTGCCTTGCTTTGTTTGCTGTTATTTGTTCTACTGTGGCTTGGGAAACTTGCTGTTATTTGCTTGTTTTTGTTCCAAATTTCTTTTCCCTTTTGTGAACCAAAAAGATCAAACTTTTTGTGATTTGCAAAAGTAGGAGGAGGTATCTTATGATTGAAAAAAAAACGTTTAAAACTTATGATTCTTAAGTGCAAATCCTAATGATGAAATTTATCTTTTAACAAATAATTCTTGTTTGGAATCTTTTCTCATGTTTCTCATTGCTAACTCTTTATTTATTTTTGTTACATGTACGAGCAATTGAATGGCGAGCGAGGCAAAGTGAAGAAAAAACCGCGGCTAGCAATGAAGAGTTTCTTGAAGATGAAGAAAACTTGAAAAACAAACATTTATTTATTTCTTTGTAAACAACAAATGTAGCTTGTGATTCAATTTATATTTTTCATTGTAAACCCTTTTGAAAATTGTCCAAGAATGTAACCCGAACACAACATTTGAATGAAATGTATGAATGATGAATTTGTTGTAAGTCTTGAATTCTTGGAAACTTGGAATAATCCTCTAGAAATTAGGGTGTATTTTTCTAAAAATTCTAAACTCATAAATATTCTTGAATTGATATTGCAATTTAATTGACGAACTTGGATATTTGATTTTGAACCCTTCAAATGCACTCCAAGTAGAAACACATAAACCTTTTTATCATGAACCAAATCTTGATGAACAAACAAAGAAACTTAAAAAACCTGATCTATATCCAATTTTAATTCAGTAATTACTAATGCTTCGAACACAAGCAACTTATATTATAAGCAATATATAATCAATGAATCCTCAAACTCAACATCTTTCCTTTACCCTTGAATTAGTGGAGAACAACCTCAACACAAAATCAGTTCTAAGTCCCAAAATGTTCCAACGAATTTCATGGCCTTCTAAGCGCATTTGGCTATTGATCCTTGAAGAAATCTTACAGACAACATAATTTGAAATATGTTGCAAAAAGAACCATCCCGATATGATGAAAATCGGAAGAGTTGCGATCCTTGAAAGTCTAGTAATAATTACTTGAGATTAAGCCAAAGTCCACAAAGCGGCCTCTAAAGTATCCAAACTTTTGATGATCTTGTGCAAATTATTGGCCCTTGACTTGTAAAGATGAGTTAATGAGGATGTAAAAAGGAAACAAATTCTCAAAGAATCACTCATAAATATTGAATATCAAAGAAGTTATGATCTTCTGAACTTGATCTTGAAAGGGTCAACTTTTACAGTTGATATTTAGTCATTCGAGCCATTGACTGGGTACACTCGCGATACGGGGCTTGAAACTTGGCACGAATATCCTTGAGAACACATGAAGGACCAACAAGAGCAATTGAAACTTCGATAACTCAATTTCACTTTAGGAATACCAAACCCTAATGGTTGACTCAATGCCTAAAAAAAATAATTTGTCTGATCAAATCTTGAGCCAAATTGAGTATTTGAGAAACCCTAGGATAATATCTTAAGGGAAAATGGGAGGGAAAATTTTGGGGCACAACAGCTGCCCCTGTTCAATCTTCTTAAACTTGAAAAGTGAGATCAGCATGTTTGTCGTTCGTAGCTTAAAAGTGGAAGATGATTGAACACTAGAGTGCCCAGATTTTTGCACTTGGTGATATGTTGGTTGATTGTGTAGGGAATGGGCTTAAAGATGCCATTTGGAGAAATGATGGAGAGCTTCTAGAGATGGGCTTGTAGGTGTCATCCAAAGGTGATTGTTGACAGAAGATTGGACTAAGTCTGAACTTGACTTCAACTGGAAAAGAATCAGAATAAACCTTTGTTCAATTTAAACTGAAACTAGCAGAAGTCTTGCATGTTGTTTGACTGGAAAGGATCAGAATAAATCCTGGAGAGATTTATCTGAACCAGAGAAAATGTCTACTTGGGAAGTATCAGGATAAATTGTTGAAAGATTTAAACTAAAATAATGGGTGTCTAGAGAAGAACCGTGATAAATCTTGGAGCGATCTATCTGGACCAGAGAAAATGTCTGCGGGAAAGAATCAGAATAAACCGTTGAGATATTTAAACTGAACCAGTAGGGGTCTGGATTAACCTTGACTAGAATGGAAATCAGAAGAATCTTAGGATCGATTCAACTGAACCAGAGAAAAGTCTTGGGATATCTTCAATTGGAATAGAAATCAGAGAGATCTTAGTGTCGATCTGACTGAACTAGAGAAGGTCTTGAATATTCTTTAACTGGAGAGAATCAGAGTAGATCTTTGAGCGATTTATCTGAACCAAAGAAAGTGTCTGTGGGGAAAGAATCAGAATAAATCATTGAGAGATTCATCTGAACCAGCAGGGACTTGGAGAAGAATCGGAATAAATCGTTGAGAGATTTATCTGAACCAGAGAAGACGTCTGTGAGAAAGAATCAGAATAAACCGTTGAGAGATTTTAAACTGAACCAACAGGGGTCTGGAGAAGAATCATAACCAATCATTGAGAGATTTTTCTGAACTAGAGAAAGCGTCTGCGGGAAAGAATCAGAATAAATTGTTGAGAGATTTAAACTGAACCGGCAGGGATATGGAGAAGAATCAGAATAAATCATTGAGAGATTTAAACTGAATCGGCAAGGATCTGGAGAAGAATCAGAATAAATCATTGAGAGATTTAAATTGAACCAGAGAAAGCGTCTGCGGGAAAGAATCAGAATAAACCATTGAGAGATTTAAACTGAACCAGCAGGGGTCTGAAGGAAATATCTGTTATATAGATAGCCGACCAGTCCTTTCTCGGGGATTGTTCTGTAATCAACTTATTCATAGATATTCGTCTTGTCTCGTTGTAAATTTGATAATAATTTTCTGTTGATTAACCTTTCCTGAAAAAGGTAAAGAGTTAGTTGTATGTAATACCATGATGCATGAAATGCACAGTGCAATGATATTGCGATATATGCATTCGTGCCATCGATGTTTATGATGTATGAATGTAATGTATGTGCATGTAAGTTGTTCTGCTGCAGTGTAGTTAGATTAGGGAAAATAAATCCATGACTGCTACTGGGGATGTGGAGTGTAAGTCTTCTTATTTTAAAGTTGAAGTGTTGATGGATGAGTTTCCATTTATTAGAGAAATAAACTCTGTTGTGGAAGGGAAACGCCGTGCATTGCTTGTGAATTTCGTGAAATCCTGCTGGGGAATCCTGAGAAATTGGGCAGCTTTCACTGGGGAATCTTTGGAGCGGTAACTGGATGTTTTGCTCCATCGGGGATGTGAGAGCGCTTGATACCGTTAGGCTGCATACTAGAGATACGTTAGTGATCTTGTAGTAGGATGTCTTTGCTTCTGCTCTTGCTGGAGAAAGTACCTGCGGGGATTTTATGGAATGGCCTATAGATATTATCCTATTTCTTAAAGCCATTAGTAATTGTCTTTCTGTGTTATGTTCCCCTCTTTCTTGTACTCATTTGTAAACAGTAATAACGTTCAAATGCATATGTTCAAAAATAATCATAGGACGTTTTTGCAAACAAAATAGGAAAGTAAAAGAAAAAATAGATAATTTTGCACTTTTAAAGGAATATCTTTGTATTAACTTGAATAAGTAATTTTGTACAACGAGACGAACATCCTAGTAAGAGAATGTCATCGTAGAAAATGAAAACTGATACAAAGAAAAGATAGATATGTGAAATAATCCCATGGGGTTCCCATTCTGCTATAGCCTTCATGTCTCAGAGCGTCTCATCCACTTGTTGCTTTGTCCGAAGCTGATTGGATTGATTAGAATCGTTTGAGTTTGTCAGTCGATAATAAAGGTTGTCTGTAAGGTGATCCAACGGGACATAGTCATACGCTTTCAATCCCTAACTTTTTCCTAGACCTCCCTTTCGGGTTTTCAGTCCACCGGGATACCCTTTTTTGCCCAAGCCGCCCTTTCAGGTTTTCAGCTTGCCGGGTGTACAAATTTTTTTTTGTATTTTATCCCTAATTTTAGCCCGAACCCTTTTGGTTCGCCGGGATGCCCTAATGTTTGCCTAGGCCAATCGACCTAGTAGGTCTTTATTCATGCATAGTATCTTTTGACTATGTCCGCGTTTACGGGATGTGGAAGGTCGTCGTCATCCATAGTGGTTAAGATCATTGCTCCACCAGAAAATATGCTTTTGATCACAAATGGTCCTTCGTAATTAGGAGTCCATTTTCCCCTGGGATCACCTTGTGGCAATATGATATGCTTGATTATCAAGTCACCAACCCGATATACCTGACGTCTGATCTTCTTGTTAAAAGCTTTGATCATACGTTTTTGGTACATCTGACCATGACAGACAGCTGCAAGCCTCTTCTCATCAATCAAGTTCAACTGGTCATGTCGAGTTTGAATCCATTCATCTTCATTCAGCCCTGCATCTTTTATGATTCTCAGAGAAGGTATTTGGACTTCAATTGGTAGGACGGCTTCCATACCGTATACCAAAGAGAAAGGAGTTGCCCCTATTGACGTGTGCGTCGTGGTACGGTAACCATGAAGAGAAAATGGTAACATTTCATGCAAGTACTTGTAAGTTACTGTCATTTTTTGTATGATCTTCTTGATGTTTTTATTTGCGGCTTCGACAGCACCATTCATCTTTGGCCGATAAGGAGAAGAATTATGGTGCTGGATTTTGAATTGCACGCATAGTGCGGTGATCATAGTATTGTTGAGATTCGTACCATTGTATGTGATGATTCTATCCGGGATGTCATACCGACAGATGAGATTCTGTTTGATGAAATGGGCCACAACATTCTTGGTAACAGAAGCGAAAGAAGTTGCATCAACCCACTTTGTGAAATAGTCAATGGTAACCAAGATGAAGCGGTGCCCATTAGAAGTATAGGTTTGACTTCTCCCATCATGTAAATGCCCCACATTGTGAATGGCCATGGAGCAGTCAGGAGTTTAGAGGAACTGGAGGCACGTTGTTGTACCCCAAAATTTTCCCTCTCATTTTACTCAATACATGTCCATTGAGATCCTCAATTTGCTCAAGGTTGCCCAAGAGTTGACCAGACAAACTCTCTCCTAAGGCAGTGTATCTCAAATTAGGGTTTCCATTATCATCAAGATGGGTGAACCACAAAGGCCTCATATGATCTCCATTGTCATAATATGTTCTCAAGACCCTACATGTCCAGTTTCATGCCTTGCACACGAAGTTTGCTTGGTCAACTGCTCAGATGCTTGAGAATCGACTATATTAGGTCAAAAGTCAACTATGGCCCACATACAGTCAAACTTCAATATTTTTGGTCAAAATTAACATTTTGAAGTGACTTTCATCATTTTATCAGGGGTTGATCATGATTCCTCAAGGAATGCTCCAAATTCATCAAAACCCAAAAGTTACTAAATTAGGGTTTCTTAGTAAAAGTCAACCCAACTTTGACCAAGCATAACTTCCACATGCTTTATTAGAAATTTTCCATCCAAAGCTCATTTTGAAGAGGATGCAATTCCCTACAATTCATCTTCATCTCACAAGTTCAAAATATGCACTCACAAAAAGATATGGATTTCTACATTATGGGTCCTTTTGAAAAGTCAACAAAACACCTTTTGGGTCAAAGCTTCTTATATTTACATGGAAGACTCAATTTATATGAGACCAAAAGGGTTGCTTAGGGGACATCCTAAGATTTATAAAAAGTACAAGAACACCTCTCTAGGGTTAAAATTGGAAGAGATATGTCTTGTCAAAGTTGACCCTTTTTGCAAAATTGCCAAAAGTCAAATGTGCTTAAAAATGCATTTTTTGCTAAATGGGCCTAACTTTTTATGCTTGCACCTCACTTGTAATGTGGTCCACGACTCAAATATTCACCCACGCATTATTTGCATCATTTTTCAATTTATTTTGATTTTTTATTAATTAAAAAGTGAATTAAATCAAATAATTGATGAATAATAGCAAAGATATGATTTGATTTGGTTTTTGGACATGTTGGCAATCAAAATATGTTGAATTATCAAGACCAAAACGAATCAAGCATAATTGGTACAAGAAAGGGAAGATTTGGCTCAAAATAGCAAGTTTACATAAGCTTGAAAATCAAATCAAATCTCTTATTATTGCAAAGATTCAACCCAAATTTGTAACCCTAATTCATTCCTAGATATATAATGGACAAGAACAAAGCACTGGATAAGGGTTAGCAGGCGTGAACAAGAAGAACAAAACTTCAAAAGTTGACAAAAAGTTGTGACTCGGTTTCAAGCTTGGAGGCCAATTCAAGCCCTTCTAGAATTGCCAAACGATTCATGTACCTTCCCAGAAGCTAACCCAATCGGTTGCACGCCTCTACGCGTCCAGAATTTCCCCCTAGAACTCTCACAGTTTGATCATATTTTCAAAATCGATTATCATAATTCTTGCATCATTAGAATGTTTAAATTATATATTTGTGATCCTCATCATGTTTGCAAGATAACTGAATACTTTAATTGTGTTTTTGAAGCCTGTACATGCTTTTGCCATTGTTTGGGTTTGTATGTGCAGATTAGGGGTTTTGTCCACGGGTTAAATTGGCCGGCAAAAGGGGTACCATGATGTTCACAAGATCAAAACGAGTTGATCTATATAATTAGATGCCATTTATCTTGCGTGTTGTGGATTTTTGAGTTTCACAGGTTTGTAGCTACAGACCTTTGTCTGTAGGTAAAAGTGCCATAGCCTAAAATGACGGATGAGGAAGAAGAAGATAACGTGTCCAAGCATCATTGGACCATTTGAAAGCTGGCGCGTTTTTTTGTTTATCCATTAATCCATTTATTTATCATATATTATATTGTGTTTGCATTATACTTACAACAAAAGCGCGCAGCTCAGATGGCAATGAAGCATTGGTAGTGAGTATAAGGACCTGGGTTCGATCCCAGGTCCCAACAAAATTTTCTTTATTTCACTTTCTTGTAACAAATCCAACGCATCATCCTTCCTGGTGACCACCATGCACACTTGCGTCCAACCATTTGATCAAGCCAACCATCAGATCTAACGCTTCATCCATGAGGGACTATGGTGCACGCTCAAGTCAATGCTACACAGGATCCAAGATTGACTGGGCTTGGAGTGTTTTTGGGCTTGGAAATTCAGAATGACAACCCCCAGAATTGCTAACAACACAGGCCCATATTCTTTTTTTCTTTATTTCTTTTATTTTAATTATTTTGTTTAATTATTTTTCACCAAATTAATTACTTTTTTTATTAATCATAAAATCAACAAATCACAAAATACTAAAAAAAACATTTTTTTAATAAAATATTTATTTTAATTTAATTAGAAATATAGGTTAAGTTAATTTCTTTTATAATTAAAATCAAATAGAATCTAGGTTTTAATTCTATAATTATATTTCTTTTCTCAAATAAAAAGCCAAGAAATACACAAAAAAAATTTGTACAAAATATTTTATTTTCTTGAAATTATTTAATTTAGTTTAGATTAGTTTAATTTCAATTTCTTTCATAATTAAAAATAACTAGAATTAGGTTTTCAGTCGCACATAATTTAATGAATTCTTTTCTCAAAAATAGCTTAATTATTTTTTTCAATTAGATTTTAGGGTGTTCAATTTCTCCTCGTATTTAATTCGCTGCGCATTTCATTATTTCTTTTCCATTATTTTTGTAACTGCCAATGGTTTGTAATAGTTAAACTAGGGTTTTATTTATTGCTTTAATCCCCGATTCTTTGGTTATGTAATTAATCCCCATCCCCGAAGCCTTGTAATAGCTAGGTTTAGTTTCTCGCATTTTTAATTTCTGCAAATATTTAACTGTCTAGATGTATGCTAATAGGATTGTATGGCAAGAATGTCTGGAAAATTAAAACGGTAGATCACCTAATGTGCAAAGATTAAATAACTGAAACAAATCATATGCACATATTCACTCCTAGGGTTTACCTCACTTTGGTTGCCTTCAGTAAACAATCATTAAGCATAGGAGATTTTAGTGTTTGCCTTCCAGTCTAAAAAGATCAAATTGTCCCATTCGAATGTTGCCTCGGAAATGTTGCCTCGGAAAGATCTTAAGACTCTAGGGTTACTACTAAAGTTTTCTAACTATTGCTTTAGTGATTGTACTTGTCCCTTTCGAATGTCCCTTACAACTCCAACGACGGTGCTACCTACTCCTTAATAGTAGGATAGTGTTGTCTAAAGGAAACGAGAACAAACAATCCTTTTTCGAGTGGGTAGAATCTTAAGTACTTGCTCAATGGAAACTTTTCACACAAACACCTTTCAAAACAAATTTTCAAAACAAACTTCGTCACATCCTTGAGGACTGATACAAGGGTTATCACGAAGTAAAAACATTTTCAATACAAACACACACAAGAAATTTGAAAAATGAGCAAGTACCTAAGAGCCCATAGATAACTACGGATATAAAGGGTGCTAACACCTTCCCTTTCTATAATCTACCCCCCGTACTCAGAATATCTCGAAAAAAGGTTTTTTCTGTCCTTTTTTCCTTTTCCATGATTTGGATGAAATAAAATTCGGTGGCGACTCTTGCTTACCGCGACATATTGCGAACAAAAAACGCAAAACGCAAACCAGTAAAAACAGTCGGTTCTGCCACCGTATCACACATGTGTACTTTGTTAGCATAGATCTGACACTTGTGATAGGTTCGTGAATGCTGATGGCAATTTGCTTCCATGGTAGACCAGTAGTACCCCTCCCGTATGATCTTTTTAGCCATCGTGTACCCATTAGAATAGGTGCCAAAAGTTCCTTCATGTAGATCAGCCATGATCTTGTCTGCCTCAACCTTGTCTACACAACGAAGCAGAGTAGAGTCGTGGTTGCACTTGTAGAAAATGCCATTACCGAGGAAGAACTTAGCATAGAATCTTCTTAAGAATTTCTTATCATTGACTGAATCTCCCTCCGGATACTCTTGGGCCTCGAGATACCTCTTAACTTTGTGGAACCAAGTCTTGTCCACTATCTCTTCAGTATCGATCTCGTGACAGTAAGCTGGTTCATCCATCCGCTCAATGGTGATTTGGGGAGCCTCGTTACCCCACTTGAGTTTAAACATGGATGACATAGTGGCTAACGCGTCCGCTAGTTGATTTTCCTCTCGTGGAAAATGCTCAAAGGTAATTTACTCGAAAATGTGAGATTAGTGTCAACACATGTTCTTTGTAGGGGATGAGATTAGGGTGCTTCGTGTCCCATTCTCCTTTGATCTGACTGATGACTAAGGTTGAATCTCCAAATACACTTAAGGACTTGATTCTCAAATCTATGGCAGCTTTGAGACCCAAAATACACGCTTCGTATTCTGCCATATTATTGGTACAATTGAAAAAAAAGTCTTGCAGTGAAGGGAGTATGACATCCTTCAGGGGATATGATCACAGCACCTATGCTATTGCCGAGTGCGCTGGAAGCTCCGTTAAAAACCAATGTCCATTGGGATCCTTGTTCAGGTCTGTCATATGGTCCGAGTTCTTCAAAATTGTTTACCAACATGATGTCTTCATCTGGGAACTCAAATTTCATGGATTGGTAGTCATCCACAGCCTGATGAGCAAGGTGATCGGCTAGCACACTGCCCTTTATTGCTTTTTGGGTAGTGTACTGAATGTCGTATTCAATCAGGACCATCTTTCATCTTGCTATTCTTCCAGAGAGGGCGAGCTTCTCGAATATGTATTTAATTGGATCCATCCTGGATATCAATAAGGTAGTATGGTTAACATATACTGTCTTAGCTGGAGGGCAGCCCATGCCAGAGCGCATCAAGTTTTCTCGAGCACTAAATATCTTGTTTCACAGTCGGTAAACTTTTTGCTCAGGTTGTATATTGCATGCTCTTTTCAGCCAGACTCGTCATGCTTCCCCAGCACACACCCCCATTGAATTTTTCAAGACAGTTAGATACATGATCAAAGGTCTTCCCTCGACTGGGGGCATCAAAACAGGAGGCTCTTGAAGGTATTATTTAATCTTGTCGAAGGCAGCTTGGCATTCATCATTCCATCTGACTACTTGATCTTTCTTCAGTAATTTGAAGATTGGTTCACAAGTAGCCGTTAGGTGAGAAATTAATCCGACGATGTAGTTTAGCCGTCCAAATAATCCTCTGACTTCCTTCTCGGTGTGAGGAGCAAGCATTTCTTGTATTGCTTTTACCTTTGCAGGGTCCACTTTATTACCTTTACCGCTGACGATGAAGCCTAGGAGTTTACCGGACCTTACTCCAAATGTACATTTACTTGGGTTCAACCTTAGCTTGTATTTCTTCAGTCTTTCAAACAGTGTCTGCAGATGGTCAAGATGATCCTCTTCAGTTTGAGACCTGGCTATCATGTCATCCACATAGACCTCTATTTCGTGATGGATCATGTCGCGAAATAGAGCTACCATGGTGCGCTGATAAGTTGCCCCAGCATTTTTTAACCCGGATGGCATAACTTTGTAACAGAATGTACCCCATTGTGTGACGAAGGTCGTTTTCTCCATGTCCTCAGGTGCCATTTTAATTTGATTATAGCCTGAGAAACCATCCATGAAGGAAAATACTTTATGCTATGCTGTGTTGTCAACCAAAATATCAATGTGGGGAAGCGGGAAGTCATCCTTGGGGCTTACCCTATTCAAGTCTCTGTAGTCCATACACATACGTACCTTACCGTACTTTTTAGGCACTGGAACAACATTGGCGACCCATTGTGGATAGGAGGTGACGTCTAAGAATCCGGTGTTGAATTGTTTCATGACTTCAGTCTTGATCTTCTCTGACATATCTGGCCGCATGCGATAGACTTTCTGTTTTACCAGAAGGCAGTCTTCTTTTGTCGGTAGACGATGGACCACGATATCAGCGTCAAGGCCTGGCATGTCTTCGTATGACCAGGAAAAGACTTCAACATAGTCATGTAGTAACTTAATTAAGCGCTTCTTGACACTGGGTTCCAGATTGGCACCTACTTCGACTTCTTTCTTGTCCTCTTCGGTACCTAAGTTAACTGTGTCAACCAGTTCTTCGTGGGGCTGTATGGTCCTTTCTTCTTGTTTTAGTAACCTGGCTAGTTCCCCTGGTACCTCATAATCTTTCTCACCTTCGTCTTTGGCTTGGTAGATCGGATTTTCAAAGTCACAAAAGGCCATAGCAAAATCGTTACCCATGGGATCCTGAGTGGATGTGGATCTGCATTTTGATATGTGAGTGTGTGTAAGAGCATAGTTATCTTTGAAAGAAATAAAAATGTAGAAAAATAAGAACAAAGAGCGTAAAATTTGCATGCAAAAACGTCCATGATTCATTGATGACATATGAGAATGAAGTAACAACCCTTACAAATGGACCGTTGTGTCTTAGGTAAGACACAAGGTTTTTAAAAGTCTTAAATGTTTAATTATTACAAGTCCAACAAAAATTTAAAGACAATTATTGTTGGATAAAAGTAATAGGGACAAATTCTTTGGCTTCCGAGTTGTTGAGTCCTCCACTGATAGTTGGGAAAATCCATTCTTCCAGGTCACAGTTGTCATCACTATCCTCCACTATGTTGATTCCATGGTTAATGATCCGCAAAGGTGGTCCCCCGGCACGAGCACGACGAACAGATTTCTGGGCTCCTGAAGTAAAACCAAAACCAAATTTGTCAGATTTGTAGGGAATATCCGGGAGCTGGCCCCAAATAGTACACCCACCTTCTTCGACTACTTCCTTGGCATCTTTCAGAGAAGCCATCTTTAGCGGAGGTCTGGTAATCTTCGGGACTTGGGAAAAAGTCTTGGTGGCCGCAACTGTTTATGGGACTTCATTGAAATGCTGACACAGAGTTTCAATGAATTCACCATACATTTCCACATATCTGAAGGAGTTCAGGTGACTGACCATATATTCCTCCTCTCCATGGACAGTGATGATTTTTCCCTTGGTTGGGTACTTCAACATATGATGTAATGTAGAGGTGACGAAACCAGCGTTATGAATCCAAGGTCGGCCCAATAAACAGGAATATGAAGGACGAATATCCATCATGTAGAAAGTTGAATCAAAGGTCTGAGTTCCAACTTTAATGGGGATGTCCACCTTCCCATGCACCATTCTCTTTGAACCGTCAAAGGTCCTTACCACTATGTTGTTGGGTTTTAAGGTCAAACCTTCACAGTCTAGTCTATCCAGAGCCTTCTTAGGTAGCACATTCAATGATGAACCAGTATCTACCAGGACATGGGCCAAAGTAGTGCCCCTGCATTCGACAAAGACATGTAACACCTCATTGTGTTTCCTCCCTCTAGGTGTCATGTCAACATCAGAAAAGCCCAGACCATTATCAGCGGTCAAACTGGCCACACAATCTTTGAATTGGTCAGTAGAGGTTTCTTGTGGCACATGGGGAAATTTTAGAAATTTCACCAAGGCCTTCGCATGAGCCTCGGAGCACAACAGTAAAGCTAGCATAGAAATATTTGAAGGGGTCTGCCCTAGCTGTTCGACTATATTGTAGTCGCTTCTCTTTATAATTTTCAAAATTTCTTCCATATCCTTCTTGGAAGCCTATGGGATAGATATTGATTACGCCTTTATCCGGACAGGTTCAACCAAAATGCCTTTGCCTCGAGTCTCGGTCGACTTGGTGATAGGGGTGTCAACAGGGGTAACTATAGGGACTGTAGTAGTAGTGTCAATAGGAACAAAAGCAAGAATGATCACAGGATTGGTAACAGTTTTCGAAGGAGCAATCTCAGGGGATAACACTCTTCCACTTCTTGTTATTTTGCTGATTCCAACAATATTACCGATGTCGGGGTCAGCCCTCTCAAAAACCGAGTCTTCATCAGCCAGCCAATCTTGCTTGACACCGTGGTAGTAGACGTCACCCCCATAGTTCCAGGGGAAAATTTTATCTGAGGAGTACGAGATTGGCCCTGGCATGGTAATTATTAGTGGAGTCACTTTTGGAACAGATGTAATCCTAACGGGTCTTTTGGTGGAGACACTGGGAGGATTGGCGGAAATGGTTACTATTGAAACATCCGTCTAAGAAATGGTTGGAACGGGAGTCTTCTCAAACAAAATCTCTTTGTCATCCATCAGGCGCTGGACACCTGCTTTCAATAAATGACAACCAGTTGGTAGGTATAAACAAAGGTGGCAGCCTTCGCCACAACCTAGAAATAAACCGGCCTTCAACGGGTTCCTCTTGACGGTCAGAAGAGGAGTAACAAGCTCATCAACAATAGTAACAAACACATCATCTTCAACTGCTTTAACACCACGGCCATGCTTGGGCATAGGAGCGGTGATAATGTTTGGGATCTCAGGAGTGTCAAATTCAATTTCTTTTGCTTCGAGAAGGTCTTGCACCTTGTTTTTCAAAACCCAACAGTCGTTTGTATCATGACCTGGACTTTCTGAATGGTAAGCACAACGGGAGTTTGGGTTATAATGGGGGGAGGCAGTGTTGGGATTCTTCGGAGCTTCCCGCAAGGTTACCAGATTAGATATTAACAAATGTGGCAAGACTTGAGACAACGTCATATTTATCCGGGTAAATTATCTTACCGGTCTTTCTGTTCTAGGCTGGTTGTTCCTTTGTTGAGTAGGTGCAGGCTTAGGGATCATGACAACCCCTACCGTTGGACGACATTCAATTATGTCCTGATTACTTTAAGGGTACACAGCACCAACCTCTTTCTTCCCAGTGAATGGTTTTCTCACGGCACTGGAGGACGCGTCCTTTTGGATCTTCCCACTCTTAATCCCAGCTTCCACTCTCTCCCCGATCAAGATTAATTCAGTGAAGCCGGCTGAGGAGCTTCCAATTAGATGATTAAAGAAAGGACCTGACAGGGTACCCAGAAACATGTCCACTAGTTCTATGTCATACAGGGGAGGTTGGACTCTTCCTGCTAAGTCCCTCCACTTCTGAGCGTAGTCTTTGAAACCCTCGCTAGAACCCATTGCCAGACTTTGGAGTTAAGTATAGGTGGGAGCAAGGTCTGCATTATACTGATACTACTTATAAAAAGAAGCGGCCAGGTCTTCCCAATTATGGATATTGGCCCTCTCCAGTTGATAAAATCAATCTAGTCGAGTCCCGGATAGACTATCCTGAAAGAAGTGGACCCACAAATCTCTGTCAGCAGTGTGAGGTTGTATCCACCACACATAAGATCAGAGGTGCATCTTGGGACACGAAACCCCTTCGTACTTAGCAAACACTGGTTCCTTGAACTTTGGTGGAATAACAATCCCAGACGCCAAACCCATCTCTTTGAAGTCCAGTCTGGGCACTTTCTGAATCTCCATAACACTTAAGCAATCTTCCAACTGTTTGTATTTGTCGTCAGCTGGAGGATATACTGCTCTTCAGAGTAATCAACCTCTTCTTCCTCTTCAGATTCTGGATGGTCAGTCACTTCCTTGTTTTTCCCTTCTTTATTATCCTTTTCACCTGATGATGTTGTGAAGTCTAGAGTCCGTCTGGCTGGCCCTTGGAACCTTCTTCCCAGATTCAAAACACCAGTTGATTTCTTCGCTTTCTTCTTCTTTTCTTTTATCAGCAAAGTTTTCAAATCCTCTTGTCCTTTTTCCATAGTCAAGAACATTTGTTGAAACTGGGCGTTCTGTGCCTGGAGATCTTTTACTGTCTGTTCAATATCCATCTCACTGAAATAAACAGTAGAAAGATAAGGAGACCTATTGTAAGAAACCCGTTTGTGTTATGATGAATGAAGGTGCATATGCAAATGATTTCAAGGAAATTAGAGATTTAAATTTGCTTTCGACAAAAAGGAACACATGTTATATTAATAAATTAAAGTTTGAGTACATCATGCCTCTTTGGGCTTACAAAGAAATAAAAATACAAAACTTTAAGACAAATAAGTTGAACATATCCTCTTTGGTGCGATGTAGGCGTTCAGACTCCGCTCTTCATGAAGCTGCTTGGTGAGTTCCAGAACCTTCTTTTCACTGGCGTAGAATTGGGCTTAGAAAGTGTCTCGCTCTTCCTTAAGTTGTATCCAATCCCTTTGCAAGTCTTCGAGAGAGTTGGGCATGTTAGGATTAAGGATAGTGTATGTGACATCTCCTTCCATAACGAGCTCTATGATAACTGGGAGAATGGAGGGGTAAGGCATCATAAGACTTTGAGCATGGGCTCATACCCATTTGAGATAATTCTCAAGAGGGATGGAATTCTTATGCCCCAGTGTCTTGCTATCAACTCTATGTACCATGCCCCAAGCTTGCATGAACCTTTTGTGGTAACCCTGAGCATCATTCTCGTAGTCGAAGATGATTCCTTGGATAAGTGTATCATGAGGACCATCCCTTCTCGCATATCCAAACTGTCGTAGTGCCAAACAAGGATTGTAAGTGATTCCTCCCCTAATGCCTAAGAGAGGGACATTAGGGAATTCTCTGCATCGATCAATGATGGTAACATTCTCCGAGGATTGAGGACACCAATGAATGCCTGAATGTGTAAAAGTCATTAGCCTATGAGACCATCTTAAGCCCTGTTCATTCTTCAAGAAGGATCGGGGTAGGTGCAAAATAAACCACCTAGCCAAAAGAGGGGTGCAGCACAGAAGGGTTCCTCTCCTCTTTATGGTGCGAGTATGCAAAGAATGTAGGATATCTCCAAGCAGAGTAGGTACTGGATTGCATGACAGGAAAACCTTAACCGCATTCACATCTATGAGATGGTCCGGATTAGGAAACAGTACCAACCCATAGATGAGAAGGGATAACACCTCTTCAAAAGCTTGTAAGTCTAGGGTATCCCAAAAATGATGAGCTTTCTCAAACAAGAACTTATCCAAAAAAACCTTGACACCTCTCCTGGTTTCCCAATTTGCTACTACGTCAGACCTTTGTAAGAATAGAGCTTTAGCAATATCTTCAGGTTTAGGGTCTCTTTCCATACCATTGAAATGTACCTTGTTAAGGATAGGCACCCCCAACAATAGATAAAACTCCTCCATAGTAGGCACTAACTGGTAATCCGGAAAAGTGAAGCAATGATGTAGAGGATAAAAGAATTGAAAGAGCACTTTTAACATTTCTTCATAAGGGTTTGAGGTGACCAAGATGAGAAGTCAACCATGTCTTTTGGTGAATGGAGAGATTTCGGGAACCCTTGATACCAAATCCTTAAGCTGAGGAGATACTTTTACCAAACTGACTTGGACAGTTAATCTGCGGGCGAGAGCCATGTCCTACAAAACAAGACAAAAATAAACCCTAAGAATCCTTGAAATGGTTAGTATTACATGCTATGTTATGATGTCATGATTATGCTCAGATATAGCATATATAGAAAACACAAGAAAATCCCATAGAGACCTTAGGTTTAAGGCTTGCATGGATTTTAAGGTGATACCCTCTTGAAGTTGGTTTGGCTCAACCTGTCCTAAATATAGTAACCGGGTTCTAAGGGATCTCAATATCACCGGTCTTTTCCCCAAATCTCGTTTATATAGAAAATTGACTTGCCACCAAATAAAACACAAGGGTCAAACTTAAATGAGTATAGCATCTAGTATCAACTGACACTGGGTTTACACCAAAGACGGCTATCTCACTACGTCCTAAAAGCCAAGTTAGTTAATTAAGGTGCTAAGGTCAGTTAACGCTTTATGATACCATGCAGCGGCCCCGTATTCTCCTTGATTACTCAAGGTCTACCGGTACACACCAAAATATGGCATCAACATAGCTACTATTTTAACTGTGTCGGTATACCCCACACAGTTCCCTCATAGTTTATTGCTACTTACCTAAAAAGGTGCCCTAAATCCGGGTGTAGGATCAAAGCAAGCCCAAACAAGGAACCATAATGTAAAGCATGCAAGTCAAACAAGGAAAGCAAGTAAATATGATATAGCCCTAAGGTAACCCCACTTTTAAGTTTTACTCCCCAGCAGAGTCGCCAGTTCTGTAACGCGGTGAGAGAACTGACTTGGTTGTTTTGTGTTTTATCGCAATTGTGCAGATAGCAAGAGTCGCCACCGAATTTTATTTTATCCAAAAGGAAAGGTTGAAAAGAACAGGAAATACCTTTAGAGATGTTTTCTTGAGTTCGGGGGGTAGATTATGAAAAGGGAAGGTATTAGCACCCTTTTCATCCGTAGTTATCTACGGGCTCTTAGTTGCTTGCTAGATCACTTGCTTTTGTTTGAATGTGCTTGTGGTATGAGTTTTGAAAGTATTTTTAAAATGTATTTGTGATGGTTCTCGTTTCTATAAGAACGCGTAAAAAGTGTTTGTTTTGAAAATAGTTCAAAGATGTGTTTGTGGAGTGTGTTTTTTGAAAGTGTTCTTGGAAAGATGTTTTTGTAATGGTTCTCGTCTCTATAAGAACGTATACAAAAAGCTTTTGTCTTTTGAAAGGGTTTTAATATGAAAGTGTTGGTGTGAAATGTTTGGTTGTGAGCAAGTGAGCAACTAGGAGCTAATCTACCTACTCAAAAGGTCTTTAGATGTTCTTTTCGTTCTTCTTTAGATGTTGCTATCTTACCATTGATTTGGTAAGAAACTCCATCGTTGGATATGAAGGGACAGGCGCGGGTCAATTGTACAGTCATAGAAGGCAAATTATGAGACGTTTTTAGTAATTTTCGTAAGGGACTAGATCATTTTATCGAAGGCAACATTGAGGGACATCGAGGGACTACGATATTTTTTACCGAATGGTCTTTGCTAAAGCATCCCGTATTCGAGGGACATGACTGTTTTTCCGAGGAAACAAGCGAGGTTACCCTAGAGGTGCACATGTGAAAAGTATGTTTGATTCAAGTGTAATCTGTCTTGATTAGGATTATCTAGCGATTGATTTTAAATCTTGTCATACACGCCTAATTACTACAACATAAGAAAATGCGGTAAAGTGTTAAAAATAAAGTTCTACGCTATCACATCGCTTTGGGAATAAGGGTACAAATTTATGAATGGGGAGGAAGTAAAAGCCTAGTTAAACTATTTACAAACCGAAAGCAATTACAATAATCGAAAGAATGCGAAAAATAGTAAACTACGAGCAAATGAAAAGAGAAAGAAAATTGTTTTTCGGTGTGTTTTGATAGAAAAGGTTTTTTAATTAAACTAAATTGAATTTATTAATTGTAAGAAGTTTAAAAAAACCTAAAGTCTAAATTTTAACTAAGAAAAGGAATTAATTTGTTAAGAAAAATATTTTTTTAAAGTTCTTTTAATAAAATAAAGTGAAAATAAAATTCTAAAATTACTAAACTAAATCTAAATCAAATAAAAATTTTAAAGTTATTAAATTTTAAAAAAACCTAAAGTCTAAATTTTAACTAAGAAAAGGAATTAATTTGTTAAGAAAAATATTTTTTTAAAGTTCTTTTAATAAAATAAAGTGAAAATAAAATTCTAAAATTACTAAACTAAATCTAAATCAAATAAAAATTCTAAAGTTATTAAATTAAATCTTAAATTAAAATAAAAAATTCTAAAGTTATTAAATTAAATCTAAATCAAATTAAATTCTAAATAAAATAAAATTCTAAAGTTAATAAATTAAATCTAAATCAAATTAAATTCTAAATCAAATAAAATTCTAAAGTTACTAAACTAAATCTAAATCAAATAGAAATTCTAAAGTTTTTAAATTAAATCTAAATCAAATTAAATTCTAAATCAAATAAAATTTTAAAGATATTAAAGCTCTAAAATTATTAAACTATATCTAAACTAATTTAAATGTAAACTAAGTTAATTATAAAATTTTAATTTAAACCTAAGCTATTATAAAAATATTAATCTAAACTAAATTAATCCTAAAATTTGTTAAAATTACATCTAAAGTAATTTAAGTATAAACTAAATTCGTTGTAAAATTACTAATTTGATCTAAACTATATTAATAATAAAATTACTAACTTAAATCTAAACTAAATTAATTCTAAGATTACTAATCTAAATTTAAACTAATTTACTTATAAAAGGAGGTGTGAAATAGAAAATAGGGGGTGAGTAGCATTGAGTAGCATGTTCAATGGTCTTGGAGATAAGACTAGCTGAATTATTGTTTCAGTACAAAAAATGGAAGAAAAAAAAGTGTTAAATGAAACTAAAAAAACGAAATAGGCTGGGTGAATCTGTTGGGCTCGGATCAAGGTAAAGCCCATGATCCATAAATGGGAAAGCAATAAAAAAAACCTAGGAGTCTGTTAGGCAGGTGCTGATACATTGGAAAGAATCCAATATTAAATGTCTAATTAGCACCAATATTCTCAATTAAAAGCAAGTTTATGAAAAGATTATTCCAAAAAAAAAGCCTCTCTCTCTATTCATCTGTCACGACTCTCTCTCTCTCTCTCTGAACAAAACAACAATGAACCACTCACAAAACTTAATGGATTCCAATCTCTTTTCTTAATTCTCTGTTCCGAAACAAGCAACCACATAATCACTTCTCATTACTGTTCCGGTCTCAAATATCACTCGCTCACGTCTGCTTCTTCTCATTGCAGACAATGAAACCGAAAACCCATTCGTCCCCTCAAATCCTTTCACGATTCCACCATAATCAAACATCAAAACAAACAATCAAGCATACAAACTAAGCCTTATTCCCAACCGAAACCATAAAGCCCTAATTCGTTACTGATTCAGATGATTTCACATTACATGGTGCTTCAATGTAAATCGACGGAAAATGAAACAAAAAGTGATAAAAAAATAATCAAATCCGTAGCAGATCTACCTGATACGGATCTTACAAAAGAAAAATAAATCTGGGTAACTCAAGCACTTCTTCTCGATCTACTTTATTCTTCTGCTGGCTCTGTTTTTGTGGTGACGTCGTGAGCTTTGAAGGTGTAAGGTTTGAGGTTATGGTCGTGCGTGAATAAAAGTTTGTGTGAGTAAGGTTATGTGTATGCTTCTGAGTTTTGATG
This sequence comes from Vicia faba, assembly GCA_948472305.1. NCBI lineage: Eukaryota > Viridiplantae > Streptophyta > Magnoliopsida > Fabales > Fabaceae > Vicia > Vicia faba. The sequence continues at coordinate 150,654,454 of OX451735.1, forward strand.
TTTCCTGATGAAGGTGATTCTGAGTTAAGGTTGGAGCTCGGTTGAAAGTTGCGGTTACAGTGGAGGGTTTGGATTTGTAAATGGTGGTGATGAATGTTTTGACAGGGAAGTTCTTTTTGATAAAAATTTTCTCTCTTTCTCTCTTTGCCTTAAATTTCTGAAGGGTTTGTGAAAGAAAATGATGACTTGAATGTAGGGTTTGTATGATAGCTGTAATTATGTGGTTTCTTGGTATGCTGGCTTGGTTTGTATATTGTCTTGCCCCCTTTGCTTTGTGAAACAGTAAGTGTTATTATATTGAAAACATGGTGAAAAAGTGGGGGGAAATTTGAGGCTTTTGAACAATTGTGGTATGCTGACCTTGGGCTTTAGAGATGGAGGTTTTTACTTGCTAACTTCGTGCAATTGCTGGACTGTTTTGGTTCACATTTTTAAACTGTATTGACAGGGTTATTATGCAGGCTAGGTGATATATTTTCCTCTTTTATCTTTCAATGAAATATAAAGCCATTTTCTTTTCATACAATTTTCTGAAGGATTTTCACTTTTTGGAAAATGATGACATAAGGGCCGAGAATCAATGTTAGCTTGTATTGTTCTGAATTGCTGTTGTGCTATTTTGACAGTCTGCTGCTAATCTTGTAGCTGCTCCTTGTTTTACTTATTGTTGTTTTATGTTGTATTTTATTGTAGTTGTTTCTATCTTGGCAGTTTTGCTTGTTTATATTTGTTTTGGTAGCTTGCTGGCCTACTGTTGCTATCTTGGCAGTCTTGGCAGTTTTGCTTGTTTATATTTGTTTTGGCAGCTTGCTAGCATATTGTTTATTGCGTTATTTCTTGCTGCCTTGCTTTGTTTGTTGTTATTTGTCCTGCTCTGGCTTGGGAAGCTTGCTGTTATTTGCTTGTTTTTGTTCCAAATTTCTTTTCCCTTTTGTGAACCAAAAAGATCAAACTTTTTGTGATTTGCAAAAGTAGGAGGAGGTATCTTATGATTGAAAATAAAACCTTTAAAAATTATGATTCCAAAGTGTGAATCCTAATGATGAAATTTCTCTTTTAAAAAACAATTCTTGTTTGGAATCTTTTCTCATGTTGATCATTGCTAACTCTTTCTTTTTCTTTTGTTACATATACGAGCAATTGAATGGTGAGCGAGGCAAGGTGAAGAGAAAACAACGGCTAGAAATGAGGAGTTTCTTGAAGATAAAGCAAACTTTAAAAACAAACATTTATTTCTTTCTTTGTAATTAACAAATGTAGCTTGTGATTCAATTTATATTTTGCATTGTAAACCCTTTTGCAAATTGTCCAAGAATGTAACCCAAACACAACATTTGAATGAAATGTATGAATGATGAATTTGTTGTAAGTCTTGAATTCTTGGAAACTTGGAACAATCCTCTAGAAATTAGAATGTATTTTGCTCAAAATTCTAAACTCATAAATCTTCTTGAATTGATATTGCAATTTAATTGACGAACTTGGATATTTGATTTTGAACCCTTGAAATGCACTCCAAGTAGAAACACATAAACTTTTTTATCATGAACCAAATCTTGATGAACAAACAAAGAAACTTAAGAAACCTGATCTATATCCAATTTTAATTCAGTAATTACTAATGCTTCGAACACAAGCAACTTGTATTATAATCAATATATAATCAATGAATCCTCAAACTCAAAATCTTGCCTTTATCCTTGACTTAGTGGAGAACAAACTCAACACAAAATCAATTCTAAGTCCCAAAATGTTCCAACGAATTTCATGGCCTTCTAAGCGCATTTGGCTATTGATCCTTGAAGCAATCTTACAGACAACATCATTTGCGATATGTTGCAAAAATAACCATCCTGATATGATGAAAGTCGGAAGAGTTGCGATCCTTGAAAGTTTAGTAACAGTTACTTGAGATTAAGCCAAAGTCCACAAAGCGGCCTCTAAAGTATCCAAACTTTTGATGATCTTGTGCAAATTATTGGCCCTTGACTTGTAAATATGAGTTAATGAGGACGTAAAAAGGAAACAAATGCTCAAAGAATCACTCAAAAATATTGAATATCAAAGAAGTTATGATCTTATGAACTTGATCTTGAAAGGGTCAACTTTTATAGTTGATTTTTAGTCATTCGAGCCATTGACTGGGCACACTCGCGATGCGGGGCTTGAAACTTGGCACGAACATCCTTGAGAACACATGAAGGACCAAGAAGACCAATTGAAACTTCAGAAACTCAATTTCACTCAAGGAATACCAAACCCTAATGGCTGACTCAATGCCTAAAAAATAATCTGTCTGATCAAATCTTGAGCCAAATTGAGTGTTTGAGAAACCCTAGGATAATATCTTGAGTGAAAATGGGAGGGAAAATTTTGGGGTACAACACTTCCCCACTATCTTCATCAGCTTGGTCATTCGGATTTCCAAGGATATTGGTGCAAGGAACTGTAACATAATCATTTATAATTGAAATCAAGGCAGACCTGCATTATTGATGAATCATGCCTTATTTTAGAACTTGAATGCAAAGTGGAAAATGGTTAAAGAGTTAAAATAAAAAAGCATTTCCATTTTTATTTTATGAAAATAAAAGACAGAGAGAAAAATATTTGTATGCGAAAATGCGATTTTTATTCAATTTAAACAAACATAGAAACATGAGGGGGGCCTTTTCACATGCTGTCAACGTGCTTCGTTCAAAGAATGTGACTTACTTAAAAAAAGAACATTACATGTCAAAGAAAACCACTTCAGGAATATCATTAGCGGTCTAATTACCGAGTTCTTGATCAGGCACAATCTGGTAAATATACTGAGATATATTCGCACTGTCTTCATCATCGCCATCCACTACATGGATTTCTCCTTGAACACTTGGACCAAAACTTACAAATACATCTAAAAGTGTGGGGATCTGTTTCCCTTTGAGCATGGTTTGACCAGTACCAACATGATATGAAAAAGAGGACCTGAACCCAAGTCCAAACTTGTCCTGCTTTTCACGCAATTCAACCACTTTGCCCCAATGTTCATCGGGACTTCCTGACTCCACAATGGCTTTGGCATCCCTCAAAGAAACCATAGGAACTCCAGACTTATTTGTAGTTTCTAGCACGGCGGGGACTCTGTCAACAAAAATGATTTCCAAGGCTTGGAAAGGGGTTTCATGTAATTCTCCGTCTACTTCAACATAACAGAAGGAAGTAACATTGTTGATCACAACATCCTCTTCTCCACCAATGATGATGACCTTTCTTGGATGATGAATTTCAAACGTTGGTGCAAAGTTGAGGTTATAGTCCCTGCCATATGGATTCATGGGCGTCCCAGAAGGCAAGTATAAGATGGACGAATATCCATGACATAGAATGACAGGTAGAACACGTGGGGACCGATCTTGATGGGCAGGTCAACTTCTACCTCCATAGATCTTATTGACCCATTAAATGCTTTGACTGTTAGCATGTTGTGTTTCATCATAACCCCGTCCATGTTCAGCTTGAACAAATCATGTTTAGGTATCACCTTCAAAGAAGACCTAGTGTCTACTAGGACTCGAGACATCACAGTATCTAAACATCTGATGGAGATATGCATCACTTATTATGAGCTCAACCTTCAGGAGGAAGCCCATCATAACTGAAACCCAGACAGTTCCCTACGGAAATATTTGTAACAACCCCTCAAATTGGGCCACAGAAATTTTAGGATTTACATAAGAACCATGCATAATTCTCATCAAAGCCGTTAGATGTGCTTCAGAGTACATAAGGAGGGATAATATTGATATCTTTGCAGGCGTCTGATTTAGCTAGTCAACCACCTTGAAATCACTCTTCTTGATTACCTTGATTAGTTGTTCCACTTGTTGTTCGAAAGACGTCCCAAGAGAATCATTGACTAGTTGCTTCCCTTTATATTTCACATGAATCTCTTTAATAACTTCTTCGGGAGGAGGGGGAGTAGGAGCAAAGACTATTCCTCTTCGGGTTATTCTGCTAGTTCCAGCAATGTTAGTTACGCCCTTATTCCCAATCGGAGGACAAACAACTTTTTTCCACAGATGTAGACAACATTTTATTCCCATGGAACTGCCCTATTATCAGCTATCGGAACGGGAACTAGATTCGGAGGTGTCGGTACTTGGGTTAATAGGGGAGTGACCAGATTCTGATTTGGTGCATAGAGCACTGTAACTTGTATAACCAACAGAACTCTTGGAGTATTCCTCTGAACATTGGTCGGGTAGTACGAAATCTCTAGAATAACAACGTCACCCTTAGGGATGACCTTCTAAACTATAACAACCCCTTCGTCCATCAATTTTTGAATGGAATTTTTCAATTCATCACACTCGTCTGGATTGGATGGGCATTTCAAACAGAAGTCATAAAGCTCTTGTAGAACTTCTTGCTACAAAAGATGTTCTCTTAAAACCGCCATTGACATCTGAAACTCATTAACTTGAGTCACTAAATCACGCCCATCATCGAATATGATTTCATTGACAGCATCCCCATGATGAGGAGGCATAGGATTATTCTGAACATTAGGTCCTATAATAGAAAAGCTTAACTCCTTGGCATCCAAAAGTTCTTACACCTTGTACTTTAAAGCTTTGCAGTTTTTGATCAAATGTCCTAGAGCGCCCGAGTGAAACTCGCAATGTGCATTAATGTCATAACCCCTCAGAAGTTCATCTGGTGCAAGGCCTAACTCTCAGATCTGTACCAATTGACCAGTGAGAAATTATGGAACCAGTTAGGCATACGACATTGGGATCGGATCCAACTTCCTCTCGTGATACCTTTGCGGCCTTTATTTACCCCTTTTTCCTTGGGGCCTCTAATTCTGTTAATAGTTTTGTGGTGGTGAGTATTGTTGTTGCGGAGCAACAACAGGAGTTTGATAATATGGAACTTGTACAACAGATTTCCCCTTATCAATAGAGGCATTGCTTACCTCTCCTTCTTTCTTCTAGACAAAACTACTAGAATACGGTTTCTTTCCACTACCTGAGCTATTTTTACCATTTGTTCCAGATGCACCTGCAATTGTCCCTACCTTAATACACATTTCAACCCGCTCCCCAATGATAACCATATCCGAAAAGGAATCAGAAGTACTGCCAAGCATATGTTGCAAATACGGACCTCAGAGGGTACTCATAAATAAATCTACTAGTTCACGGTCCAGGAGAGGAGGCTGAACCTGTAACACCCCATTTCTACCCAACGAATTATGTAAAATCAGAGTTACAAAATTTCCAACAAACAAATGGAATGCTACACTTTTAACTTAGAAACAATGACATTCATTTGCCTATAGTTCAGATACATAACACATAAAATTCGGGTGAACCGATAACAACCTGTTTAGTCTTTAAAAATGAAACAACTTTATAATTAAGCAGCGGAATCACAATGTTTAACTCAAATGACATAACATCTTTGTCCAACTGAAAACACCTTCAAATCAACAAGTACTTAACGAAAACAACTTAAAATTCAGCAACAGAAGCAAAATCAACAATAAAGCAATAAGCGATCATCCCCCCGAGTGTTACGATAATCATAGCAACGACACTGACTCGAACTACTAAAGGTAAACAACCTTCACTCTTGATTACCTGCACGTTACCAACAGAGGGCAACATTCAAACAAAATGGGTGAGATATCAAACGATATAAAGAATGCATAATAAATAACATATTAGAATCAGTTCATACAAATCACCACTTCACAAATTTTTAACAACATTTAACATAATTAATTCATCCACAAACAACTGAGGATGCAACATGAAATATGACGTGTTTTTATGCACATGCATGTGGTACCAGCGGAGCAAAACTCCCAATTTAATAATCATCCAATTAATATAGGCGTCAACAAGGCATAAGCCTTCAACTTTATATTTTCCAATCCAGACTAACTTACCGAGAATGAGCTCCCAACTTGATATAAGTCTACAACTTAACATCTGCCAATAATTAGAGGCATCTCAACAAAATTCCATATTACCTGCAAATTCTCAAATTACAGCAAGTATGCAATACATTGTATCAACCAAAATATACCATGATGTCCTACGTAATTATTCGGGTAATTAGAATATATATTTCTAGTCACTTATTAATTATAGTATCTCTCCTGCTACTAACTTATTTCCCCTAGAATTCATTAATCTTATAGGGATATAATACCTTAAGAATTCTAATTATTATGCTGAGATTCTTAAACTAATTTAAATAACTAAAATAGCCTGCACAGGAATAACAGTAGGGACCTTAATAAAGACATGTACCCCTCGACACAATGGTCATGCTGCTCAGTACCTTCCCTTCACGACTCAGTATCGGCCGACACACACTATACTTCCCAGAATGTCATGCAGCCCGGTGCTGCTCGACACAAGTACATATTTTCCTCGGCGTACCTTGCTGCCTCATGCTGCTCGACATCTAGCACTTGTGCTCCTCGGCACATCTTACAGGCTTATACCGCTCGACGCAATTACCTGTGCTCCTTGGCACGGTGCATCTTCATATTTTGCATAGATTTCGTCCAGTCTGTGACGAACATTATCACAACCTACAGTATTATCGTCGACCATTAATTTCCGACCTACCGCGTGGAATAAAATAGCAACGAGTAACAACACCTCCTATTACCAAATTCATCAATCGTACAAGACAATCATACTTAAGATTGCTAAATGACCACAACATGATAACGGGCATCTTTCAAGAACAGGTCCGCACAATCAACGCACAACAATTATAACTACGACCAACCCCTACACAATATTCATCAATAGTCTCATTATAAGGTCATAACCCCGCCCTTACCTTGGATTGAAGGTCACTCGATAGCTCTCTGACCAAAACCTTGCTTCGCTTCTTTTCCTTATTCCTTTGCTTTGCACTTATCACGGCCAGTATCCAACAAATTCCTTATTCCAATTGACCCGATTCTTCATTTAAATAAGACCTCACATTATTATTATTCTTAATGGGCTCATGGCACACCACTTATATCACTACTTCCAACCATTAAAATAGGCCCAACATAATTATTCTAGTATTCCACTAATTCTAGCATTATTACTATTATTAATCAACTACTTAATTAACTAGTAATAATCTAGCAACTTATACCAACAATTCACAACATCTTACAACTTCAACGAATAATTTCAAAAATAGTTAATTAAATAATTAATTAATTAAGGGGCGTTACAGAACCCTCGCAGCCAGACTGCGCCACCTCTAGGAATATTTCATGAAAGACTCATTAGTCTTCTGAGTCATACTCTGTAATTGTGCACGTCTAGGCGCCATGGCGGTGTGTTGTACCCCAATTTTTGCCCATACGATTCCTCTATCATCTTATATCAACCCAATCATATCAAGATCACACTACGGTTTGTCTCTTCTCTCTACCTCTAGGTTTTCTCATGAGGAATCACCAAGCACTTTCATTTGTAAATTGTGATCTTATATGTCTTGTGATGATTAGATTTTAACTAACAAATACAATTAATGTTTTCTCTAATTGATGCTACTATAGGTGAGGGCATAACATATTTCATCAGGTTGATTCATAGGTTCATGAGTTTATTTCTATGCCTTCTTCAACAAAGCTTCATTGAGATTCAAGTTTCATCATTTTGAGTGCTTTAGAGTAATATCATGACAAGGTCTACTATGATTCATCATGCCTCAATTTGTCAAAGGAAGTCAAAAGATGCAAGAATTGATTGAAGAAGTTCGACCTAATTGGACAAGTTCTTATTTCCTTGATCACAAGTGCATAACTCTCTCAATCCTTAATATTTGGAAATGGTTATTATTGCAAGGAGTTCTTATTATCATCCATAACAACTTCTATTCACATGGAAAAAGTTATTGTGCAAGGAATATTGTCAAAATTGAAAGGGGTTTCCAAGTCATTTTGGTGCTTTAGGAGCCAGGGTTTTGAACTTCTAAGGGCTATATTTTGTTCATATTTTGAGATTTCTGAGTGATTCCTAGGATATGCTTCTCTTTAAAGGGTTATCAACCAATCACTTCAAAGGTTTCAAACAAATATTGTGTGGAAGATTCCTAATGATGAAGAAACATTACAAGTCCTCTAGACAGACCATCAAATTCCCTTATGTGAATTCAAGGGATCATAACTTGGTCAATTTTTATCTCCTTGAGCCCATTGTTTTTCATACTGATTTTAAGAATGTGAACTTCAACTTTTCTTTTATATGCAAAGCTTGAAAATGGTTAGGAGATGCTTTGAGAACTCAAAAGATTATAGGTCACCTCATGGATTTTTACCAATTTTACAAGGCCATAACTTTTACAATACTTGGTTTTTTTTAGTGATTCAAGTTCCACAATACTCTTTGGGTAAGTCCACTTCAAGCCAGCATCATTGATCAAAGAAGATTTTGAAAGAAGACCTTGTTTGGAATCAAAACATTATAGGTCACTTTTGAAGAAAAAACTTAGAATTTCTCTAAGTATAAAAAGTCAGCATGTTTTTCTCAACTTTGACCAAATACAACTTCTAGCTCAAGCATCCACTTGATTTCATTCTTGACACATTGCAAATATTATGACATTATCTTTCAAATGCTTCAAGAATTATACCCTAAGACCACTTGAGCTGGGAATACCATTAATTCAAAGTCGGTACCTTGAAACTAAAGTTTCACTTCAAGTCAGATTACAATTTTCATAATATGACTTCTAATCACAAAATTACCACGCGGTTTCCACTTAAACATGATTAGAAAATATGTTTGAATCACTTAGAGTGTCAAAACACATCATTTGGATGAGTTTTGATGTACATGTGGTCACATTTTCTTCATGATCACAGGTGTGCACGAATTCAAGTGAAATTGCATCATTCACCCATCCTCTTGGTTCTATTCACTTCTCCTGTAAATACATGCTCTATTCCATTCATTCTCGCAAGCTTGAACAGCCAGAATCACCCTGCCAAACTCTCTCCATAACTCACAAATTATGCAACTTTGAATTTGGTTTTACGGCCTTCTTCAATCCATTTTATTTTCTAATTCTTCATCCTTGAACTTCACTGAAGCTAACATAAAAAGAACCAAGCCTTGAAGCATCCTAAATCGTGTTAGCCAAGTCAAGTTTCAGAGCTCTGAATTTGAACATCAATAGGTAGATCCCTTTATCAATTCTCTCAAAATTTTCTACTACAATGAAGCTCTCATCATTCTGATACTCGTCGCATCATTTGTTTTCAACTCGAAACGAGTTTTGTTCATGAATTTTCAAATCCCTATTCAACTTCTTCCTTCTGGTTTTTTGTAAATCGACTGAGCTACACTTTAAATAATTTTTTTGCGAGGGTACGTTTGTCTTCGTCTTGATGAGACAAAGCAAATGGCATTGGTCTGAGCTCCTAATTTAACAGTTTGCGAGACCTGTAATTCGGGTGGCTAGAGGTTGAAGATGACTAACGTGTCATCTTTCAACCAATGACAAGGCCCTGTTTGTTTTTTTTAATCTGATTTAAATATTTGATCCAGTGGTTTATTCACTAATGACCATGATATGCAAAGCGCGCCAGATCCCTTGGATTTGATTACCAATGCGTTTTGACATTGATCCACTGGTCTATATCTTTTTTGGTTTTATTTTTATTTTCTGATTTTATATTTTAATTGATTTAAACTTCAAAACTTCATAAAAAAATAATTTCTAACTCAAAATATCTGAAAAAATTCTTAAAAATATTTTGGATTTTTCTCTTTCTGGTTTTTAATTTTTTCATAATTTTATTATATGATTTGATAATTTTTATAATTTTTCACTTTTATTAACTTGTTTTAATTGATTAAAAATATCTTCCTTGATTTTTTAAATTCTGAAAAAATTATGGAAAAGTCCTTTGGTCTTTTGGTATTTTTTGATAACTTTGTATTATTTTTATTTATGATTTTACTATTTTTACCATTTTTTGATTTGTTTTTACTTATTTCTTTTATATCTAAAAATAGTTTCTAACTTTAAAAAATTCTGAAATTTTTTATCAACATTTATTAAATCACGTTTGACCTCTGATTATTTTTTAGGATTTTTATTTGGTATTTTAATATACTTTGTGTATTTTATCATTTATTTTCTTTTTATTTAACCATTTAAATTTTGGTTTATTAAATATTATTCTATTATTTTTATTTTGGTTCTGACATGGACTTCATTTGGTGACAAATTCCTCAACCTCATTGGATCTTGGGTGTTGATAGGTTGAGAAACCAAATCCACCTAAATGGATGAATGATGTTGATGATATTTGAAGCCCTAATTTCATACAATGCATCCCCTCCCTCTTCATCTTATTCCTTTCTTATTTGTGCTACATGTTCTTAGAGGATGATTTACATATCATCTCTCCAAACATATGGCACATGGATTGCTATTGACTGGCCTCAAAATAGGTGTGACTTCTACATAAGTCTACTTACGATTGCTTAACATAGCGCTAAATTTTTTCCCGATTCGAGAAATGATCATTCGTGGCCCAACCCTATGTTTACAAGCCCAAGTATGTTTAATTTGATACCTTTGATTCAATAACCTTGAGGTTCATTGTTAGGAGGCTTTGGTCTTATCAATCCTCTAATGAGCCTTCATAAACTTTGGTCTAAGCGAATCATTTAAACATCGTTGATCATTTATTATCACCTCGAGAATTGAAATGAATGATATACTAGACAAAAAGAAAATGAAACTTGTTGCTGTGAGGCTTTGATTTTATCAATCTTCTAATGAGTTTTCAAATGCAAGTTTCAAGATGGTCATTCAACTAACCTCTAATTTCTAACCCATTAACAATTGACTTTTATTTTTATGCCTTTACTTTTACGCACCATTTATTTAGCATTTACATTTCATGTTATATTCATCTTTGCTCACTTGAGCATTTATCTTTATGTCATTTTTTATTTTTGCTCACTTGAGCTTTCATTTTCTTTTTGAAGATACCTAATAACGAACTTGAACAATAAAAAACTTTAAGGTTGCTTGGACTATTTGGTTACTATCCTTGGCATGATGGAGTTATGGACTTCTTGGACTTAGGATTAGAGACTTTGACCACCCATGAGACCTCGTGACTTCTATTGTTATTTTTTCTGGAGTTCATGGGGTTTACCCCGAGACATTGGGTTGTTTTTTCTTTGTGTGCAGGTTATTCTGATTATATGCTTTGCCGGTGATTGGGAATTCATCTGTATACAGTCGTTACTCTGCCCAATTTTTGTGAAGACATAATGCATTTGAAGTTTGGTATTCTTAAGAGGTTTAATATCTTTGCTTGTTTGGCTTTAATCCAAAGGATGGGAATTCTACATTGACATTATGACAAGTGTTGGCTTCTTGTTGGTTAGACAATTCTTTTCCCTAGCTTTTACCTTATGCTTTAGGATAGTCCCTTCATCTCATCTCATCTTCTTTAATTTCAAAAAAATATCGTTTCCCTCCTTTTCAAAACTATTCTTGTTTTCCAAACTTGAACCGCTTTCATAATAAACTTGGACTTAGGTTCATGCATTTTCAAAAATATTTTCTTAACCAAACTTTAACCAACTTAATCATATTTTCACATTTTTTTTTGTGATAAGACTAAAAGTAAATCAATCTTATTCAAACTATTTTGCCACTTTGGCTTTTTTACTTTAAACTTTTCTCAAAAGATTAGACTCTTGTCAATCCTTGTAGTGATGCGAGCTACTATAATTTTATGATATGTAGTGAAGTGATATATTTTCCACTTGGGTGTTGAGCGAGGCTTTATTGATTTTAAAATCCAAGCTATATCCTCCACTTTGAGATGATGTAAATTCTCATTTCTCATAATCATGGGTAGTAAGTATGTTTTCCACTCCGATACAATGATTATGTCTTGTCTCTTAAAATTAACCAACACACTTGTGTTTTAAATTTTTTTAAAGGTTAACTACGAGTACGTTAATCCCCTATTACACGGAAGATGGTGTGTAGGAACTAAAGATTCGCAACCGCGGCATGTGCAAAAATTGTAAAAATATACTTCTTTTCCCATCTCCACCATCTATTTTTTATTCGAAACTTATAGCCAAAATACACAAATTCACAAAGAGGTTCTTGCAGAGTACCGTAGATGTTTAGGGTGCTAATACCTTACCTTTGCATAACTAACCCACAAACTTATATTCTATCCCCCTCTTTTTTGGGTTATTCGCTCTTTTCCCATTCCTTTGGAAACAATAAAGCGCGGTGGCGATATTTTTATTTGATTTGTGCGATTCAAGTCAATCCAATGGCTTAGTCTCAACATTTCTACCACTACACAGTGTTGTAATGATAATGTTTCAGGAAAGCATCAACAAGCTCACCCCAAGTACTAACATGAGTTTTCTCTAACTGCATGTACCACTCTAGTGGAGCTTCAGCCAGGCTGTCTTGAAATAAATGCTTGAGCAACGGCTCGTTGCTAGCATAAGCGGCCATCTTTCTGCAAAATGATTGGAGATGAGTCTCTGGACATGTAACCCCTTATATTTGTCAAATTCCGGTACTTTGAACTTTGGTGGAATCACGACCCCCGAAACCAAACACATAGCAACAACACTGAATCCCGACCTTTTGGAAGTCTTCATAGCCTTCAAACGTTCTTCCAAAGCCTTGTACATTTTGGCAGTTTCAGACAAATCAACTGTAGAATCCTTTGGAGGACCATCGAGATCGATGACATCATGGTGGTCATCCATAATCATCCGAGGGTTTTCCTTAGGGATTTCCCTACTATCATTCCTAGGTCCACCATTCTTAGACGTAGAGGCACTTTCAACCAACTTAGTAGCACTCAATCTAAGCTATTCCTGCCCCTAGATGACGGCATGAAGCGTTTCCATGAGATGATTCATTTGATCACCCATGGTGTCCATGTATTTGCTAAGGGTGGCCTGGTTCTGCTCAATCGGATCCATAATCCTTAGTTTGTTGGCTCGAGTGCGATAAGGATGTAAGGAAGTCGTCTTGTAGATTTTGATAATAAGAGGCAAAACCATCAGATAAGAATTCCGACCAGAAAACCTGCAATTCATAAAATGCATGATATGTATGATGTATGAAATGATTGTCCATTTCAATTTTCATAGCTCAATCAACGTCAGTAATAATAGAGCAACATGATAATAAGAACGACCATATAAATAAAATATTCAACATTACTCATATAATAATGGAAATAGGAGAAATTCCAATGGAGTTTAATACAAGAAAGTTGCGAAAGTACAAGATAAGCGATTTCGCCCAACAAGCCTGGTGGAAATCGGAAGAACAATACAATAATCAATCTCCTAGCTCTAAAGAGTGCAACAGACCGTGTCCCAAATGTTCAAAACTAGACTTTGAAACACCTCGTCCTTCTTGATCATCGTAATCCCCCAGACTAGGGAATCGAGTCAACAGATCAGCATACTCTTCGTTTTGCTCCCATTATTGTTTCCAACCTGTTTTTTAAGATTTTCAATTTCCTTGTTGAATCGTGCCATAGACTACTATAGCTAATATCACTAAGGCCAAAATAAAGTGCCTTAGCAACAAAATCAAAAGCAGGCTCATTTAGAACGACGACGAACGACATGTGTTGGGTGATCTTGGAGAAAATGAGTGTATTGTTCCAAAGGTTAAGTGATCTGATAGATCTGGAAGGTGAAACATCATAACTCATATTCTTAAAATTGAAGTAGAGTCCGGAGAGCTCCATTATCAACCCGAACACCCAATAGAGTCAAAGTGCCACCACGTCTTTCACTAAAAGCCTATGTATTAATACATACTAAATGGTCTTTAAAACCCTTCAAAGAAGGCCAAGAACTTGAGTGGAATTGATAAGTAAAATTGCCATCTTCTAGTCCTATTGGGAACATTACTGTTGCTAGACGTTATTGGCAGAAACTATAACTTCGTGAAATACCCAAGAATAGACACGCACGTGCAAGGTTAGTCTATAGTTTCATTTTTCTGACATTTATTTTAAAAAGTAAACATGTTATGATATGAGTGCAAATGATCATGGGATTACTACTTCCATGATACTGACTTCTGATGTACTGTCTCTACATAGTCTGTTAGTACCAGGATCATAGGTTCGAAACATAATCAAAAAAACCCCATAAACATCAGATTATGAACTAAGAAAATAAATCTAAAAACCCCATAGTCACTGACAGAACAAGTCACCAGTTGTACCTATAAATATCATCCCCTCCCACTGACGGCTAAAGACTAGGTAAGTGTAAGGCAAAGGTAACTCGGAAATCATGGGTTCGCTTGAAAGTAAAATCATCGCAACACAGGCGTGCATGATGAAAATACCTCCAATTGAACCTCATTCGAGCATGGTATATGACATGACTGCACTAATCGGACCATGTCCTATAGCTGTCATGTCCACACTATATTCCTAGTCTCCTAGTGCACTATGGCCTGGGTACTGTGTCTTTTACCTCAATAGTAACATCCCAACCCAATCAAGAAGCAGATCTAGCAAAGCAGTAGTATATGGAAAACAGTAAAATGAAATGCATACATATGCTCAGGTAATCATGTATGAATGAATATATTGTACACCATAAAAATAAACACCCAAAGAAAAGGAAACAAGATCTAGGAGCGACTCCGGGATGGACCAGTATTTGGTCGACCTGTCCCCAGTGAAGTCGCCAGCTGAAACAACCAGCAAAAAATCATCAAACAATAAAGTCACCATTGGACGTCTTTTATCCCATATGAAGGGAAAGGTGAACATCGAGAAAACCTGAGAAGGGAGAAGTCACGGTCTTACAACTGAGAGGCTACTATCAGATTTGTCATTGCCAATATTTCAGGGTCATTCTTGTATGGCTTAACTTCTTGCCCATCAAATGGATTTACTTCGGACTCCATCAACATGTTGGCAAGAACAAGGTACTTCAAGCATTGGATATTCCTTTGATTCACAGCTTCATTATAATTCTTAAAAGCTTCAAAGAAATCTATAGCTGCCTCAGCCCGCTAGCACTCAGCCAAAATGCATTTTACCCCCACATTCATAGATGATACCCATTATCCTTGGATGGGGAATTGCAGACTTAATAGTAGGTGCTTTCTGGTAAAGTTGCTTGAGTTTTTTGTTGATTTTTACAGGGCAACAATTATCAACTTAGTTAATAATTTTGGAAAGGTTTATGAATGATTAACTAGACTGGTTTAATGATTTGCATTTGTTTCTATTCTAATATGCAGGGCTGTTGTGGTACCGTTTCATTAGCTTGTGCAAGGCCATGGCTATACTCGTGATGATGATGAAGTGTGATGCAAAGAAGAAAGGTTACTTGGTAAAAATATTGAGGGCATGGCTAAGGTACAAGCATGGCTTATGGCATGAGGATTAGAACATGAATAATCTTGGAGAAAATGAAGATGGAAGCATAAAGCTTTTGGGATAGTTTTTTTTTTGTTTTTGTGTAAATTTCCTTTTGTAATGTACTTGTGATGTAGTAATGGAAACTTGAAATTTAATGACCGTGTAACCTTGTAATCTTTGAAATTCAATGATAAAATCAAATCCAAAGCAAACTTCTCTTTCAAATTGTATGTTTTTCTTCTGATTTTGTATTATGTTGATGGCATGATGATGTAATATGGGATTAATTTTTGTATAGATTCCAACTCAAGTAATGAAGTATTTTTCCGTTTCCCTCCATTTGCATTATTTGAAATTTCAAGCTTTATCTCCACTTTTCAAACTAGAATTAAGCACGTTATGAAAACCATATCAAGCTTAAGATGAACTTTGGAATTTGTTTTGAACCTTGTGTTATATCTCGGACCATGAAGGAGTTTTAATGAACTAGGATAATCATGTAAAACTCATGAATTCCCTTGTTTGTATATGGATGTGTTGAATCAAACTTGATCCATCTTTACATCTCATGATGAATTGAATTCAAAAAATAAATATTGTTCCTTGCTCAAATCTTGTTAAAACTTTATCTCAATTGATAAACACCGCATAGGAACATATTGATTCATAAGCCCCAAAGAAGATGTACTCCTTCATAGCCTTGAATCCTTG
Source organism: Vicia faba (assembly GCA_948472305.1). Lineage (NCBI taxonomy): Eukaryota > Viridiplantae > Streptophyta > Magnoliopsida > Fabales > Fabaceae > Vicia > Vicia faba. The sequence continues at coordinate 150,670,598 of OX451735.1, forward strand.
ATAAGAAAAACATATAATAATGGCTTGTGTAAACCAAGAGGTTAGGATAATGTCTTGGATGAGAGTCATACTTGAAATTTCATTAGGATGCTACCCGGGATAATCATAGGACTGAACCCTAGTTTTCCATGACAAACATCAAGACATCTTAAATGAATTTCACTTTAACCATGATGGAAGCCCTTAAGATTATGATGTTTTTATGAAATTTCCTTTATGTCTACATGATTAGGGAATCCTAAATAACACGGAGATGACATGTATAAAAAGATGGATTTCAATTCCTTGAGTTCATTAAATGACCTTGAGTATAAGGGACAAATCCTGGCCCATGACCCTTAAACCTTTAAGCGAGATAACCGTCTAAAATATAGAGAAACCCTAGTGCATAAGTGAAACCCTGATCCCAATGTCAATTTTATTAATTAACGATGCATGATGTGTTAGATGACCTAATGGGATGTACATACAATGGTGAGAATGATATGCATAAGCCATATGTTTCTGATTGAAGGGTAGAACAAATTTGGGGTATTACACCTATGGTCAAAGATTAAACTTACCATTATGATTCAAATGGAGAACTCACTCAAATGAGCAACTTAAGGCACCTAGGGTAGATAACAACAACGAGCCCATCACAATAGGATGTCTCAAGAGGTTGCCTTGTATAATGCATTGGATTGTCCTCTCATATTTTACGTCCTAAAAGTGGAGGTTTTTCAAGAGTTGACATGGTTGAGGTACAACTTATCTATCTTCTTCTTAATAGAATCAAGATTAATTGACCATATTATTTTGTGACTATAATGTTCAGCATCTAAGATTGCAATAAAGGGACTCTGCATTCGCTTATCCCCAATAATCACCAAGATTATCAATGCCTTCAACATTGATCTTCAAAACATGGCATATATTTCTCCTGCTGCAAATTTGAAAATTTCCAAAATAAATATAAATAAATTGAGGTATTATTAGGATCCTGTACAAAAAGGAGTACTATTTCTTGAAAGTTGGCTCAAATTTTTTTTTACAACTATGATGATCCTGTTGAGTTTCTTAATACTGTTGAGGATCATGTGACTGATGAAGCTGAAGAAATTGGAGGTGATCCACAAGAGGATGCTCCTATGGCAGATACTGATTATAACGATGATGAGGCTTGGTTGAGTGCTATTACAGCTCAACAGATCAACTTTGGGCAACCTTGGGGGTGGATAGTGGCAAGATAGCTCTTGGATTGCACTTGTCCAAGACTATAAAGGATATAAAGCTGGAACTTATGTTTATGGACCTGGATCTCAGGAAAACATGTATGATTATGATGAAGGAAATAATTATGAAGTTGTCATTATGCTTCAAAACATACAGTTGCAACAGAATCAGCCCTATGAAAAGGAATTGCAATGGCGGGCTGATTTCAAGACTGCTCAAAACAAGCGATTCAGTTTGATAAATGAGAGTCTAAATGCTCATACACTAATTTTGAGATACTCAAGTCTGCTGCCATTGAACAATTCAAGTTGATTCTTGAGTACATCCAAAGAGGCACTGCATCTACTCAGCTCAGAATCAATAACCTGCAAACTTAAGCTACAGAGCATCATGAGGAATCGTCAGCTTTATATGATACTATGCGTAGAGGTGGACAAACCTATCAGAGGCGTGATAGTGGATATGGTGGTTGTTGATGTAGTGAAGTGTCTTGGTGTTGCTTTTCTTTAATTCATGCATTTCATATCTTTGTCTTTTATGTTTTATTGAACAATTTATATTATGTGTTGTAAGAACTCTTAGTGCTTTTATGCCTTTTACTTATTTTGGATATTGTGCTTTGCATATGTTGTATTTTATTTGTTTTTATCCTACATGTCATACCATAGTTTTTTATCTAAGATCCCACCTTCCATCCGCGTCATTGCATAGCAAGTGTTCACAAGTGGTTTGATATATTTTTTCTAACTCTCGAGTTAGATTTCAAAAATTCATAAATTCTTCAAATTCCGATATTTTTGAGCGGTTATTTTTGCATATTATTCTCCTTGATATCATCTACAATTTCCCTTTCAAGTCAAGAGACGCTTATGTTCGAAAAAACCACAGAAAAATAGAAACGTTTGAGGTCGCTTCGTGAATTTATTGAAACATGACTAATTTTTTTAAATTGTGTTTTGTCCAACTTTAGAAAATAGTACATATTGCACGTTCTTATTTTTGTTCATCTTTTATTTGATATTTCATTTTATTTATAAAAAAAAATATTTATATTTCTCTCTTTCATTTCGCATTTTTAGTCTTTTTAGTTATTATAATTTAAGTTTCTTTTCAATCCAATATTAATTTTGATTTGTGTTCTAATTTTAATTTTATTTTAAAGTTGAATTAATATTAAAATTAAAATCAAATTAATTTTTGTTTGCATCTTATTTTTACTTTTATTATTCTTCTATTTTTGTTTCACTAACAAATTTCCTTTTTATCATCATTATTATATTGTTTTTGTTATTTTGTTTTATGTCCAAATAAGGAAAAACAAAGAAAATGACAAATTTGGGATCACAACACCAAGTTCCACGGTTTGCACTAACAGAACATTGCAATAGTTTGATTCCATTTTCATGTTCACCAACTCTACATTTTACTGTCCAAAACATGGCAAGATATACACCAAAATAGACAAGCACAAAAGCTAGTAAGAAAATCCATGAACTTCTTTGTCATTCAAGTTCCAACGGTTCTTTATTTCCCTCTCAAATGCCAAGCTTCTTTAGTTAACTTAGGTTAGTTAGTTTCTTTGAAATAAACGTGTATTTTTAATTAGATAAATTTTAATAATTAGTTTTAATTTAGAATTAATTTAATAATTTTAGAATTATTTTTATAACTTTAGAATTTTAATTTAGTTTAGATTTAACTTAGTAACTTTAAAATTTTAACTTAGTTTATAACTAATTTAGTAACCTTAGAATTTCAATTTAGTTTAGATAACATTGTTACATCTCTCTTTTACATTTAATTTTCTTCTTCTCTTCAAATGATTACCTTATTGTTTATTTTGTCATGTTTTAATCTTGACTTATATGCATGTGTTAATCTTAACTTGTATGCTTGATTTATTTGTTTTCCTTCGACTACCTTGTCATGTTTTAGTCTTAACTTTTATGTCTATTGCTTCCTTGTACCATCATTGTTTTACACTTGATCTTTAAAACTCCAATGTTTTAGCAAACACCCGATTTTAGTCAAAATACACAAATATTTCAAGAGGTTCCTGTAGAGTTTTCCATGTACTTTGGGTTTTAATATCTTCCCTTTGCATAAGCAACTCTCGTACATTTAATTTCTTTAAATGCATTGTTCTTGCTTTACTTTGCATATCTATGAGTTTTATTTCGCTCTTTTCCCATTCCTTTGGAAATAATAAAGAGTGGTGGCAATTTTTAATGTAATGAGTCAAGTCAATCAATGGCTTGGTCATTTCATATATATGGATGTATGTTAGTGCAGACTCTTATTATGCAAAATGTAAGTGCCTCTGTGTGATGCATTAGTCTTTATGGAAAACTTTGATACTTCTAATGACATGTTTGTTCTCTTTTTTATGTTGTCAAAGGGGGAGAAGGATATGCTAGATGAAGTTGGAAAGCACATAGTCATAGGGAGCGTCAAATACACATAAAATGCCATCATCATCGTAGTTTTGCCATCATAAAAAAGGGGGAGTATGTGAGTGCAACTTTTCTTAAGATGTATTTTTCATGATGTTAAAACTACAATAATATAGTATTTTGTGTATTGTGTGGTATTTCTGAGATTAGGTGCATCCTATGCATTTAGAAGTATTAGGAATCATTAGAAACATAGTCAAACTGACAGTCTCAAAAATCCATTTTATACAC